>CM059449.1:39441118-39476118 GCA_030390025.1 Squalus acanthias | reverse complement strand
AGCACTAGGCCGGGAATGGAGCCTGGGCCTTTCCTGCTCTGTGTGTGTGGGGGCTCAGTCCCACACCGGGTGAGATCAGGCTAACTCAGCACAGGCCGGGGATGGAGCCTGGGCCTTTCCTGCTCTGACTGAGGAGGTGGGAACTCACCCCGTCGTTAACAGTTCACCGTTCACCCAGCGATAAACACCAACTTCTTCCAGATCAGTCAGCCCAATCCATCGCGTGTCAAGATCGTGATCTGCTATAAAGTTCTGTAACAAAAAAAGAGGGAAGGAAATGGTGTGAAACCGCTGGCATCGCACATCTGGCCTCATCTGGAGTTCCAGGAGTCTCCGCCCAGCCTGACGTCGTTACCAAGGAGATTTGCTTCCTGTTTTGTCACAAGTAACTTTTTTATTTCATCAACAACTCTTCACTCTCAAAAGGCCGCTTGGTCTCAATCTGGCTCCCACATCTGGGGGGCTGCTCTAACCCCTCTCGCTCACTCCCCATATCTGGGGGCTCCTCTAACCCCCTCTCACACTCCTGTATCTGGGAGGTCCCTCTAACCCTCTCTCTCACACTCCTGTATCTGGGGAGGTCCCTCTAACCCTCTCTCACACTCCTGTGTCTGCGGAGGTCCCTCTAACCCCCTCTCACATTCCTGTATCTGGGAGGTCCCTCTAACCCCTCTCTCACACTCCTGTATCTGGGAAGGTTCCTCTAACCCCTCTCTCACACTCCTGTATCTGGGGAGGTCCCTCTAACCCCTCTCTCACACTCCTGTATCTGGGGGGCTCCTCCAACCCCTCTCTCACACTCCTGTACCTGGGAGGTCCCTCTAACCCCTCTCTCACACTCCTGTATCTGGAGGTCCCTCTAACCCCTCTCTCACACTCCTGTATCTGGGGAGGTCCCTCTAACCCCTCTCTCACACTCCTGTATCTGGGAGGTCCCTCTAACCCCTCTCTCACACTCCTGTATCTGGGAGGTCCCTCTAACCCCTCTCTCACACTCCTGTATCTGGGAGGTCCCTCTAACCCCTCTCTCACACTCCTGTATCTGGGAGGTCCCTCTAACCCCTCTCTCACACTCCTGTATCTGGGAGGTCCCTCTAACCCCTCTCTCACACTCCTGTATCTGGGAGGTCCCTCTAACCCCTCTCTCACACTCCTGTATCTGGGGAGGTCCCTCTAACCCCTCTCTCACACTCCTGTATCTGGGAGGTCCCTCTAACCCCTCTCTCACACTCCTGTATCTGGGAGGTCCCTCTAACCCCTCTCTCACACTCCTGTATCTGGGAGGTCCCTCTAACCCCTCTCTCACACTCCTGTATCTGGGGAGGTCCCTCTAACCCCTCTCTCACACTCCTGTATCAGGGGAGGTCCTCTAACCCCTCTCTCACACTCCTGTATCTGGGGAGGTTCCTCTAACCCCCTCTCTCGCACCCATGTATTTGGGGAGGTCCCTCTAACCCCTCTCTCACACTCCTGTATCTAGGAAGGTGTCCTCTAACCCCTCTCTCACACTGCTGTATCTGGGGAGGTCCCTCTAATCCCTCTCTCACACTCCTGTATCTGGGGAGGTCCCTCTAAACTTTCTCTCGCACTCCTGTTTCTGGGGAGGTCCCTCTAACCCCTCCCTTACACTCATGTATCTCGGGGGCTCCTCTAACCACTCTCTCACACTCCTGTATCTGGGGAGGTCCCTCTAATCCCTCTCTCACACTCCTGTATCGAGGGAGGTCCCTCTAACCACTCTCTCACACTGCTGTATCTGTGGAGGTCCCTCGAACCCCTCTCTCACACTCCTGTATAAGGGCAGGTCCCTCTAACCCCCTCTCTCACACTCCTGTATCTGGGGAGGTCCCTCTAACTCACTCTCTCACACTCCTGTATCTGGGGAGGTCCCTCTAACCCCTCTCACACTCCTGTATCTGGGGAGGTCCCTCTAACCCTCTCTCACACTCCTGTATCTGGGGAGGTCCCTCTAACCCCTCTCTCACACTCCTGTATCTGGGAGGTCCCTCTAACCCCGTCTCTCACACTCCTGTATCTGGGTAGGTCCCACGAAGCCCTCCCTGACACTCCTGTATCTCGGGGGCTCCTCTAACCACTCTCTCACACTCCTGTATCTTGGGAGTTGTCTCTAACCCCTCTCTCACACTGCTGTATCTGGTGAGGTCCCTCTAACCCTCTCTCTCACACTCCTGTATCTGGGGAGGTCCCTCTAACCCCTCCTCACACTCCTACATCTGGGGAGGTCCCTCTAACCCCTCTCTCACACTCCTGTATCTGGGGAGGTCCCTCTAACCCCTCTCCTCACACTCCTGTATCTGGGGAGGTCCCTCTAACCCCTCTCTCACACTCCTGTATCTGGGGAGGTCCTCTAACCCCTCTCTCACACTCCTGTATCTGGGGAGGTCCCTCTAACCCCTCTCTCACACTCCTGTATCTGGGGAGGTCCCTCTAACCCATCTCTCACACTCCTGTATCTGGGGAGTCCCTCTAACCCCTCTCTCACACTCCTGTATCTGTGGAGGTCCCTCTAACCCTCTCTCACACTCCTGTATCTGGGGAGGTCCTCTAACCCCTCTCTCACACTCCTGTATCTGGGGAGGTCCCTCTAACCCCTCTCTCACACTCCTGTATCTGGGGAGGTCCCTCTAACCCCTCTCTCACACTCCTGTATCTGGGAGGTCCCTCTAACCCTCTCTCACACTCCTGTATCTGGGGAGGTCCCTCTAACCCCTCTCTCACACTCCTGTATCTGGGGAGGTCCCTCTAACCCCTCTCTCACACTCCTGTATCTGGGAGGTCCCTCTAACCCCTCTCTCACACTCCTGTATCTGGGGAGGTCCCTCTAACCCCTCTCTCACACTCCTGTATCTGGGGAGGTATCTCTAACCCCTCTCTCACACTCCTGTATCTGGGGAGGTCCCTCTAACCCCTCTCTCACACTCCTGTATCTGGGGAGGTCCCTCTAACCCCTCTCTCACACTCCTGTATCTGGGGAGGTCCTCTAACCCCTCTCTCACACTCCTGTATCTGGGGAGGTCCTCTAACCCCTCTCTCACACTCCTGTATCTGGGGAGGTCCTCTACCCTCTCTCACACTCCTGTATCTAGGGAGCTCCTCCAACCCCTCTCTCACACTCCTGTATCTGGGAGGTCCCTCTAACCCCTCTCTCACACTCCTGTATCTGGGGAGGTCCCTCTAACCCTCTCTCACACTCCTGTATCTGGGGACGTCCTCTAACCCCTTCTCACACTCCTGTATCTGGGAGGTCTCTCTAACCCCTCTCTCACACTCCTGTATCTGGGAGGTCCCTCTAACCCCTCTCTCACACTCCTGTATCTGGGGAGGTCCCTCTAACCCCTCTCTCACACTCCTGTATCTGGGGAGGTCCCTCTAACCCCTCTCTCACACTCCTGTATCTGGGGAGGTCCCTCTAACCCTCTCTCACACTCCTGTATCTGGGGAGGTCCCTCTAACCCCTCTCTCACACTCCTGTATCTGGGGAGGTCCCTCTAACCCCTCTCTCACACTCCTGTATCTGGGGAGGTCCCTCTAACCCCTCTCTCACACTCCTGTATCTGGGGAGGTCCCTCTAACCCCTCTCTCACACTCCTGTATCTGGGGAGGTCCCTCTAACCCCTCTCTCACACTCCTGTATCTGGGGAGGTCCTCTAACCCCTCTCTCACACTCCTGTATCTGGGGAGGTCCCTCTAACCCCTCTCTCACACTCCTGTATCTGGGGAGGTCCCTCTAACCCCTCTCTCACACTCCTGTATCTGGGGAGGTCCCTCTAACCCCTCTCTCACACTCCTGTATCTGGGAGGTCCTCTAACCCCTCTCTCACACTCCTGTATCTGGGGAGGTCCCTCTAACCCCTCTCTCACACTCCTGTATCTGGGGAGGTCTCTCTAATCCCTCGCACACTCCTGTATCTGGGGAGGGCCCTCTAACCCCTCTCTCACACTCCTGTATCTGGGGAGGTCTCTCTAATCCCTCGCACACTCCTGTATCTTGGGAGGTCCCTCTAACCCGTCTCTCACACTCCTGTATCAGGGTAGGTCCCTCTAACCCCCTCTCTCACACTCCTGCATCTGGGGAGGTCCCTCTAACCCCTCTCTCACACTCCTGTATCTGGGGAGCTACCTCTAACCCCTCCCTCACACTTCTGTATCTGGGGAGGTCCCTCTAACCGCTCTCTCACACTCCTGTATCTGGGGAGGTCTCGCTAACCCCTCTCTCACACTCCTGTATCTGGGGAGGTCCCCCTAACCCCCTCTCCCTCACTCCTGTATCTGGGGAGGTCCCTCTAACCCCTCTCTCACACTCCTGCATCTGGGGAGTAGCTCTAACCCCTCTCTCACTCCTGTGTCTGGGGAGGTCCCTCCAATCCCTCTCTCACATGCCTGTATCTGGGGAGGTACCTCTATCCACCTCTCGCACTCCTGTATCTGGGGAGTTGTCTCTAACCCCTCTCTCACACTCCTGTATCTGGGGAGGTCTCTCTAACCCCTCTCACACTCCTGTATCTGGGGAGGTACCTCTAACCCCCTCTCACACTCCTGTATCTGGGGAGGTCCCCCTAACTCCGCTCACACAATCCTGTATCTGGGGAGGTCCCTCTAACCCCTCTCTCACACTCCTGTATCTGGGGAGGGCCCTCTAACCCCTCTCTCTCACACTGCTGTGCCTGGGGAGGTCCCTCTAACCCCTCTCTCACACTCCTGCATCTGGGCAGGAACCTCTAACCCCTCCTACACACTCCTGTATCTGGGGAGGTCCCTATAACCCCTATCTCGCACTCCTGTATCTGGGGAGGTCTCTCTAACCGCTCTCTCACACTCCTGTATCTGGGGAGGTCCCTCTAACCCCTCTCTCACACTCCTGTATCTGGGGAGGTCCCTCTAACCCCTCTCTCACACTCCTGTATCTGGGGAGGTCCCTCTAACCCCTCTCTCACACTCCTGTATCTGGGAGGTCCCTCTAACCCCTCTCTCACACTCCTGTATCTGGGGAGGTCCCTCTAACCCCTCTCTCACACTCCTGTATCTGGGGAGGTCCCTCTAACCCCTCTCTCACACTCCTGTATCTGGGGAGGTCCCTCTAACCCCTCTCTCACACTCCTGTATCTGGGGAGGTCCCTCTAACCCCTCTCTCACACTCCTGTATCTGGGGAGGTCCCTCTAACCCCTCTCTCACACTCCTGTATCTGGGAGGTCCCTCTAACCCCTCTCTCACACTCCTGTATCTGGGGAGGTCCCTCTAACCCCTCTCTCTCACTCCCCGTATCTGGGGAGGTCCCTCTAACCCCTCTCTCACACTCCTGTATCTGGGAGGTCCCTCTAACCCCTCTCTCACACTCCTGTATCTGGGGAGGTCCCTCTAACCCCTCTCTCACACTCCTGTATCTGGGAGGTCCCTCTAACCCCTCTCTCACACTCCTGTATCTGGGGAGGTCCCTCTAACCCCTCTCTCACACTCCTGTATCTGGGGAGGTCCCTCTAACCCCTCTCTCACACTCCTGTATCTGGGGAGGTCCCTCTAACCCCTCTCTCACACTCCTGTATCTGGGGAGGTCCCTCTAACCCCTCTCTCACACTCCTGTATCTGGGAGGTCCCTCTAACCCCTCTCTCACACTCCTGTATCTGGGGAGGTCCCTCTAACCCCTCTCTCACACTCCTGTATCTGGGAGGTCCTCTAACCCCCTCTCTCACACTCCTGTATCTGGGAGGTCCCTCTAACCCCTCTCTCACACTCCTGTATCTGGGGAGGTCCCTCTAACCCCTCTCTCACACTCCTGTATCTGGGGAGGTCCTCTAACCCCTCTCTCACACTCCTGTATCTGGGGAGGTCCCTCTAACCCTCT
Organism: Squalus acanthias; assembly: GCA_030390025.1. Lineage (NCBI taxonomy): Eukaryota > Metazoa > Chordata > Chondrichthyes > Squaliformes > Squalidae > Squalus > Squalus acanthias. The sequence continues at coordinate 39,470,256 of CM059449.1, read as the reverse complement.
CTCACACTCCTGTATCTGGGAGGTCCCTCTAACCCTCTCTCACACTCCTGTATCTGGGGAGGTTCCTCTAACCCCTCTCTCACACTCCTGTATCTGGGGGTCTCTCTAACCCCTCTCTCACACTCCTGTATCTGGGGAGGTCCCTCTAACCCCTCTCTCACACTCCTGTATCTGGGGAGGTCCCTCTAACCCCTCTCTCACACTCCTGTATCTGGGGAGGTCCTCTAACCCCTCTCTCACACTCCTGTATCTGGGAGGTCCCTCTAACCCCTCTCTCACACTCCTGTATCTGGGGAGGTCCCTCTAACCCCTCTCTCACACTCCTGTATCTGGGGAGGTCCCTCTAACCCCTCTCTCACTCCCCATATCTGGGGAGGTCCCTCTAACCCCTCTCTCACACTCCTGTATCTGGGGAGGTCCCTCTAACCCCTCTCTCACACTCCTGTATCTGGGGAGGTCCCTCTAACCCCTCTCTCACACTCCTGTATCTGGGGAGGTCCTCTATCCCCTCTCTCACACTCCTGTATCTGAGAGGTCCCTCTAACCCCTCTCTCTCACTCCCCATATCTGGGGAGGTCCCTCTAACCCCATCTCTCACACTCCTGTATCTGGGGAGGCCCCTCTAACCCCTCTCTCACACTCCTGTATCTGGGGAGGGTCTCTAACCCCTCTCTCACACTCCTGTATCTGGGGAGGTCCCTCTAACCCCTCTCTCACACTCCTGTATCTGGGATGTCCTCTAACCCCTCTCTCACACTCCTGTATCTGGGGAGGTCTCTAACCCCTCTCCTCATATCCTGTATCTGGGGAGGTCCTCTAACCCCTCTCTCACACTCCTGTATCTGGGGAGGTCCCTCTAACCCTCTCTCACACTCCTGTACTGGGGAGGTCCCTCTAACCCCTCTCTCACACTCCTGTATCTGGGGAGGTCCTCTAACCCTCTCTCACACTCCTGTATCTGGGGAGGTCCCTCTAACCCCTCTCTCACACTCCTGTATCTGGGGAGGTCCCTCTAACCCCTCTCTCACACTCCTGTATCTGGGGAGGTCCTCTAACCCCTCTCTCACACTCCTGTATCTGGGGAGGTCCCTCTAACCCCTCTCTCACACTCCTGTATCTGGGGAGGTCCCTCTAACCCCTCTCTCACACTCCTGTATCTGGGGAGGTCCCTCTAACCCCTCTCTCACACTCCTGTATCTGGGGAGGTCCCTCTAACCCCTCTCTCACACTCCTGTATCTGGGAGGTCCCTCTAACCCCTCTCTCACACTCCTGTATCTGGGGAGGTCCCTCTAACCCCTCTCTCACACTCCTGTATCTGGGGAGGTCCCTCTAACCCCTCTCTCACACTCCTGTATCTGGGAGGTCCCTCTAACCCCTCTCTCACACTCCTGTATCTGGGGAGGTCCCTCTAACCCCTCTCTCACACTCCTGTATCTGGGAGGTCCCTCTAACCCCTCTCTCACACTCCTGTATCTGGGGAGGTCCCTCTAACCCCTCTCTCACACTCCTGTATCTGGGGAGGTCCCTCTAACCCCTCTCTCACACTCCTGTATCTGGGGAGGTCCCTCTAACCCCTCTCTCACACTCCTGTATCTGGGGAGGTCCCTCTAACCCCTCTCTCACACTCCTGTATCTGGGGAGGTCCCTCTAACCCCTCTCTCACACTCCTGTATCTGGGGAGGTCCTCTAACCCCTCTCTCACACTCCTGTATCTGGGGAGGTCCCTCTAACCCCTCTCTCACACTCCTGTATCTGGGAGGTCCCTCTAACCCCTCTCTCACACTCCTGTATCTGGGGAGGTCCCTCTAACCCCTCTCTCACACTCCTGTATCTGGGGAGGTCCCTCTAACCCCTCTCTCACACTCCTGTATCTGGGAGGTCCCTCTAACCCCTCTCTCACACTCCTGTATCTGGGGAGGTCCTCTAACCCCTCTCTCACACTCCTGTATCGGGGAGGTCCCTCTAACCCCTCTCTCACACTCCTGTATCTGGGAGGTCCCTCTAACCCCTCTCTCACACTCCTGTATCTGGGGAGGTCCCTCTAACCCTCTCTCACACTCCTGTATCTGGGAGGTCCCTCTAACCCTCTCTCACACTCCTGTATCTGGGGAGTCCCTCTAACCCCTCTCTCACACTCCTGTATCTGGGAGGTCCCTCTAACCCCTCTCTCACACTCCTGTATCTGGGGAGGTCCCTCTAACCCCTCTCTCACACTCCTGTATCTGGGGAGGTCCCTCTAACCCCTCTCTCACACTCCTGTATCTGGGAGGTCCCTCTAACCCCTCTCTCACACTCCTGTATCTGGGGAGGTCCCTCTAACCCCTCTCTCACACTCCTGTATCTGGGGAGGTCCCTCTAACCCCTCTCTCACACTCCTGTATCTGGGGAGGTCCCTCTAACCCCTCTCTCACACTCCTGTATCTGGGGAGGTCCCTCTAACCCTCTCTCACACTCCTGTATCTGGGGAGGTCCCTCTAACCCTCTCTCACACTCCTGTATCAGGGGAGTTCTCTCTAACCCCTCTCTCTCATTCCTGTATCAGGGAGGTATCTCTAACCCCTCTCTCACACTTCTGTATCTGGGGAGGTCCCTCTAACCCCTCTCTCACACTCCTGTATTTGGGGAGGTCCCTCTAACCCCTCTCTCACACTCCTGTATCTGGGGAGGTCCCTCTAACCCCTCCTCACACTCCTGTATCTGGGGAGGTCCCTCTAACCCCTCTCTCACACTCTTGTATCTGGGGAGGTCTCTCTAACCCCCTCTCTCACACTCCTGTATCTGGGGAGGTCCCTCTAACCCCTCTCTCACACTCCTGTATCTGGGAGGTCCCTCTAACCCCTCTCTCACACTCCTGTCTCTGGGGAGGTCCCTCTAACCCCTCTCTCACACTCCTGTATCTGGGGAGGTCCCTCTAACCCCTCTCTCACACTCCTGTATCTGGGAGGTCCCTCTAACCCCTCTCTCACACTCCTGTATCTGGGGAGGTCCTCTAACCCCTCTCTCACACTCCTGTATCTGGGGAGGTCCCTCTAACCCCTCTCTCACACTCCTGTATCTGGGGAGGTCCCTCTAACCCCTCTCTCACACTCCTGTATCTGGGGAGGTCCCTCTAACCCCTCTCTCACACTCCTGTATCTGGGAGGTCCCTCTAACCCCTCTCTCACACTCCTGTATCTGGGGAGGTCCCTCTAACCCCTCTCTCACACTCCTGTATCTGGGAGGTCCCTCTAACCCCTCTCTCACACTCCTGTATCTGGGAGGTCCCTCTAACCCCTCTCTCACACTCCTGTATCTGGGGAGGTCCCTCTAACCCCTCTCTCACACTCCTGTATCTGGGGAGGTCCCTCTAACCCCTCTCTCACACTCCTGTATCTGGGGAGGTCCCTCTAACCCCTCTCTCACACTCCTGTATCTGGGGAGGTCCCTCTAACCCCTCTCTCACACTCCTGTATCTGGGGAGGTCCCTCTAACCCCTCTCTCACACTCCTGTATCTGGGGAGGACCCTCTAACCCCTCTCTCACACTCCTGTGTCTGGGGAGGTTCCTCTAACCCCCTCTCTCACACTCCTGTATCAGGGGAGGTCCGTCTAACCCCTCTCTCAATATCCTGTATCTGGGGAGGTCCCACTCTCACACTCCTGTATCTGGGGAGGTCTCTCTAACCCCTCTCTCACACTCCTGTATCTGGTGAGGTCCCTCTAACCCCTCTCTCACACTCCTGCATCTGGGGAGGTCCCTCTAACCCCTCTCACACTCCTGTATTTGGGGACGTTTTCTAACCCCTTTCTCACACTCCTGTATCAGGGGAGGTCTCTCTAACCCCTCTCTCTCATTCCTGTATCAGGAGGTATCTCTAACCCCTCTCTCACACTTCTGTATCTGGGGAGGTCCCTCTAACCTCTCTCTCACACTCCTGTATCAGGGGAGGTCCCTCCAACGCCCTCTCTCACACTCCTGTAACTGGGGAGGTCTCTCTAACCTCTCTCTCACACTCCTGTATCTGGGGAGGTCCCTCTAACCCCTCTCTCACACTCCTGTATCTGGGGAGGTCCCTCTAACCCCTCTCTCACACTCCTGTATCTGGGGAGGTCCCTCTAACCCCTCTCTCACACTCCTGTATCTGGGGAGGTCCCTCTAACCCCTCTCTCACACTCCTGTATCTGGGAGGTCCCTCTAACCCCTCTCTCACACTCCTGTATCTGGGAGGTCCCTCTAACCCCTCTCTCACACTCCTGTATCTGGGGAGGTCCCTCTAACCCCTCTCTCACACTCCTGTATCTGGGGAGGTCCCTCTAACCCCTCTCTCACACTCCTGTATCTGGGGAGGTCCCTCTAACCCCTCTCTCACACTCCTGTATCTGGGAGGTCCTCTAACCCCTCTCTCACACTCCTGTATCTGGGGAGGTCCCTCTAACCCCTCTCTCACACTCCTGTATCTGGGGAGGTCCCTCTAACCCCTCTCTCACACTCCTGTATCTGGGGAGGTCCCTCTAACCCGTCTCTCACACTCCTGTATTGGGGGAATTACCTCAAACCCCTCTCTCACATTCCTGTATCTGGGGAAGTCCCTCGAACCCCACTCTCACACTCCTGTGTCTGGGGAGGTCCCATTAACCCCTCTCACACACTCCTGTATCTGGGGTGTTCTCTCTAACCCCCTCTCTCACACTCCTATGTCTGGGGAGGTCCCTCTAACCCCTCTCTCACACTCCTGTAACTGGGGAGGTCCCTCTAACCCCTCTCTCACACTCCTGTATTGGGGGAGGTCTCTCTAACCCCTCTCTCGCACTCCTGTATCTAGGGGGCTCTTCCAACCCCTCTCTCACACTCCTGTATTGGGGGAGGTCCCTTCAACCCCCTCTCTCACACTCCTGTATGTGGGGGCACCTCTAATCCCCTGTCTCACACTCTTGTATCTGGGGAGGTCCCACGAACCCCTCCCTTACACTCCTGTGTCTCGGAGGCTCCTCTAACCCCTCTCTCACACTCCTGTATCTGGGGAGGTCCCTCTAACCCCTCTCCACACTCCTGTATCTGGGGAGGTCCCTCTAACCCCTCTCTCACACTCCTGTATCTGGGGAGGTCCCTCTAACCCCTCTCTCACACTCCTGTATCTGGGGAGGTCCCTCTAACCCCTCTCTCACACTCCTGTATCTGGGGAGGTCCCTCTAACCCCTCTCTCACACTCCTGTATCTGGGGAGGTCCCTCTAACCCCTCTCTCACACTCCTGTATCTGGGGAGGTCCCTCTAACCCCTCTCTCACACTCCTGTATCTGGGAGTCCCTCTAACCCCTCTCTCACACTCCTGTATCTGGGGAGGTTCTCTAACCCCTCTCTCACATCCCTGTATCTGGGGAGGTCCCTCTAACCCCTCTCTCACACTCCTGTATCTGGGGAGGTCCCTCTAACCCCTCTCTCACACTCCTGTATCTGGGGAGGTCCTCTAACCCTCTCTCACACTCCTGTATCTGGGGAGGTCCCTCTAACCCCTCTCTCACACTCCTGTATCTGGGGAGGTCCCTCTAACCCCTCTCTCACACTCCTGTATCTGGGGAGGTCCCTCTAACCCCTCTCTCACACTCCTGTATCTGGGGAGGTCCCTCTAACACCTCTCTCACACTCCTGTATCTGGGGAGGTCCCTCTAACCCCTCTCTCACACTCCTGTATCTGGGGAGGTCCCTCTAACCCTCTCTCACACTCCTGTATCTGGGGAGGTCCCTCTAACCCCTCTCTCACACTCCTGTATCTGGGGAGGTCCTCTAACCCCTCTCTCACACTCCTGTATCTGGGAGGTCCCTCTAACCCCTCTCTCACACTCCTGTATCTGGGGAGGTCCCTCTAACCCCTCTCTCACACTCCTGTATCTGGGAGGTCCCTCTAACCCCTCTCTCACACTCCTGTATCTGGGGAGGTCCCTCTAACCCCTCTCTCACACTCCTGTATCTGGGGAGGTCCCTCTAACCCCTCTCTCACACTCCTGTATCTGGGGAGGTCTCCTCTAACCCCTCTCTCACACTCCTGTATCTGGGGAGGTCCCTCTAACCCTCTCTCACACTCCTGTATCTGGGGAGGTCCCTCTAACCCCTCTCTCACACTCCTGTATCTGGGAGTTCCTCTAACCCCTCTCTCACACTCCTGTATCTGGGAGGTCCCTCTAACCCCTCTCTCACACTCCTGTATCTGGGGAGGTCCCTCTAACCCCTCTCTCACACTCCTGTATTGGGAGAGGTCCCTCTAACCCTCTCTCACACTCCTGTATCTGGGGAGGTCCCTCTAACCCCTCTCTCACACTCCTGTATCTGGGGAGGTCCCTCTAACCCCTCTCTCACACTCCTGTATCTGGGGAGGTCCCTCTAACACCTCTCTCACACTCCTGTATCTGGGGAGGTCACTCTAACCCCTCTCACACTACTGTATCTGGGGAGGTCCCTCTAACCCCTCTCTCACACTCCTGTATCTGGGGAGGTCCTCTAACCCCTCTCACACTCCTGTATCTGAGAAGGTCCCTCTAACCCCACTCTCACACTCCTGTATCTGGGGCGGTACTATTAACCCCTCTCTCACACTCCTGTATCTGGGGAGGTCCCTCGAACCCCTCTCTCACACTCCTGTATCTGGGGAGGTCGCTCTAACCGCTCTCTCACACTCCTGTATCTGGGGAGGTCTCTCTAACCGCTCTCTCACACTTCTGTATCTGAGGAGGTCCCTCGAACCCCTCTCTCACACTCCTGTATCTGGGAAGGTCTCTGTAACCCCTCCCTCACACTCCTGTATCTGGGGAGGTCCCTCTAACTCCTCTCTCTCACTCCTGTATCTGGGGAGGTCGCTCTAACCCCTCTCTCTCACACTCCTGTATCTGGGGAGGATCCCTCTAACCCCTCTCTCACTCCCCTTATCTGGGGGTTCCCTCTAACCCCTCTCTCACACTGCTGTATCTGGGGAGTTCCCTCTAACCCCTCTCTCACTCCTGCATTTGGGGAGGTCCCTCTAACCCCTCTCCCACACTCCTGTATCGGGAGGGCCCTCTAAACCCTCTCTCACACTCCTGTATCTGGGGAGGTCTCTCTAACCGCTCTCTCACACTCCTGTATCGGGGGGGCCCACTAACCCCTCTCTCACACTCCTGCATCTGAGAAGGTCCCTCTAAACCCTCCCTCACACTTCTGTATCTGGGGAGGTCCCTCTAACCTCTCTCACACACTCCTGTATCTGGGGAGTTCCCTCTAACTCCTCTCACACTCCTGCATCTGAGGAGGTCCCTCTAACCAACTCTCTCACACTCCTGTAATGGGGAGGTCCCTCTAACACCTCCCTCAGACTCCTGCATCTGGGAAGGTCCCTCTAACCCCTCTCTCACACTCCTGTATCCGGGGAGTTCCCTCTAACCCCCTCTCATTCTCCTGTATCTGCGGAGGTCCCTCTAACCAACTCTCCCACACTCCTGTATCTTGGGAGGTCCCTCTAACCCCTCTCTCACACTCCTGTATCTGGGGAGGTCTCTCTAACCCCTCTCTCACACTCCTGTATCTGGGAGGTCCCTCTAACCCCTCTCTCACACTCCTGTATCTGGGAGGTCCCTCTAACCCTCTCTCACACTCCTGTATCTGGGAGGTCCTTCTAACCCCTTCTCACACTCCTGTATCAGGGAGGTTCCTCTAACCCCTCTCTCACTCCTGTATCTGGGAGGTCCTCTAACCCCTCTCTCACACTTCTGTATCTGGGGAGGTCCCTCTAACCCCTTCCTCTCACTCCTATATCTGGGGAGGTCCCTCTAACCCCTCTCTCACACTCCTGTATCTGGGGAGGTCCCTCTAACCCCTCTCTCCTCACTCCTGTATCTGGGGAGGTTCCCTCTAACCCCTCTCTCACACTCCTGTATCTGGGGAGGTGCCTCTAACCCCTCTCTCACACTCCTGTATCTGGGAGGTCCCTCTAACCCCTCTCTCACACTCCTGTATCAGGGAGGTCCCTCTAACACCCTCTCTCACACTCCTGTCTAAGGGGAGGTCCCTCTAACACCTCTCTCACACTCCTGTTCCTGCGGAGTTCCCTCTAACCCCCTCTCTTACACTCCTGTATCTGGGATGGCCCCTTTAACCCCTCTCTCACACTCCTGTATCTTGGGGGGCACCTCTAATCCCCTGTCTCACACTCCTGTATCTGGGGAGGTCCCACGAACCCCTCCCTTACACTCCTGTATCTCGGAGGCTCCTCTAACCACTCTCTCACACTCCTGTATCTGGGGAGGTCCCTCTAACCTCTCTCTCACACTCCTGTATCTGTGGAGTTCACTCTAACACCCTCTCTGAAACTACTGTGTCTGGGGAGGTCCCTCCAATCCCTCTCTCACACGCCTGTATCTGGGGAGGTCCCTCTAACCCCCACTCACACTCTTGTATCTGGGGAGGTCCCTCTAACCGCTCTCTCACACTCCTGTATCTGGGGAGGTCCCTCGAACAACCTCTCTCACACTCCTGTATCTGGGGATGGGCTCTAACCCCTCTCTCACACTCCTATATCTGGGGAGGTCCTCTAACCCCTCTCACACTCCTGTATCTGGGGAGGTCCCTCTAACCCTCTCTCACACTCCTGTATCTGGGGAGGTCCCTCTAACCCCTCTCTCACACTCCTGTATCTGGGGAGGTCCCTCTAACCCCTCTCTCACACTCCTGTATCTGGGGAGGTCCTCTAACCCCTCTCTCACACTCCTGTATCTGGGGAGGTCCCTCTAACCCTCTCTCACACTCCTGTATCTGGGAGGTCCCCTAACCCCTCTCTCACACTCCTGTATCTGGGGAGGTCCTCTAACCCCTCTCTCACACTCCTGTATCTGGGGAGGTCCCTCTAACCCCTCTCTCACACTCCTGTATCTGGGGAGGTCCCTCTAACCCCTCTCTCACACTCCTGTATCTGGGGAGGTTCTCTAACCCCTCTCTCACACTCCTGTATCTGGGGAGGTCCTCTAACCCCTCTCTCACACTCCTGTATCTGGGGAGGTCCTTCTAACCCCTCTCTCACACTTCTGTATCTGGGGAGGTCCCTCTAACACCTCTCTCACACTCCTGTATCAGGGGAGGTCCCTCCAACCCCTCTCTCACACTCCTGTAACTGGGGAGGTCTCTCTAACCTCTCTCTCACACTCCTGTATCAGGGGAGCTCCCTCCAACCCCCTCTCTCACACTCCTGTATCAGGGGAGGTCCCTCTAACCCCCTCTCTCACACTCCTGTATCTGGGGAGGTCCCTCTGACTCCTCTCTCACACTCCTGTATCTGGGGAGGTCCCTCTAACCCATCTCTCACACTCCTGTATCTGGAGAGGTCGCTCTAACCCCTCTCTCACACTCCTGTATCTGGTGAGCTCTCTCTAACCCCTCTCACACTCCTGTGTTTGGGGAGGTCCCTCTAACCGCTCTCTCACACTCCTATGTCTGGGGACGTTTTCTAACCCCTTTCTCACACTCCTGTATCAGGGGAGGTCTCTCTAACCCCTCTCTCTCACTCCTGTATCTGGGAGGTCCTCTAACCCCTCTCTCACACTCCTGTATCTGGGGAGGTCCCTCTAACCCCTCTCTCACACTCCTGTATCTGGGGAGGTCCCTCTAACCCCTCTCTCACACTCCTGTATCTGGGGAGGTCCCTCTAACCCCTCTCTCACACTCCTGTATCTGGGGAGGTCCCTCTAACCCCTCTCTCACACTCCTGTATCTGGGAGGTCCCTCTAACCCCTCTCTCACACTCCTGTATCTGGGGAGGTCCCTCTAACCCCTCTCTCACACTCCTGTATCTGGGGAGGTCCCTCTAACCCCTCTCTCACACTCCTGTATCTGGGGAGGTCCCTCTAACCCCTCTCTCACACTCCTGTATCTGGGGAGGTCCCTCTAACCCCTCTCTCACACTCCTGTATCTGGGGAGGTCCTCTAACCCCTCTCTCACACTCCTGTATCTGGGAGGTCCTCTAACCCCTCTCTCACACTCCTGTATCTGGGGAGGTCCCTCTAACCCCCTCTCTCACACTCCTGTATGTGGGGGCACCTCTAATCCCCTGTCTCACACTCTTGTATCTGGGGAGGTCCCACGAACCCCTCCCTTACACTCCTGTGTCTCGGAGGCTCCTCTAACCCCTCTCTCACACTCCTGTATCTGGGGAGGTCCCTCTAACCCCTCTCTCACACTCCTGTATCTGGGGAGGTCCCTCGAACCCCTCTCTCACACTCTTGTATCTGGGGATTGGCTCTAACCCCTCTCTCACACTCCTATGTCTGGGGAGGTTATTCTAACCCCTCTCATATTTCTGTATCTGGGGAGGTCCCTGTAACCCCTGTCTCTCACTCCTGATTCTGGGGAGGTCTCTCTAACCGCTCTCTCACACTCCTGTATCTGGGGAGGTCCCTCTAACCCCTCTCTCACACTCCTGTATCAGGGATGTCCCTCTAACCCCCTCTCTCACACTCCTGTATCTGGGGAGGTTATTCTAACCCCTCTCATGGGGAGGTCTCTCTAACCCCTCTCTCACACTCCTGTATTGGGGGAATTCCCTCAAACCCCTCTCTCACATTCCTGAATCTGGGGAAGTCCCTCTAAATCCCTCTCTCACACTCCTGTATTGGGGGAGGTCCCTCTAACCCCTCTCTCACACTCCTGTGTCTGGGGAGGTCCCATTAACCCCTCTCACACACTCCATTATCTGGGGAGGTCTCTCTAACCCCCTCTCTCACACTCCTGTGTCTGGGGAGTCTCTCTAACCCACTCTCTCACTCCCCTTATCTGCGGATGTCCCTCTAACCCCTCTCTCACACTACTGTGTCTGGGGAGGTCCCTCTAACCCCTCTCTCTCACTCCTGTATCTGGGGAGGTCCCTCTAACTCCTCTCTCACACTCCTGTATTGGGGGAGGTCTCTCTAACCCCTCTCTCACACTGCTGTATCTGGGGAGTTCTCTCTAACCCACTCTCTCACTCCCCTTATCTGGGGAGGTCCCTCTAACCCCTCTCTCACACTACTGTATCTGGGGAGGTCCCTCTAACCCCTCTCTCACACTCCTGTATCTGGGGAGGTCCCTCTAACCCCTCTCTCACACTCCTGTATCTGGGAGGTCCCTCTAACCCCTCTCTCACACTCCTGTATCTGGGGAGGTCCCTCTAACCCCTCTCTCACACTCCTGTATCTGGGAGGTCCCTCTAACCCCTCTCTCACACTCCTGTATCTGGGGAGGTCCCTCTAACCCCTCTCTCACACTCCTGTATCTGGGAGGTCCCTCTAACCCCTCTCTCACACTCCTGTATCTGGGGAGGTCCCTCTAACCCCTCTCTCACACTCCTGTATCTGGGGAGGTCCCTCTAACCCCTCTCTCACACTCCTGTATCTGGGGAGGTCCCTCTAACCCTCTCTCACACTCCTGTATCTGGGGAGGTCCCTCTAACCCCTCTCTCACACTCCTGTATCTGGGGAGGTCCCTCTAACCCCTCTCTCACACTCCTGTATCTGGGGAGGTCCCTCTAACCCCTCTCTCACACTCCTGTATCTGGGGAGGTCCCTCTAACCCCTCTCTCACACTCCTGTATCTGGGGAGGTCCCTCTAACCCCTCTCTCACACTCCTGTATCTGGGGAGGTCCCTCTAACCCCTCTCTCACACTCCTGTATCTGGGGAGGTCCCTCTAACCCCTCTCTCACACTCCTGTATCTGGGGAGGTCCCTCTAACCCCTCTCTCACACTCCTGTATCTGGGGAGGTCCCTCTAACCCCTCTCTCACACTCCTGTATCTGGGGAGGTCCCTCTAACCCCTCTCTCACACTCCTGTATCTGGGGAGGTCCCTCTAACCCCTCTCTCACACTCCTGTATCTGGGGAGGTCCCTCTAACCCCTCTCTCACACTCCTGTATCTGGGGAGGTCCCTCTAACCCCTCTCTCACACTCCTGTATCTGGGGAGGTCCCTCTAACCCCTCTCTCACACTCCTGTATCTGGGGAGGTCCCTCTAACCCCTCTCTCACACTCCTGTATCTGGGGAGGTCCCTCTAACCCCTCTCTCACACTCCTGTATCTGGGAGGTCCCTCTAACCCCTCTCTCACACTCCTGTATCTGGGAGGTCCCTCTAACCCCTCTCTCACACTCCTGTATCTGGGGAGGTCCTCTAACCCCTCTCTCACACTCCTGTATCTGGGGAGGTCCCTCTAACCCCTCTCTCACACTCCTGTATCTGGGGAGGTCCCTCTAACCCCTCTCTCACACTCCTGTATCTGGGGAGGTCCCTCTAACCCCTCTCTCACACTCCTGTATCTGGGGAGGTCCCTCTAACCCCTCTCTCACACTCCTGTATCTGGGGAGGTTCCTCTAACCCCTCTCTCACACTCCTGTATCTGGGAGGTCCCTCTAACCCCTCTCTCACACTCCTGTATCTGGGGAGGTCCTCTAACCCCTCTCTCACACTCCTGTATCTGGGAAGGTCCCTCTAACCCCACTCTCACACTCCTGTATCTGGGAGGTCCCTCTAACCCCTCTCTCACACTCCTGTATCTGGGAGGTCCCTCTAACCCCTCTCTCACACTCCTGTATCTGGGAGGTCCCTCTAACCCCTCTCTCACACTCCTGTATCTGGGGAGGTCCCTCTAACCCCTCTCTCACACTCCTGTATCTGGGAGGTCCCTCTAACCCCTCTCTCACACTCCTGTATCTGGGGAGGTCCCTCTAACCCCTCTCTCACACTCCTGTATCTGGGGAGGTCCCTCTAACCCCTCTCTCACACTCCTGTATCTGGGGAGGTCCCTCTAACCCCTCTCTCACACTCCTGTATCTGGGGAGGTCCCTCTAACCCCTCTCTCACACTCCTGTATCTGGGGAGGTCCCTCTAACCCCTCTCTCACACTCCTGTATCTGGGAGGTCCCTCTAACCCCTCTCTCACACTCCTGTATCTGGGGAGGTCCCTCTAACCCCTCTCTCACACTCCTGTATCTGGGGAGGTCCCTCTAACCCCTCTCTCACACTCCTGTATCTGGGAGGTCCCTCTAACCCCTCTCACACTCCTGTATCTGGGGAGGTCCCTCTAACCCTCTCTCACACTCCTGTATCTGGGAGGTCCCTCTAACCCCTCTCTCACACTCCTGTATCTGGGAGGTCCCTCTAACCACTCTCTCACACTCCTGTATCTGGGGAGGACTCCTCTAAACCCCTCTCTCACACTCCTGTATCTGGGGAGGTCCCTCTAAACCCTCTCTCACACTTCTGTATCTGGGGAGGTCCCTCTAACCTCTCTCACACTCCTGTATCTGGGGAGTTCCCTCTAACCCCTCTCTCACACTCCTGTATCTGAGGAGGTCCCTCTAACCCCTCTCTCACACTCCTGTATCTGGGGAGGTGTCTAACCCTCTCACAGTCCTGTATCTGGGGAGGTCCCTCTAACCCCTCTCTCACACTCCTGCATCTGGGAGGTCCCTCTAACCCCTCCCTCACACTTCTATATCTGGGGAGGTCCCTCTAACCCCTCTCTCTCACAATCCTGTGTCTGGGGAGGTCCCTCTAACCCATCTCTCACACTCCTGTATCTGCGGAGGTCCCTCTCACACCCTCTCTCACACTCCTGTATCTGGGGAGAAGCTCTAACCCCTCTCTCCTACTACTGTGTCTGGGGAGGTCCCTCTAACCCCTCTCTCACACTCCTGTATCTGGGGAGGTCTCTCTAACCCCTCTCACACTACTGTATCTGGGGAGGTCCCTCTAAACCCCTCTCACACTCCTGTATCTGGGGAAGTACCTCTAACCCCCTCTCACACTCCTGTATCTGGGGAGGGCCCTCTATCCCCTCCCACACACTCCTGTATCTGGGGAGGTCCCTCTAACCCCTATCTCGCACTCCTGTATCTGGGGAGGTCCCTCTAACCCCTCTCTCACACTACTGTATCTGGGGAGTTCCCTCTAACCCTCTCTCACACTGCTGTATCTGGGGAGGTCCCTCTAACCCCTCTCTCACACTCCTGTATCGGGGGTCCCCTCAACCCCTCTCTCACACTCCTGTATCTGGGGAGGTCCCTCTAACCCCTCTCTCACACTCCTGTATCTGGGGAGGTCACTCTAACCCCTATCTCACGCTTCTGTATTGGGGGAATTCCCTCAAACCCCTCTCTCTCACTCCTGTATCTGGGGAGGTCCCCCGAACACCACTCTCACACTCCTATGTCTGGGGAGGTTATTCTAACCCCACTCATATTACTGTATCTGGGAGGTCCCTCTAACCCCTCTCTCTCACTCCTGCATCTGGGGAGGTCTCTCTAACCCCTCTCACACTCCTGTATCTGAGAAGGTCCCTCTAACCCCACTCTCACACTCCTGTATCTGGGGCGGTACTATTAACCCCTCTCTCACACTCCTGTATCTGGGGAGGTCCCTCGAACCCCTCTCTCACACTCCTGTATCTGGGAAGGTCTCTCTAACCCCTCCCTCACACTCCTGTATCTGGGGAGGTCCCTCTCACCCCCTCTCTCTCACACTCCTGTATCTGGGGAGGATCCCTCTAACCCCTCTCTCACACTCCTGTATCTGGGGAGGTCCCTCTAACCCCTCTCTCACACTCCTGTATCTGGGGAGGTCCCTCTAACCCCTCTCTCACACTCCTGTATCTGGGGAGGTCCCTCTAACCCCTCTCTCACACTCCTGTATCTGGGGAGGTCCCTCTAACCCCTCTCTCACACTCCTGTATCTGGGGAGGTCCCTCTAACCCCTCTCTCACACTCCTGTATCTGGGGAGGTCCCTCTAACCCCTCTCTCACACTCCTGTATCTGGGGAGGTCCCTCTAACCCCTCTCTCACACTCCTGTATCTGGGGAGGTCCCTCTAACCCCTCTCTCACACTCCTGTATCTGGGGAGGTCCCTCTAACCCCTCTCTCACACTCCTGTATCTGGGGAGGTCCCTCTAACCCCTCTCTCACACTCCTGTATCTGGGAGGTCCCTCTAACCCCTCTCTCACACTCCTGTATCTGGGGAGGTCCTCTAACCCCTCTCTCACACTCCTGTATCTGGGGGGCTCCTCTAACCCCTCTCTCACACTCCTGTATCTGGGGAGGTCCCTCTAACCCCTCTCTCACACTCCTGTATCTGGGGAGGTCCCTCTAACCCCTCTCTCACACTCCTGTATCTGGGGAGGTCCCTCTAACCCCTCTCTCACACTCCTGTATCTGGGAGGTCCTCTAACCCCTCTCTCACACTCCTGTATCTGGGGAGGTCCCTCTAACCCCTCTCTCACACTCCTGTATCTGGGGAGGTCCCTCTAACCCCTCTCTCACACTCCTGTATCTGGGGAGGTCCCTCTAACCCTCTCTCACACTCCTGTATCTGGGGAGGTCCCTCTAACCCCTCTCTCACACTCCTGTATCTGGGGAGGTCCCTCTAACCCCTCTCTCACACTCCTGTATCTGGGGAGGTCCCTCTAACCCCTCTCTCACACTCCTGTATCTGGGGAGGTCCCTCTAACCCCTCTCTCACACTCCTGTATCTGGGGAGGTCCCTCTAACCCCTCCCTTACACTCCTGTATCTCGGGGGTTCCTCTAGCCACTCTCTCACAGTCCTGTATCTGGGGAGGACCCTCTAACCCCTCTCTCACACTCCTCTATCTGGGGAGGTCCCTCTATCACCTCTCTCACACTCCTGTATCTGGGGAGTTCCCTCTAACCCCTCTCTCACACTCCTGTATCTGCGGAGGTATCTCTAACCCCTCTCTCACAATCTTGTATCTGGGGAGGTCACTCTAACCCCTCTCTCACACTCCTGTATCTGGGGAGGTCCGTCTCACACACTCCTGTATCTAGGGAGGTCCCTCTAACCCCTCTCTCACACTCCTGTCTCTGGGGAGGTACCTCTAACCCCTCTCTCACACTCCTGTATCTGGGGAGGTTATTCTAACCCCTCTCATATTACTGTATCTAGGGAGGTCTCGCTAACCCCTCTCTCACACTCTTGTATCTGCGGAGGTTCCTTTAACGCCCTCTCTCACACTCCTGTATCTGAGAAGGTCCCTCTAACCCCACTCACACACTCCTGTGTCTGAGGAGGTCCCTCTAACCCCCTCTCTCAAACTCCTGTATCAGGGGAGGTCCCTCCAACCCCTATCTCACACTCCTGTGTCTGGGGAGGTCCCTCTAACCCCCTCTCTCACAATCCTCTGTCTGGGGAGTTCCCTCTAACACCTCTCTCACACTCCTGCATCTGGGGAGGTCCCTATAACCCCACTCTGACACTCCTGTATCTGGGGAGCTCTCTCTCAACACTCTCTCACACTCCTGTATCTGGAAAGGTCTCTCTAATACATCTCTCACACTCCTGTATCTGGGGAGGTCCCTCTAACCCCTTTCTCACTCCCCTTATCTAAGGAGGTCCCTCTAAGCCCTCTCTCACTCCCCACATCTGGATAGGTCCCTCTAACCCCCTCTCTCACACTCCTGTATCTAGGGGGCTCCTCTAACCCCTCTCTCACACTCCTGTATTGGGGAAGACCCTCTATCCCCTCTCTCACACTCCTGTATCAGGGAAGTCCCTCTAACCTCCTCTCTCTCACTACTGTATCTAGGGGGCTCCTCTAACCCCTCTCTCACACTCCTGTATTGGGGGAAGACCCTCTAACCCCTCTCTCACACTCCTGTATCAGGGGAGGTCCCTCTAACCCCCCACTCTCAAACTCCTGTATCAGGGGAGTTCCCTCTAACCCCTATCTCACACTCCTGTTTCTCGGGGGCTCCTCTAACCCCTCTCTCACACTCCTGTATCTGGGGAGGTCCCTCTAATTCCTCTCTCAAACTCTTGTATTTGGGGACTTTTTCTAACCCCTTTCTCACACTCCTATATCAGGATAGATCTCTCTAACCCCTCTCTCTCATTCCTGTATCGGGGAGGTATCTCTAACCCCCTCTCTCACAATCCTGTGTCTGGGGAGGTCCCTTTCACCCCTCTCTCACACTCCTGTGTCTGCGGAGGTATCTCTAACCCCTCTCTCACAATCATGTATCTGGGGAGGTCACTCTAACCCCTCTCTCACACTCCTGTATCTGGGAGGTCCCTCTAACCCCTCTCTCACACTCCTGTATCTGGGGAGGTCCCTCTAACCCCTCTCTCACACTCCTGTATCTGGGGAGGACCCTCTAACCCCTCTCTCACACTCCTGTATCAGGGGAGGTCTCTCTAACGCGATAGCAAAATACTGCGGATGCTGGAAATCCGAAACAACAACAGAAAACGCTGGAAAAACTCAGCAGGCCAGGCAGCATCCGTGGAGAGAGAAAGAGAGTTAACGTTTTAGGTCGAAACCCTTCGTCGGAACTGAAAGAGCAAGAAATAAACAGATAAAAATTCAAGGGGAGGCTGGGGGGAGGAATAAAAGAAGAAAAGGGATGGTCTTTAGTGAGTAGAGACATTGAGAGATGCTCAAGGCAAGACGAGATGGTAATGGGACAGGTTGAGAAACAAAAGGTAAGGTGTGAAATGCTGGCAGAATCAGAGACAGCTGCCGTGGGGGGAGAGAGAGAAAAAAAAGGGAAAAGGCACGGACCAAAAGAGTGGATAAAATGTATACATATGTGGTAGGGGCCGGGGTTATGATCTGAAATTGTTGAACTCGATATTGAGTCCGGAAGGCTGTAAAGTGCCTAAACGGAAGATGAGGTGCTGTTCCTGGAGCTTCCGCTGCGCTTCCGTGGAACAATGCAAGAGGCCGAGGACGGTGAGGTCTGAGTGAGCGTGGAGGGGTGAATTAAAATGACAAGCGACCGGAAGCTCGGGATCACCCTTCCGGACTGAACGGAGGTGTTCCGCAAAGCGGTCACCCAATCTGCGTTTGGTCTCCCCAATGTAGAGGAGACCACATCGTGAGCAGCGAATACAGTATACTAAATTGCAGGAAGTACAAGTAAATCGCTGTTTCACCTGGAAGGAGTGTTTGGGGCCCTGGAGAGTGGGAAGGGGGGATGTATAAGGGCAGGTGTTGCATCTCCTGCGCGTGCACTGGAAGGTGCCGGGTGAAGGGGAAGGGGTGCTGGGGGTGGTAGAGGAGTGGACGAGGGTGTCTCGGAGGGAGCGGTCCCTACAGAATGCTGAAAGGGGAGGTGAGAGGAAGATGTGTTTGGTGGTGAGATCACGTTGGAGGTGGCAGAAATGGCGGAGGATGATCCATTGAATGTGGAGGCTGGTGGGGTGAAAGGTGAGGACAAGGGGAACTCTATCGTGGTTCCGGGAGGGAGGGGCCGGGGTGAGGGCAGAAGTGCGGGAGATGGAACGGACACGGTCGAGGGCCGTGTTGACCACGGTAGAGGGGAATCCTCGTTGAGGAAAAAGGTTGACATGTCGGAAGCACTGGTATGGAAGGTGGCATCGTCGGAGCAGATGCGGCGGAGACGGAGAAACTGGGAGAAGGGAATAGAGTCCTTACAGGAGGCGGGGTGGGAGGAAGAGTAGTCCAGGTAGCTGTGGGAGTCAGTGGGCTTGTAGTGAATGTTGGTCAATAACCAATCCCCAGAGATGGAGACGGAGAAGTCGAGGAAGGGGAGGGAAGAGTCGGAGATGGACCATGTGAAGGTGAGGGAAGGGTGGAAATTGGAGGCAAAGTGAATGAAATTGTCTAGTTCAGGGCGAGAGCAGGAAACGGCACCGATACAGTCGACAATGTACCGGAAAAAGAGGTGAGGGAGGGGACCCGAGTAGGACTGGAACAAAGTGTTCCACATATCCCACGAAAAGGCAGGCATAGCTAGGACCCATGCGGGTACCCTCTCTCACACTCTTGTATCTGGGGAGGTCCCTCTAACCCCTCTCTCACACTCCTGTATCTGGGGAGGTCCCTCTAACACCTCTCTCAAACTCCTGTATCTGGGGAGTTCCCTCTAAACCCTCTCTCACACTCCTGTATCTGGGGAGGTCCCTCTAACCCCTCTCTCACACTCCTGTATCTGGGGAGGTCCCTCTAACCCCTCTCTCACACTCCTGTATCTGGGGAGGTCCCTCTAACCCCTCTCTCACACTCCTGTATCTGGGGAGGTCCCTCTAACCCCTCTCTCACACTCCTGTATCTGGGGAGGTCCCTCTAACCCCTCTCTCACACTCCTGTATCTGGGGAGGTCTCTCTAACCCCTCTCTCACACTCCTGTATCTGGGGAGGTCCCTCTAACCCCTCTCTCACACTCCTGTATCTGGGGAGGTCCCTCTAACCCCTCTCTCACACTCCTGTATCTGGGAGGTCCCTCTAACCCCTCTCTCACACTCCTGTATCTGGCGAGGTCCCTCTAACCCCTCTCTCACACTCCTGTATCTGGGGAGGTCCCTCTAACCCCTCTCTCACACTCCTGCATCTGGGGAGGTCCCTCTAACCCTCTCTCACACTCCTGTATCTGGGGAGGTCCCTCTAACCCCCTCTCTCACACTCCTGTATCTGGGGGCTCCTCTAACCCCTCTCTCACACTCCTGTGTCTGGGGAGATCCCTCTAACCCCTCTCTCACACTCCTGTATCTGGGGAGGTCCCTCTAAACCCTCTCTCACACTCCTGTATCTGGGGAGGTCCCGCTAAACCCTCTCTCACACTCCTGTGTCTGGGGAGCTCCCTCTAAACTCTCTCTCACACTCCTGTATTGAGGGAGGTCCCTCTAACCCATCTCTCACACTGCTATATCTGGGGAGGTCTCTCTAACCCCTCTCTCACATTCCTGTGGCTGGGGAGGTCCCTCTAACCCTCTCTCTCACACTCCTATATCTGGGGAGATCACTCTAACCCCACTCTCACACTCCTGTATCTCGGGGGCCCCTCTAACCACTCTCTCAATCTCCTGTATCTGGGGAGGTCCCTTTAACCCCTCTCTCACACTCCTGTATCTGGGGAGGACCCTCTAACCCCACTCTCACACTCCTGTGTCAGGGGAGGTCCCTCTAACCCCCTCTCTCACACTCCTGTATCTGGGGAGTTCCCTCTAACCCCTATCTCACACTCCTGAATCTGGGGAGGTGTCTCTAACCCCTCTCTCACCCTCCTGTATCTGGGGAGGTGTCTCTGACCCCTCTCTCTCAGTCCTGCATCAGGGGAGATTCCTCTTACCCCCGCTCTCACTCTCCTATGTCTGAGGACGTCCCTCTACCCCTGTCACATTTTGGTATCTGGGGAGGTGTCTCTAACCCCTCTCTCACAGTCCTGCATCTGGGGAGGTCCCTCTAACCCCTCTCTCACAGTCCTGCATCTGGGGAGGTCTATCTAACCCCCTCTCTCACACTCCTGTATCTGGGGATTTATGTCTAACCCCTCTCTCACACTCGTGTGTCTGGGGAGATCCCTCTCACCCCTCTCTCACACTCCTGTATTGGGGGAGGTCCCTCGAAACCCTCTTTCTCACTCTCGTATCTGGGGAGGTCCCTCTAACACCTCTCACACACTCCTGTATCTGAAAAGGCCCCTCTAACCCCTCTCTCACACTCCTGTATTTGGGGACGTTTTCTAATCCCTTTCTCACACTCCTGTATCACGGGAGTTCTCTCTAACACATCTCTCACACTGCTGTATCTGGGGAGCTCCCTCTAACCCCTCTCTCACACTCCTCTATCTGGGAGGTCCCTCTAACCCCTCTCTCACACTCCTGTATCTGGGGAGGTCCCTCTAACCCCTCTCTCACACTCCTGTATCTGGGGAGGTCCCTCTAACCCCTCTCTCACACTCCTGTATCTGGGGAGGTCCCTCTAACCCCTCTCTCACACTCCTGTATCTGGGGAGGTTCTCTAACCCCTCTCTCACACTCCTGTATCTGGGGAGGTCCCTCTAACCCCTCTCTCACACTCCTGTATCTGGGGAGGTCCCTCTAACCCCTCTCTCACACTCCTGTATCTGGGGAGGTCCCTCTAACCCCTCTCTCACACTCCTGTATCTGGGGAGGTCCCTCTAACCCCTCTCTCACACTCCTGTATCTGGGGAGGTCCCTCTAACCCCTCTCTCACACTCCTGTATCTGGGGGGTCTCCTCTAACCCCCTCTCTCACACTCCTGTATCTGGGGAGGTCCCTCTAACCCCCGCTCTCACTCTCCTATGTCTGAGGACGTCCCTCTACCCCTGTCACATTTTGGTATCTGGGGAGGTGTCTCTAACCCTCTCTCACAGTCCTGCATCTGGGGAGGTCCCTCTAACCACTCTCTCACAGTCCTGCATCTGGGGAGGTCTATCTAACCCCCTCTCTCACACTCCTGTATCTGGGGATTTATGTCTAACCCCTCTCTCACACTCGTGTGTCTGGGGAGATCCCTCTCACCCCTCTCTCACACTCCTGTATTGGGGGAGGTCCCTCGAAACCCTCTTTCTCACTCTCGTATCTGGGGAGGTCCCTCTAACACCTCTCACACACTCCTGTATCTGAAAAGGCCCCTCTAACCCCCTCTCTCACACTCCTGTATTTGGGGACGTTTTCTAATCCCTTTCTCACACTCCTGTATCACGGGAGTTCTCTCTAACACATCTCTCACACTGCTGTATCTGGGGAGGTATCTCTCACCCCTCTCTCACATTCCTGTGGCTGGGGAGGTCCCTCTAACCCCGATCTCACACTCCTGTATCTGGGTAGGTCTCTCTAACCCCTCTCTCACACTCCTGTGTCTGGGGAGGTCCCTCTAACCCCTCTCTCACACTCCTGTATCACGGGAGGTCCCTCTAACCCCTCTCTCACACTCCTGTATCTGGGTAGGTCTCTCTAACCCCTCTCTCACTGTCCTGTATCTGGGGATTTATCTCTAACCCCTCTCTCACACTCCTGTATCTGGGGAGGTCCCTCTAAACCCTGTCTCACACTCCTCTATCTGGGGGGCACCTCTAAGCGCTGTCTCACACTCCTGTATCTGGGGAGGTCCCTCTAACCCCATCTCTCACACTCCAGTGTCTGGGGAGGTCCCTCTAACCCCTCTCTGACACTCCTGTATCTGGGGAGGTCCCTCTAACCCCTCTCTCACACTCCTGTATCTGGGGAGGTCCCTCTAACCCCTCTCTCACACTCCTGTATCTGGGGAGGTCCCTCTAACCCCTCTCTCATACTCCTGTATCTCGGGGGCCCATCTAACCACTCTCTCACACTCCTGTATCTGGGGAGGTCCCTCTAACCCCATCTCTCACACTCCTGTATCGAGGGAGGTCCCTCTAAACCCACTCTCACACTCCTGTATCGAGGGAGCTCCCTCTAACCCCTCTCTCACACGCCTGTATCTGGGGAGTTCCCTCCAACACCTGTCTCACGCTCCTGTATCTGGGGAGGTCCCTCTAACCCCTCTCTCACACTCCTCTATCTGGGTAGGTCCCTCTAACCCCTCTCTCACACTCCTGTGTCTGGGGAGGTCCCTCTAACCCCTCTCTCACACTCCTGTATCACGGGAGTTCCCTCTAACCCCTCTCTCACACTCCTGTATCTGGGTAGGTCTCTCTAACCCCTCTCTCACTGTCCTGTATCTGGGGATTTATCTCTAACCCCTCTCTCACACTCCTGTATCTGGGGAGGTCCCTCTAAACCCTGTCTCACACGCCTCTATCTGGGGGGCACCTCTAAGCGCTGTCTCACACTCCTGTATCTGGGGAGGTCCCTCTAACCCCATCTCTCACACTCCTGTGTCTGGGGAGGTCCCTCTAACCCCTCTCTCACACTCCTGTATCTGGGGAGGTCCCTCTAACCCCTCTCTCACACTCCTGTATCTGGGGAGGTCCCTCTAACCCCTCTCTCATACTCCTGTATCTCGGGGGCCCATCTAACCACTCTCTCACACTCCTGTATCTGGGGAGGTCCCTCTAACCCCATCTCTCACACTCCTGTATCGAGGGAGGTCCCTCTAACCCCTCTCTCACACTCCTGTATCTGGGGAGCTCCCTCTAACCCCTCTCTCACACGCCTGTATCTGGGGAGTTCCCTCCAACACCTGTCTCACGCTCCTGTATCTGGGGAGGTCCCTCTAACCCCTCTCTCACACTCCTCTATCTTGGTCGGTCCCTCTAACCCCTCTCTCACACTCCTGTATCTGGGGAGTTCCCTCGAACCCCTCTCTCACACTCCTGTATTGTGGGAGTTCCCTCTATCCCCTCTCTCAGACTCCTGTATCTGGGGAGGTTCCTCTAACCCCTCTCTCACACTCCTGTATCTGGGTAGGTCCCTCTAACCCCTCTCTCACACACCTGTATCTGGGGAGTTCCCTCGAACCTCTCTCTCACACTCCTGTATTGTGGGAGTTCCCTCTAACCCCTCTCTCACACTCCTGTATCTGGGTAGGTCTCTCTAACCCCTCTCTCATACTCCTGTATCTGGGGAGGTCCCTCTAACCCCTCTCTCACACTCCTGTATCTGGGGAGGTCCCTCAAACCCCTCTCTCACACTCCTGTATCTGGGTAGGTTCCTCTAACCCTTCTCTCACACTCCTGTATCTGGGGAGGTCCCTCTAACCCCTCTCTCACACTCCTGTATCTGGGGAGGTGTCTCTAACCCCTCTCTCACTGTCCTGTATCTGGGGAGGTGTCTCTAACCCCTCTCTCACACTCCTGTATCTTGGGATTTATCTCTAACCCCTCTCTCACACTCCTGTATCTGGGGAGGTCCCTCTAACGCCTCTCTCACAGTCCTGCATCTGGGGAGGTCCCTCTAACCCCCTCTCTCACACTCCTGTATCTGGGGATTTATGTCTAACCCCTCTCTCACACTCGTGTGTCTGGGGAGATCCCTCTCACCCCTCTCTCACACTCCTGTATTGGGGGAGATCCCTCGAAACCCTCTTTCTCGCTCTCGTATCTGGGGAGGTCCCTCTAACCCCTCTCTCACAACCTGTGTCTGGGAAGCTCCCTCTAACCCCTCTCTGACACTCCTGTATCTGGGGAGGTCCCTCTAACCCTTCTCTCACACTCCTGTATCTGGGGAGGTCCCTCGAACCCCATCTCGCACACTCCTGTATCTGGGGAGGTCCCTCTAACCCCTCTCTCACACTCCTGTATCTGGGGAGGTCTCTCTAAACCCTCCCTCACACTTCTGTATCTGGGGAGGTCCCTCTAACCTCTCTCACACGCTCCTGTATCTGGGGAGTTCCCTCTAACCCCTCTCTCACACTCCTGTATCTGGGGAGGTCCCTCTAACCCTCTCTCTCACACTCCTGTATCTGGGGAGGTCCCTCTAACCCCTCTCACTCACTCCGTATCTGGGGAGGTCCCTCTAACCCCTCTCTACCACTCCTGTATTGTGGGAGTCTCCTCTAACCCCTCTCTCACACTCCTGTATCTGGGGAGGTCCCTCTAACCCCTCTCTCTCACACTCCTGTATCTGGGGAGGTCCCTCTAACCCCCTCTCACACTCCTGTTCTGGGAGGTCCTCTAACCCCTCTCTCACACTCCTGTATCTGGGAGGTCCCTCTAACCCCTCTCTCACACTCCTTATCTGGGAGGTCCTCTAACCCCTCTCTCACATCCTGTGTCTGGGAGGTCCCTCTAACCCCTCTCTCACCTCCTGTATCTGGGAGGTGCCTCTAACCACCTCTCACACTCTGTATCAGGGGAGGGCCCTCTATCCCCTCCCACACACTCCTGTATCTGGGGAGGTCCCTATAACCCCTATCTCGCACTCCTGTATCTGGGGAGGTCCCTCTAACCCCTCTCTCACACTACTGTATCTGGGGAGTTCCCTCTAACCCTTCTCTCACACTGCTGTATCTGGGGAGGTCCCTCTAACCCCTCTCTCACACTCCTGTATCTGGGGAGGTCACTCTAACCCCTATCTCACGCTCCTGTATTGGGGGAGGTCCCTCAAACCCCTCTCTCTCACTCCTGTATCTGGGGAGGTCCCCCGAACACCACTCTCACACTCCTATGTCTGGGGAGGTTATTCTAACCCCACTCATATTACTGTATCTGGGAGGTCCCTCTAACCCCTCTCTCTCACTCCTGCATCTGGGAAGGTCCCTCTAACCCCACTCTCACACTCCTGTATCTGGGGCGGTACTATTAACCCCTCTCTCACACTCCTGTATCTGGGGAGGTCCCTCGAACTCCTGTATCTGGGAAGGTCTCTCTAACCCCTCCCTCACACTCCTGTATCTGGGGAGGTCCCTCTAACTCCTCTCTCTCACTCCTGTATCTGGGGAGGTCACTCTAACCCCTCTCTCACACTCCTGTATCTGGGGAGGATCCC
Organism: Squalus acanthias; assembly: GCA_030390025.1. Lineage (NCBI taxonomy): Eukaryota > Metazoa > Chordata > Chondrichthyes > Squaliformes > Squalidae > Squalus > Squalus acanthias. The sequence goes on along the minus strand of CM059449.1, from coordinate 39,445,108 downwards.
TCTAACCCCTCTCTCACACACCTGTATCTGGGGAGGTCCCTCTAACCTCTCTCTCACTCCCCTTATCTGGGGGGTCCCTCTAACCCCTCTCTCACACTGCTGTATCTGGGGAGGTCCCTCTAACCCCTCTCTCACTCCTGCATTTGGGGAGGTCCCTCTAACCCCTCTCTCACACTCCTGTATCTGGGAAGGTCCCTCTAACTCCTCTCTCACACTCCTGTATCTGGGGAGGTCCCTCTAACCCCTCTCTCACACTCCTCTATCTGGGTAGGTCCCTCTAACCCCTCTCTCACACTCCTGTATCTGGGGAGTTCCCTCGAACCCCTCTCTCACACTCCTGTATTGTGGGAGTTCCCTCTATCCCCTCTCTCAGACTCCTGTATCTGGGGAGGTTCCTCTAACCCCTCTCTCACACTCCTGTATCTGGGTAGGTCCCTCTAACCCCTCTCTCACACACCTGTATCTGGGGAGTTCCCTCGAACCTCTCTCACGCTCCTGTATTGTGGGAGTTCCCTCTAACCCCTCTCTCACACTCCTGTATCTGGGGAGGTCCCTCAAACCCCTCTCTCACACTCCTGTATCTGGGTAGGTTCCTCTAACCCTTCTCTCACACTCCTGTATCTGGGGAGGTCCCTCTAACCCCTCTCTCACACTCCTGTATCTGGGGAGGTGTCTCTAACCCCTCTCTCACTGTCCTGTATCTGGGGAGGTGTCTCTAACCCCTCTCTCACACTCCTGTATCTTGGGATTTATCTCTAACCCCTCTCTCACACTCCTGTATCTGGGGAGGTCCCTCTAACCCCTCTCTCACAGTCCTGCATCTGGGGAGGTCCCTCTAACCCCCTCTCTCACACTCCTGTATCTGGGGATTTATCTCTACCCCTCTCTCACACTCCTGTATCTGGGAGGTCCCTCTCTACCCCTCTCTCACACTCCTGTATCTGGGGAGGTCCCTCTAACCCCTCTCTCACACTCTGTATCTGGGAGGTCCTCTAACCCCTCTCTCACAATCCTGTATCTGGGAGGTCCCTCTAACCCCTCTCTCACACTCCTGTATCTGGGGAGGTCCCTCTAACCCCTCTCTCACACTCCTGTATCTGGGGAGGTCCCTCTAACCCCTCTCTCACACTCCTGTATCTGGGGAGGTCCCTCTAACCCCTCTCTCACACTCCTGTATCTGGGGAGGTCCCTCTAACCCCTCTCTCACACTCCTGTATCTGGGGAGGTCCCTCTAACCCCTCTCTCACACTCCTGTATCTGGGGAGGTCCCTCTAACCCCTCTCACACACTCCTGTATCTGGGGAGGTCCCTCTAACCCCTCTCTCACACTCCTGTATCTGGGGAGGTCCCTCTAACCCCTCTCTCACACTCCTGTATCTGGGGAGGTCCTCTAACCCCTCTCTCACACTCCTGTATCTGGGGAGGTCCCTCTAACCCCTCTCTCACACTCCTGTATCTGGGAGGTCCCTCTAACCCCTCTCTCACACTCCTGTATCTGGGGAGGTCCCTCTAACCCCTCTCTCACACTCCTGTATCTGGGAGGTCCCTCTAACCCCTCTCTCACACTCCTGTATCTGGGAGGTCCTCTAACCCCTCTCTCACACTCCTGTATCTGGGAGGTCCCTCTAACCCCTCTCTCACACTCCTGTATCTGGGGAGGTCCCTCTAACCCCTCTCTCACACTCCTGTATCTGGGGAGGTCCTCTAACCCCTCTCTCACACTCCTGTATCTGGGGAGGTCCTCTAACCCCTCTCTCACACTCCTGTATCTGGGGAGGTCCTCTAACCCCTCTCTCACACTCCTGTATCTGGGGAGGTCCCTCTAACCCCTCTCTCACACTCCTGTATCTGGGGAGGTCCCTCTAAGCGCTGTCTCACACTCCTGTATCTGGGGAGTTCCCTCTAACCCCTCTTTCACACTCCTGTATCTGGGTAGGACTCTCTAACCCCTCTCTCACACTCCTGTATCTGGGGAGTTCCCTCTAACCCCATCTCTCACACTCTTGTATCTGGGGAGGTCCCTCTAACCCCTCTCTCACACTCCTGTATCTCGGGGGCCCATCTAACCCCTCTCTCACATTCCTGTATCTGAGAGGGTCCCTCTATCCCCCTCTCTCTCACTCCTGTATTTGGGGACGTTTTCTAACCCCTTCCTCACACTCCTGTTTCACGGGAGGTCTCTCTAACCCCTCTCTCACACTCCTGTATCTGGGGAGGTTCCTCTAACCCCTCTCTCGCACTCCTGTATCTGGGGAGGTCCCTCTATCCCCTCTCTCACACTCCTGTATCTGGAGAGGTCCCTCTAAACCCTCTCTCACACTCCTCTATCTGGGAGGCGGTTCTAAGCGCTGTCTCACACTCCTGTATCTTGGTGGCCCCTCTAACCACTCTCTCACAATCCTGTATCTGGGGAGGTCCCTCTAACCCCATCTCTCACACTCCTGTATCTGGGGAGCTCCCTCTAAACCCTCTCTCACACTCCTGTATCTGGGGAGGTCCCTCTATCCCCTCTCTCACACTCCTGTATCTGGGGAGGGCCCTCTTACCCCTCTGTCACAGTCCTGTATCTGGGGCGATCCCTCCAACCCCTCTCTCACATGCCTGTATTGGGGGAGGTCCCTCTAACACCTCTCTCACACTCGTGCATCCGGGGAGGTCCCTCTAACCCCTCTCTCACACTCCTGAATCTGGGAAGCTCCCACGAACCCCTCCCTTACACTCCTGTATCTGGGGAGCTGTCTCTAACCCCCTCTCTCACAGTCCTGCATCTGGGGAGGTCCCTCTAACCCCCTCTCTCACACTGCTGTATCTGGGGATGTCTCTCTTACCCCTCTCTCACATTCCTGTGGCTGGGGAGGTCCCTCTAACCCCTCTCTCACACTCCTGTATCTGGGAGGTCCCTCTAACCCCTCTCTCACACTCCTGTATCTGGGGAGGTCCTCTAACCCCTCTCTCACACTCCTGTATCTGGGGAGGTCCCTCTAACCCTCTCTCTCACACTCCTGTATCTGGGGAGGTCCCTCTAACCCCTCTCTCACACTCCTGTATCTGGGGAGGTCCCTCTAACCCCTCTCTCACACTCCTGTATCTGGGGAGGTCCCTCTAACCCCTCTCTCACACTCCTGTATCTGGGAGGTCCCTCTAACCCCTCTCTCACACTCCTGTATCTGGGAGGTCCTCTAATCCCTCTCTCACACTCCTGTATCTGGGGAGGTGTCCTCTAACCCCTCTCTCACACTCCTGTATCTGGGGAGGTCCCTCTAACCCCTCTCTCACACTCCTGTATCTGGGGAGGTCCCTCTAACCCCTCTCTCACACTCCTGTATCTGGGGAGGTCCCTCTAACCCCTCTCTCACACTCCTGTATCTGGGGAGGTCTCTCTAACCCCTCTCACACTCCTGTATCTTGGGAGGTCCCTCTAACCCCTCTCTCAAACTCCTGTATCACGGCAGGTCTCTCTAACCCCCTCTCTCACACACTCTATCTGGGAAGGTCCCGCGAACCCCCTCTCTCACACACTCCTGTGTCTGGGGAGGTCCCTCTAACCACTCTCTCACACTCCTGTATCTGGGGAGGTCTCTCCAACCCCTCTCTCACACTCCTCTATCTGGGGAGGTCTCTCTAACCCTTCTCTCACACTCCTGTATCTGGGGAGGTCCCTCTAACCCCCTCTCTCACACTCCTGTATCTGGGGAGGTCCCTCTAACCCCAGACTCACACTCCTGTATCTGGGGAGGTCACTCTAACCCCTCTCACACACTCCTGTATTGGGGGAGGTCCCTCTAACCACTCTCTCACACTCCTGTATCTGAGAGGGTCCCTCTATCCCCCTCTCTCACACTCCTGTATTTGGGGATGTTTTCTAACCCCTTCCTCACACTCCTGTATCACGGGTGGTCTCTCTAACCCCTCCCTCACACTCCTGTATCTGGGGAGTTCCCTCTAACCGCAGTCTCACACTCCTGTATCTGGGGAGGTCCCTCTAACCCC
>CM059449.1:39401726-39440809 GCA_030390025.1 Squalus acanthias | reverse complement strand
CCTCTGAGTGAAGAAATGTCATCTCATCTCAGTCTCAAATGGCCGGCCCCTTATCCTGAGACTCTATCCCGTAGTTCTAGACTCTCCAGCCAGGGGAAACAGCCTCTCAGCGTCTACCCTTCCAAGCCCTCCAAGAAAATTGTACCTTTCAATGAGAACACCTCTCGTTCTTCTGAACTCGAGAGAATACAGGCCCAAGCTACTCAATCTCTCCTCAAAGTACAACCCCATCATCATAGGAATCAATCAGGTTTGATTCCCAGTCAGGGAATTCAGTTCTGACAAAGACAATTGAAGTCTGTGAGACTCTTCATAATTGTTTTAATTAACCCAGAAATACTTGTGTTGCACACTGAAGGAAATGCTAACATGTTTGCCGGATGACAGTCAAACTTTAATAATTTTTTTCAGAGAATCATAGATTTACCGCAGAAGCCGGCTATTCAGCACAGCGTTTCCGTAGTGTAGTGGTTATCACGTTCGCCTAACACGCGAAAGGTCCCCGGTTCGAAACCGGGCGGCAACATTTTGTAAATCATGTTCAATTAAATATTAGAAAAATGGAACAATTCGCATTTCTTATTCAACGTAACAAAGTCCTGTTACATTTGTGTTTCTCTGTTCAGTTCTGCACACACTCAAAACACTACAGTGTCGCTCGCTCACTCACATTTCCAGCCCTGACGGTGCAGAAAGCCTCTCTCAAAGCTGGACATTCCGGTTGCTTTCAGTTGAATTGTGAAAGATTATTCAAGGATCCTGTAGTTTTGCCTCGGTTCACATCAGCAGATCTAAGCCGCGTGTCTGCAATCTACGAACCAGTTCTCCAGAATTCCAAGGTGTATAAGGAACTCAACCATTAAAATCCCTTTCATTGGAGCGGCAGAGGCCTGAGGTGAGTCAATAAAGGGAGGCCCGAGGCTCAGGTAGGCCTCAGTCCAGCGTCGACAGCGGGGAAGGAGGAGCGGACCTGGTTGGAGCGGCAGAGGCCTGAGGTGAGTCAATAAACTCACCTACGTGACCTTTTTCCCCAGCGGGGTAAGAGCTTCGCGGGCTTTTTCAAAGGCAGGGGGCGGGGCCAATTCATTGGTACCCGTATATAGGTGGAGCGCGCCCACTCACTGAACCGGAATAAGATCATGACAGACATTTTACCTCAACTGCACTTTCCCGTGCGATCCCCATATCCCTTGATTTTCTTAAAGTCCAAAAGCCCCGTACAATTGGAGCAAGACTTCTCTACTCTTGTACTCCAACCCCCTTGCAATAAAGGCGAACATGCCAAACACCTTCCTAACTGCTTGCTGTACATGCACGTTAACTTTCTGTATTCCGTGTAAAAGGACACCCAAATCCTTGCATATACTGAATGAATTGAGCATCCACTGCCCTCTGAGGTTGAGAATTCCAAAGGTTCACAATCCTCTGAGTGAAGAAATGTCATCTCATCTCAGTCTCAAATGGCCGGCCCCTTATCCTGAGACTCTATCCCGTAGTTCTAGACTCTCCAGCCAGGGGAAACAGCCTCTCAGCGTCTACCCTTCCAAGCCCTCCAAGAAAATTGTACCTTTCAATGAGAACACCTCTCGTTCTTCTGAACTCGAGAGAATACAGGCCCAAGCTACTCAATCTCTCCTCAAAGTACAACCCCATCATCATAGGAATCAATCAGGTTTGATTCCCAGTCAGGGAATTCAGTTCTGACAAAGACAATTGAAGTCTGTGAGACTCTTCATAATTGTTTTAATTAACCCAGAAATACTTGTGTTGCACACTGAAGGAAATGCTAACATGTTTGCCGGATGACAGTCAAACTTTAATAATTTTTTTCAGAGAATCATAGATTTACCGCAGAAGCCGGCTATTCAGCACAGCGTTTCCGTAGTGTAGTGGTTATCACGTTCGCCTAACACGCGAAAGGTCCCCGGTTCGAAACCGGGCGGCAACATTTTGTAAATCATGTTCAATTAAATATTAGAAAAATGGAACAATTCGCATTTCTTATTCAACGTAACAAAGTCCTGTTACATTTGTGTTTCTCTGTTCAGTTCTGCACACACTCAAAACACTACAGTGTCGCTCGCTCACTCACATTTCCAGCCCTGACGGTGCAGAAAGCCTCTCTCAAAGCTGGACATTCCGGTTGCTTTCAGTTGAATTGTGAAAGATTATTCAAGGATCCTGTAGTTTTGCCTCGGTTCACATCAGCAGATCTAAGCCGCGTGTCTGCAATCTACGAACCAGTTCTCCAGAATTCCAAGGTGTATAAGGAACTCAACCATTAAAATCCCTTTCATTGGAGCGGCAGAGGCCTGAGGTGAGTCAATAAAGGGAGGCCCGAGGCTCAGGTAGGCCTCAGTCCAGCGTCGACAGCGGGGAAGGAGGAGCGGACCTGGTTGGAGCGGCAGAGGCCTGAGGTGAGTCAATAAACTCACCTACGTGACCTTTTTCCCCAGCGGGGTAAGAGCTTCGCGGGCTTTTTCAAAGGCAGGGGGCGGGGCCAATTCATTGGTACCCGTATATAGGTGGAGCGCGCCCACTCACTGAACCGGAATAAGATCATGACAGACCTTTTACCTCAACTGCACTTTCCCGTGCGATCCCCATATCCCTTGATTTTCTTAAAGTCCAAAAGCCCCGTACAATTGGAGCAAGACTTCTTTACTCTTGTACTGCAACCCCCTTGCAATAAAGGCGAACATGCCAAACACCTTCCTAACTGCTTGCTGTACATGCACGTTAACTTTCTGTATTCCGTGTAAAAGGACACCCAAATCCTTGCATATACTGAATGAATTGAGCATCCACTGCCCTCTGAGGTTGAGAATTCCAAAAGTTCACAACCCTCTGAGTGAAGAAATGTCATCTCATCTCAGTCTCAAATGGCCGGCCCCTTATCCTGAGACTCTATCCCCTAGTTCTAGACTCTCCAGCCAGGGGAAACAGCCTCTCAGCGTTTACCCTTCCAAGCCCTCCAAGAAAATTGTACCTTTCAATGAGAACACCTCTCGTTCTTCTGAACTCGAGAGAATACAGGCCCAAGCTACTCAATCTTTCCTCAAAGTACAACCCCATCATCATAGGAATCAATCAGGTTTGATTCCCAGTCAGGGAATTCAGTTCTGACAAAGACAATTGAAGTCTGTGAGACTCTTCATAATTGTTTTAATTAACCCAGAAATACTTGTGTTGCACACTGAAGGAAATGCTAACATGTTTGCCGGGTGACAGTCAAACTTTAATAACTTTTTTTATAGAATCATAGATTTACCGCAGAAGCCGGCTATTCAGCACAGCGTTTCCGTAGTGTAGTGGTTATCACGTTCGCCTAACACGCGAAAGGTCCCCGGTTCGAAACCGGGCGGCAACATTTTGTAAATCATGTTCAATTAAATAGTAGAAAAATGGAACAATTCGCATTTCTTATTCAACGTAACAAAGTCCTGTTACATTTGTGTTTCTCTGTTCAGTTCTGCACACACTCAAAACACTACAGTGTCGCTCGCTCACTCACATTTCCAGCCCTGACGGTGCAGAAAGCCTCTCTCAAAGCTGGACATTCCGGCTGCTTTCAGTTGAATTGTGAAAGATTATTCAAGGATCCTGTAGTTTTGCCTCGGTTCACATCAGCAGATCTAAGCCGCGTGTCTGCAATCTACGAACCAGTTCTCCAGAATTCCAAGGTGTATAAGGAACTCAACCATTAAAATCCCTTTCATTGGAGCGGCAGAGGCCTGAGGTGAGTCAATAAAGGGAGGCCCGAGGCTCAGGTAGGCCTCAGTCCAGCGTCGACAGCGGGGAAGGAGGAGCGGACCTGGTTGGAGCGGCAGAGGCCTGAGGTGAGTCAATAAACTCACCTACGTGGCCTTTTTCCCCAGCGGGGTAAGAGCTTCGCGGGCTTTTTCAAAGGCAGCGGGCGGGGCCAATTCATTGGTACCCGTATATAGGTGGAGCGGTTGCTAAACCCGAGACACTACACTAGTAGTGACTCCCACCCTCCCACCTCCTCTAACCTTTAGGGGTAGAGGGAATTTAAAAGGTAGGTTCGATTTTATATTTTGTTTTCAGGGACTTAACTGCTGGACCTAAGATAAATAAGTTTAAATTTTAGTAATAAAGTAACATAAGGGTTAAGTCATGACAGGAAGTCTCGGACCCGTTTCATGCTCCTCCTGTGCCATGTGGGAAACCAGGGACACTTCCAGTGTCCCTGACAACTACGTGTGCGGGAAGTGTGTCCAGCTGCAGCTCCTGACAGCCCGCATGGCGGTGCTGGAGCTGCGGGTGGACTCACTCTGGAGCATGCACGATGCCGAGAACTCGGTGAATCGCTCATTTAGTGAGTTGTCCACAAGGCAGGTAAAGGCTAGGACAGACAATGTATGGGTGACCAAGAAGCAGGGCAATATCAGTAAGGTAGAGCAGGAGTCCCCTGTGGTCATCTCCCTCCAAAACAGGTATGCCGCTTTGGATACTGTTGGGGGAGATGGCCTACCAGGGGAAGGCACCAGCAGCCAGGTTCATAGCACCATGGCTGTCTCTGCTGCACAGCAGGGCGGGAAAAAGAGTGGTAGGGCTATAGTGATAGGGGACTCAATTGTAAGGGGAATAGACAGGAGTTTCTGTGGCCGCAACCGAGATTCCACGATGCTATGTTGCCTCCCTGGTGCAAGGGTCAAGGATATCTCGGAGCGGCTGCAGAACATTCTGAAGAGGGAGGGTGAACAGCCAGCTGTCGTGGTGTATGTAGGTACCAACGATATAGGTAAAAAGCGGGAAGAGGTCCTACAGGCAGAATTTAGGGAGCTCGGAGCTAAATTAAAAAGTAGGACCTCTAAGGTCGTAATCTCTGGATTGCTGCCAGGGCCACGTGCTAATCAGAATAGAGAGAACAGGATAGTGAGATTGAATACGTGGCTTGAGCAGTGGTGCAGGAGGGAGGGTTTCAAATTCCTGAGGCATTGGAACCAGTTCTGGGAGAAGTGGGACCTGTACAAAAGGGACGGTCTGTACTTGGGCAGGACTGGAACCGATGTCCTCGGGGTAATATTTGCTAAAGCAGTTCGGGAGGATTTAAACTAATATGGCAGGGGAAGGGGAACCTATGTAGCGAAACAGGGGGAAGTAATATGCAGTCAGAAACAAATGTTAGAAGGGTGAGAAACAACAGGGGAAGGCCGAGTAAACAAAGGCAAGAAACACAAAGGGCCATACTAAATCATAAGTCTAAAAGGACAAAGGATTTTAATAAAATAAGCCTAAAGGCTCTGTGTCTTAATGCAAGGAGTATCCGTAATAAGGTGGATGAATTGACTGTGCAAATAGATGTTAACAGATACGATGTGATTGGGATTACAGAGACGTGGCTCCAGAACAATCAAGGCTGGGAACTGAACATCCAGGGGTATTCAACATTCAGAAAGGATAGAATAAAAGGAAAAGGGGGTGGGGTAGCATTGCTGGTTAAAGAGGAGATTAATGCAATAGCTAGGAAGGACATCAGCTTGGAGGATGTGGAATCAATATGGTTTGAGCTGCAGAACACCAAAGTGCAGAAAACTTTAGTGGGAGTTGTGTACAGACCTCCAAACAGCAGTAGTGAGGTGGGGGAGGGTTTGAAACAGGAAATCAGAGGTGCGTGCAAAAAAGGCACGGCAGTTATCATGGGTGACTTTAATATGCATATAGATTGGGCTACTCAAACTGGAAGCAATACGGTGGAGGAGGATTTCCTGGAGTGTTTAAGGGATGGTTTCCTAAACCAATATGTTGAGGAACCAACTCGAGGGGAGGCCATCCTGGACTTGGTGTTGTGTAATGAGGAAGGACTAATCAGCAATCTTGTGGTAAGAGGCCCCCTGGGGAAGAGTGACCATAGTATGGTGGAGTTCTACATTAGGATGGAGAAGGAAACAGTTAAGTCAGAGACCATGGTCCAGAACTTAAATAAGGGCAACTTTGAGGGTATGAGGCGTGAATTGGCGAGGTTGAATTGGCAAGCGATATTTAAGGGGCTATCTTTGGAAGGGCAATGGCAGACATTTAGAGATCGCATGGATGAACTACAACAATTGTACATCCCGGTCTGGCGTAAAAATAAAAAAGGGAAGGTGGCTCAACCATGGCTAACAAGGGAAATCAGGGATAGTATTAAAACCAAGGAAGTTGCATACAAATTGGCCAGAAGTAGCAGCAAAACCGGGGACTGGGAGAACTTCAAAACTCAGCAGAGGAGGACGAAGGGTTTGATTAGGGCAGGGAAAATAAAATATGAAAGGAAGCTTGCGGAGAACATTAAAATGGACTGCAAAAGCTTCTATAAACATGTAAAAAGAGAGAGGTTAGTAAAAACAAACGTAGGTCCCCTGCAGTCGGAAACAGGGGAAGTCGTAATGGGGAACAAGGAAATGGCTGATCAATTGAACAAGTACTTTGGCTCGGTGTTTACTGTGGAGGACACACACAACCTGCCGGAAATAAAAGGGGTCAGAGGATCTGGTAAGAGGGAGGAGCTGAGGGAAATCCCTATTAGTCGGGAAAAGGTATTGGGGAAATTGATGGGACTGAAGGCTGAAAAATCCCCGGGGCCTGATGGTCTGCATCCCGGAGTACTTAAGGAGGTGGCCTTGGAAATAGTGGATGCATTGACGATCATTTTCCAACATTCCTTAGACTCTGGATCAGTTCCGATGGAGTGGAGGGTGGCCAATGTAACCCCTCTTTTTAAAAAAGGAGGGAGGGAGAAAGCAGGGAATTATAGACCGGTCAGCGTGACATCGGTCGTGGGTAAAATGATGGAAGCAATTATTAAAGATGTCATAACAGACCATTTGGAAAGTGGCGACATGATAGGTCCAAGTCAGCATGGATTTGTGAAAGGGAAATCATGCTTGACAAATCTTCTGGAATTTTTTGAGGATGTTTCCAATAGGGTGGACAAGGGGGAACCAGTAGATGTGGTGTATTTGAACTTTCAGAAGGCCTTCGACAAGGTCCCACACAAGAGATTGGGGAGCAAAGTTAAAGCACATGGGATTGGGGGTAATGTGTTGACGTGGATTGAGAACTGGTTGGCACACAGGAAACAAAGAGTAGGAGTAAATGGGTACTTTTCAGAATGGCAGGCAGTGACCAGCGGGGTACCGCAGGGTTCAGTGCTGGGACCCCAGCTGTTTACATTATATATTAATGATATTGACGAAGGGATTAAATGTAATATCTCCAAATCTCCACGACCCTGAGATTAAGAGTCTCATGTTCTACCGACTGAGCTAGCCGGGCTTGACTTACCTACACGTCCTTGTCACTGATTGCAGCCAGGCGCCTGCTGGCTCCGCCCCAGGGGTTTAACTTGTTCTGCAAACCACCAACCAGGTTCTCCTGAATTCCAGGATGTGTAAGGAAATCAAGCATCAAAAACCCTTTCATTAACCTCAGGGATTCAATCAATTTTCTGATCGCAAAGCGCTTTCAGTCCTTGTCAATATCTCTTGTCTATTTCCCTGTGTTTCCCGATTCTGTCTGTCTCTCTGGCTCTGTTTATTCTTTGTGTGGCCACCAGCGGGTTGATTTTTAACGAATACCTGTGCTTGTGTCTTGTCACATGAAATAAATGAGGAATTGTGGCCATTTTCTCCCTGACACTGGGGAATCAGTGAGACAGTCTTTGGAGCATGAGTCTGGTTATTGTGAAACAGTGAAGAAAATATAAAGTCCGGAAAGACAGTGACCCCGACGTGATTTGAACACGCAGCCTTCTGATCTGGAGTCAGACGCGCTACCGTTGCGCCACGAGGTCCACAGTGTATACGGCGATGTTTGTATATATAAACGTTACACAAACACTGTTTCATTTCTCCTGCCTTCTCCTGATTCCTCCGTGTCTTGCACAGAAGCGCCTGATCCCCTCATTTCTTTAAAGTAACAGGCAGACACAAACACCGGTATTCGTTCAAAATCAACACGCAGGTGGCCACACACAGAAGAACGAGAGCCAGAGAGACAGACCGAATCGGGAAACTCCGGGAAATAGACAAGAGATATTAACAAGGACTAAAGCACTTTGCGATCAGAAGGTTGCCTGAACCCCTGTGGTTAATGAAAGGGATTTTGATGCTTGAGTTCCTTACACACCTTGGGCTTCTGGAGAACTTGGTTCGTAGTTTTTAGAAACGCGGCTCAGAGATGCTGTTGTGACTGGGCCGAAGCCACCAGGCGCGTGGCTGCAATCAGCGACAATGATATGCTATTTCTGTAGGCCCGGCTTGCTCAGTCGGTAGAGCATGCGACTCTTAATCTCCCGGTCGAGGGTTCGAGCCCCACGTTGGGCGGAAGCGTTGTTCAAATTTTATGTTTCTTTCAAAGCGTCATTAGCAACCTTTGACCTTTTTTGGCACAATGGAAGCAATGCCAACTGAGGGAAGAGTCCATACATCAACACAAAAAGAAAATACTGCAGATGCTGGAAATCTGAAATAAAAACAGAAAATGCTGCAGATAATCAGCAGGTCAGGCAGCTTCTGTGAGGAGAGAAACAGAGTTAACGTTTCAGGTCGATGACCTTTCGTCAGAATTGGAAAAAAGTGGTAATGGAACAGATTTTTCAGCAAGTTTAGGGGCTGGGAAAAGGGGGGAGGGGATGATAGAACAAAAGGGAATGTCTGTGATAGGATAGAAGGCAGGAGAGGTTAAGAGACATTGAGAGATATTCAAGCCAAAAGGAGATGGTAATGGAACAGGTTAAGAAACAAAGTATGGCTGTGGATGAAGTGTAAATTGCGCTGGCAGAATGAAAGACAGCTGCCATGTGGGAGAGAAGAAAAGAAGACACAAACAAAAGGTATGGATAAAAATATATATAGATGAGAGAGGCCGAGTTTATGATCTGAAATTGTTGAACTCTATGTTGAGTCCAGAAGGCTATAAAGTTCCTAATCGAAAGATGAGGTGCTGTTCCTCGAACTTAAGCTGAGCTTCAGTGGAACAATGCAAGAGGCCGAGGACGGTGAGGTCGAAGTGGGAGTGGAGCGGAGAATTAAAGTGACAGGCAACCTGAAGCTCGAGGTCCCCCTTATGGACTGAACGGAGGTGTTCCACAAAGCAGCCATCCAATCTGCGTTTGTCTCCCCAATGTAGAGGAGACCACATCGTGAGCAGCGAATAAAGTATACCAAATTGCAAGGAGTACAAGTAAATCGCTGTTTCACCTGGAAGTGGTGTTTGAGGCACTGGACAGTGGGAAGGGGGTAGGTATAAGGGCATGTGTTGAATCTCCTGCGCTTGCACGGGAAGGTGCTGGGCGAAGGGGAAGGGTTGTTGGGGGTGATAGAGGAGTGGACCAGGGTGTCACGGAGGGAGCTGTCCCTTCAGAATGCTGAATGTGGAGGTGGGGGGAAGATGTGTTTGGTGGTGGGATCACGCTGGAGGTGGCGGAAATAGTGGAGGATGATCCATTCAATGTGAAGGCTGGTGGGGTGAAAGGTGATGACAATGTAAACTCTATCGTGGTTCCAGGAGGGAGGGGCAGGGGTGAGGGCAGAAGTGCGGCAGATAGAACGGACACTGCAAGGGCCATGTCAAACACAGTAAAGGGGAATCCTCGGTTGAGGAAAAAGGAAGACATGTCGGAAGCACTGGTAACGAAGGTGGCGTCGTCAGAGCAGGTGCGGCAGAGGCGGAGAAACTGGGAGATTGGAATCGAGCCCTTACAGGAGGCGGGGTGTGAGGAAATGTAGTCCAGGTAGCTGTGAGAGTCAGTGGGCTTGTAGTGAATGTCTGTCAATAACCTATCCCCAGAGATGGAGATGGAGAAGTCGAGGAAGGGAAGGAAAGTGTCGGAGATGGACCATGTGAAGGTGAGGGAAGGGTGGAAATTGGAAGCAAAGTGAATGAAATTATCTACTTCAGGGCGAGAGCAGGAAACGGCACCAATACAGTCATCAATGTACCGGAAAAAGAGGTGAGGGAGGGGACCTGAGTAGGACTGGAACAAAGAGTGTTCCACATATACCACGAAAAGGTAGGCATAGCTAGGACGCAAGCAGGTTCCCATAGCAACACCTTTGATTTGGAGGAAGTGAGTGGAGTCAAAGGAGAAATTGTTCAATGTGAGAACAAGTTCAGCCAGGCGGAGGAGGGTAGTGGTGGATGGGAACTGGTTGGGCCTCTGTTCAAGGAAGAAGTGGAGCGCCCTCAGGCCATCCTGGTGGGGGATGGAGGTGTAGAGGGATTGTACATCCATCGTGAAAAGGAGGCGTTTGGGGCCAGGAAACTGGTGTTAAAGTGGCGGAGGGCGTCGGAAGAGTCGCGGATGTAGGTGGGAAGAGACTGGACAAGGGGAGCGAAAATAGAGTCGAGATAGGAAGAGATAAGTTCCGTTGGGCAAGAACAGGCTGAAACGATGGGTATACCGGGGCAGTCCTGTTTGTGGATCTTGGGAAGGAGGTAGAGGCGGGTTGTGTGGGGTTGGGTAACTATGAGGTTGGCGGAAGTGGGGGGTGTCGTAAGAATGAGCCTTACGCGTGGTGAACTTAAAGTAAGCTTTAATCAACTAAAAAGGTGCTACATACAAAAGAGGTCTTACTCTATGCCTCTCCAGGATCCAACTGATCAGCCCAGTATTTATCCTGGACTAATCACAGGAAGTGATGTAATAAAGTTCGAGTCACAGGAAGCTGTATTGTGTTACCACATTCTCCCCCCCCAAAAGATTAGGAGGCCGGGATGAAGTTCGAGTCACAGGAAGCTGTATTTTGTTACCACATTCTCCCTCCATTTCGTAGCCGCTGGACGAGGGAGAGCCGCACCCGTTTGGGTTCTCGTAGCGGTAGAGGGCCCCTAGCCCGTTTACCCGCCGCGGGCCGTGGACCAGAGTCCGAGTGATCCAGCCCGCTCTGTGAGGGGTCAGGACGATCCTGACTGTGTACTGGTGCCCAAACGGGTGTCGGGCAGGGCTGTGGCAGATCCGTTTCGAGCTTATGGTACGGGGTGGATCGTGGCTGCGCGTGCGAGCCCCGACGGGCTCATAGTCAGTCTGCCCCAGGTCGGCACGCTGGAGTGAGGTACCAGCCGGCGTCAGATCCAGATCGTGATGAGAGGCACCTGGCGAGCCCAGAGATGTGCCTGGTACAATATCATCCCCTGGTGTCCCTCTATGTTTCGGCGGGCAGGGAGCCAGATCCCGCAATGACACGGTAGATTCCCGACCGTCAGGATACCGAATATAGGCGTAGGTAGGGTTGACGTCAGTGAGCTCAACCTCATCTACCAGGGGGTCATTCTTAGACGCCCGAACATATCTTCGGAGTAGCACTGGTCCCGGTGCAGTCAGCCACGACGGGAGAGATATCCCATAGGATGAGCGACGCTGAAATCGGAAGAACCGTTCATGAGGCGTCGTATTTGTGGCGGTCGAAAGGAGGGACCGTGTGGAGTGTAATGCGTCTGGAAGTACTGCTTCCCATTGCTGGTTGGGTAGGCCCCGAGATCTCAAAGCCAGACGTACCGCATTCCAGATGATAGCGTTAAAACGCTCGACTTGCCCATTCCCGACCGGATGATAAGGCGTCGTTCTGCTGGCAGCAATACCCCGTTCCGAGAGATAGGCCTTGAGTTCTCCTGACATAAAAGAAGGGCCCCGATCCGAATGAACATAGGATGCCATGCCACAGAAAGCAAATACCTGCTCAAGGCAGCTGATAACCGTGGTCGTCAGCATATTGGGGCAGGGAAAGGCAAATGGAAAACGGGAATACTCATCGACCATGGTCAATAGATAAGTGTTGCGAGTTGAAGAGGGCAACGGCCCCTTAAAATCGATGCTAAGCCGTTGCATTGGCTGGGTCGCATGTATGAGTATACCACCCGAGGGGCGGAAAAACTGAGGTTTCAATTCCGCACAGACTCTGCAGTCCGAGCACATCTTCTTTACATCCCCGGTAGAGAATGGGAGATTTCGGGACCGCACGAAGTGTAGCATGCGAGTA
This sequence comes from Squalus acanthias, assembly GCA_030390025.1. NCBI lineage: Eukaryota > Metazoa > Chordata > Chondrichthyes > Squaliformes > Squalidae > Squalus > Squalus acanthias. The sequence continues at coordinate 39,428,825 of CM059449.1, read as the reverse complement.
ACGCCCGGATGACACAACCCATCATGGATGTCTACGAGCGTAGAGGGTGCCATGGCGGAGCAGAATGCTCGCGTGAGGGTATCCGGAGCCACATTCTCCTTGCCAGGTCGATAGTGGATGGTGTAACCAAAAGAGGCCAATTCCAGCCGCCAAAGCTGGATTTTATTATTTTTAATTTTGGTCCGTTTTCGATTATCGAGCATGAAGGCAACCGATCGCTGGTCCGTGATTAAGGTAAAGTGCTGGCGAGCTAGGAGATGAGTCCACTTCCGTACTGCCTCTATGATGGCTGTAGCTTCTTTCTCGACTGGAGGATAATGTAGCTCAGCCCCTTGAAAAGTCCTGGACAAAAATGCCACCGGACGACCTTCCTGATTCAGAGTGGCCGAGATCGCCACCTCCGAGGCATCACACTCCACAACAAAAGGAAGACTCTCATCGATGGAGTGAAGAGCCGCTTTCTCCAACTGTTTTTTCAGGAGGTTAAAGGCTGCAACAGCCGCTGTGTCTAGTGGGAATGTGCTGGCCTTCAGTAGAGGTTGGATTCGGTCCGAGAAGTTAGGAATCCATTTAGCATAGTATGCAAACAGGCCGAGGGCCCGGCGCAAGGAGGCCGGATTCTTAGGTGGCGGGAGCTCTTGGAGTGGGCGAAGCCTTTCAGGGTCAGGTTTAATGATGCCATTGCCCACACAATAGCCAAGGATGTTGATGGTTGGTTGTGACTCAATGGATTTAGCCGCATTTAATGTCAAATTACGGTGCTGGAGTGCATCCCAAAATCGTTGGAGATTGGCGTCATGTTCCCGCTGATTGCGACCTGCGACAGTAATATTGTCCAGATAAGGAAACGTATCCTTTAAGTCTTCCTGTTTGACCAGGTCATCCATTGCTCGCTGGAAGACAGCCACTCCATTAGTGACCCCAAAGGGGAGGCGACGAAATTGATACAGCCGTCCATTGGCTTCAAAGGCCGTATACTGCTTGTCTGAGACCTTCAAGGGTACCTGATGATAGGCACTTTTCAGATCATATGTTGAGAACACCGTGTACTCAGCCAGTTTATTAACCATATCATCGATGCGCGGCAATGGGTATGCGTCCAAGTCCGTATATTGATTGATGGTCTGTGAATAGTCAATGCACAGCCGTTTCTTGTGAGGTTGTAGAGGGTTCTTAACAATAACGACCTGGGCGCGCCATGGCGACGAACAAGGCTCGATGATATCCTCTGCTAAAAGCCGAGAAATCTCAGTCGCAATAAAAGACTGGTCTTCCTGACTGAAACGTCGTGACTTTGTTATAATCGGTTTGCATCGAGGAGGGATACTGGTAAACAGTGAGGGTTCATCCAGTGAAGCTGCTGACAATGCACAGAACGGTAATCGAGGTCGTATATTAGAAATAGTGAGTTCAGGTTTCGATCCGCCGAACTCAATGGTGAGCTTCTTATGCTGCTTTTGAAAATCTAGCCCTAAGATAAGATCACTACATAAGTCCTTGAGCACCGAAAGCCGGGTGGAGGGATACCTGTGACCATTAAGTGTTATTTCAACCATACAAAAGCCAGAAATTCTGGTATTAAGTGATGACTGAGCCATCGCAATTGCCTGGTCCGATGGGAAAACATGTAGCTTTAACTCTGCAACAATCTGTTCCCTAATGAAACTATCAGTGCTACCTGAGTCAATTAAGGCATCTAAAGTATGTCCATTAATTGATGCTTTTGTAGCTGCATGGAATAGGTTCTGAGGACAAGCAGCTGTAATTGGTGTCGTTGCACAAAGAGTGGCTGAAACTCGAGGTGTGTTTCTTCGAGAGAAAACCCGAGAGGAAGCACGATAGATTTTAGCCGGAACATCTTGATAGGCCCTTACCGGGGCAGTTCGGTAGGACTTAGCTTGATAAGCCCTCGTAGAGGCTCTTGATAGGCAAACCTTTGCAAAATGACCCTTTTTGTTGCAATGACTGCAAAACGCATTGCGAGCAGGGCAGAATTTCCGAGGGTGAAACTCATCACCACAAAAGAAGCATTTCTTAGATTGCCAAGAGGCTGCCACAGTGGGGTCATCATCCTCTTCATCAGTGAAGTCATCAGATTGATCGTCAGGGATAAAGTCCTCCCTAATAGAGTTCACCTGTGGCCTCTTAAATTGCCTGACTGTAGTTAAGGCCGCAGACCGAGGTCTGGGCACTGTATAAAGTTCTGCATTTCTTTTTGCCAGATCTAGAGAGCAAGCCATGTCATAAGCTCTCTGAAGCTCAAGTGTCTTACTTTCCAGTAGACGCTGGCGTATAAATGGGGAGGCAAGCCCGCAGATGAATGCATCACGGATCATTTCTTCACGGTACAGCTCAGCTGAGGCCGCCTGAAAGTTACAGTCCATACTAAGTCTGCGAAGCTCTTGGAGGAATTTATCAATGGATTCCTCCGGCCCTTGTTGGGCTGTAGCTAGTAGATGTCTGGCATAGACCTCATTCGGTGTCTTAGTATATAGTCTTTTAAGCGTCCGAATTGCCTCCTCGTAACTGCCCCATTCCTCGACATACTGAAATACATTCGGGGTGACACAGTTGATGAGTATCCGCAATTTTGAGTCATCATCAGCCTTGCAATATTCGAGAAAATTGTCAAACGTGCGATACCAGTGTTTCCACACCTTACCGGCTGCTGGGGTGTTTGGGTCCAAGTCAAGACGCGATGGTTTAAGGATGTTTTCCATGATGGGTGATTCCCTGGATCCTTAGTTCCGAGTTCGTCCAAAAAGTTTGAGTGCGAAGTTTTTCAAAGTTGATTAAATTGTCGTAAGAATGAGCCTTACGCGTGGTGAACTTAAAGTAAGCTTTAATCAACTAAAAAGGTGCTACATACAAAAGAGGTCTTACTCTATGCCTCTCCAGGATCCAACTGATCAGCCCAGTATTTATCCTGGACTAATCACAGGAAGTGATGTAATAAAGTTCGAGTCACAGGAAGCTGTATTGTGTTACCACAGGGGGAAGATCTCCAGAGGAGATAAGAACATAACAAATAGGAGCAGGAGTAGGCCATTCGGCACTTCGAACCTGCTCCACCATTCAATGAGATCATGGCTGATCTTCTGCCTCAATTACATTCACCGGCCCTATCACCATATCCCTTGATGCCCTTACTAGTCAGAAATCTATCGACTTCTGTTTTGAATATAACCAATGACTGAGCCTCCACAGTCCTCTGGGGTAGAGAATTCCAAAGATTCACCACCGTCTGTGTGAAGAAATTTCTTCTCATCTCAGTCCTGAGTGGCCTACCCTTTATCCTGAGGGTTCTAGACTCCCCAGCCAAGGGAAATATTCTCGCAGCATCCACCCTATCAAGTCGTGTAATAATTTTGCATGCTTCAGTGAGATCCCCTCTCAATCTTCTGAATTCAAGAGAATACAAGGCTAGTTTACACAATCTCTTCTCATACGAAGTCAGTGTCAGTCTTGCAAACGGTGACTTGATGTTCGGTAGTGGGGTCATGTTCCAGGCAGAGGTAGGACGAGTTGTCGGAGAGTTGGCGTTCAGCTTTCACTAGGTAGAGGTCGGTTCGGCAAACAACAACAGCACCACACTTGTCAGCAGGTTTTGTGCTTTGCATGTTAACTGTTAACTGTTACCCATATCTCATTTTACACAATATATGGCCTACTCCAGCTCCGAATTCTTTCGTTCTTATGTCCTTACACAGGAGAGCAAACTCGCCCCTGGACATGAATAAGGAGCAAGTTCCAACAAAATGATTCCGCAAACGTGATAGTTGCTGCACTGCGGAATCGACTCCACTTTCAGTACCAGGTCAGATGGAAATGTGAACCGCTGAATCCCACTTTCAAGGGAAGTCCCAGAACGCTTGACAGTGGTGTCAAAACAAATGAGTTCTACTCAGTAATTAAAAGTAAAGAATGTCAGAAGTGGGATTCGAACCCACGCCTCCAGAGGAGACTGCGACCTGAACGCAGCGCCTTAGACCGCTCGGCCATCCTGACTTGTTAAGATCAGTCCTGCAGCTCATCACTTCCGCATTTCGAAAGTTTCACTCCTGGTGCTTGTGCAATGCTGCTCGAAGGCTCCCTGACCGGGATATCATCTCCTAGGGGTTTTCCTGAGCCTGAGCTCGGTGTTTGGGGAGGTTTAGCCCGGGTCCCTGGTATCTTGCAGCCCAGGGATGGACAATAACCCTCTGAGCTCTGGAGTTGGGGAAGAGCAAATAATTAATGGGTTTGTTTCCGCATCTGAAATGCGGCTTAGATCTGCTGGTATTAACCGAGGCCGGGGCTGCGAGATATTGCATTTTGTTCACGTTCAATCAGAGGAATATCCGCAGTCAGGAGCTGAAAAGGGCCAAGAGCTGAACAAACACAAGAAAAAAGATAAGAAATGTCAGCAATTGTGATCAACTCTTTAATGTGTTTTCTGGTAGTTTAGTGGTTTAATTGTTTTAATCACCATTCATTAAGCGTTGTTTTGCAGAATGAAAGAAATGCTCACACTAAGGGATAGTCGAAACTTGAATAATTTAACTTTAATAATTGGCGAAACATTATTCATTGATGAAGTTTTATACCCTATCTGAATTTACACACTGTGTATTTTAGGAGTCTGTTTTAAATTGTTGATTGCTTCTGACACAAGAAACCTGATAAATTTAATTCACAGAAAAAAATTTCGCGAACATAATGTTTCCGCCCGGGATCGAAACGGTGATCTCTCGCGTGTGAGGCGAACGTGATAACCGCTACACTACGGAAACCTCTGTTTAGCTTAATTTCCAGAAAGCACTGTCCAGAGAGAAGGTGCAATACAGAATCGCTCTTTCTGCAATAATTTCCTTTCACTCGCATTGCTCTGACCGAACTGCACAAGCCAAAAATTTTCCTTTCAAACTCATTAACCTCCCGAATTTCCTTCCCGCCGAATCTTCTGAATCAGATGCCTCTAGTTTTGCCCACTCAATCAATGTCCCTTTGTAATTTTCTGCTCCCATCCACACTACTTACTCTGCCACAAACATAGTGTCGTTAAACTTGGTAATATATGCCAAAAGAAGACTTTTGGATGACCTTTTATGTTAGCTGCCATTCTATTCTCATACCCTCTCTTTTCCCCTGATTTTCCTTTTCACTTCTCCTCTGAAGTTTCTATATTCAGATATATTAGGATAGTTGAAGCCCCCATTATCACTAGTCTATACTTCACAGTCACAGAGTCATAACGGCACAGAAGGAGGCCATTCGGCCTATCGATTCTGTTCCAGCTCTCTGCGGAGCAACCAGTCTGTCCCATTCCTCCGCTCTGTCCCCGTAGCCCTGCAAGTTTATTTCCCTCAAGTGCCTATCTAGTCTCCCCTTGAAAACATTGAGTGTCTCTGTTTCCACCACTTCTGTCGGCTGCGAATTCCAGGTCCTCAGCATTCGCTGTGTAACAAAATTTTCCTCACATCCCCCCTGTATCTCTTGCCCAAAACCTTAACTCTGTGTCCCCTAGTCCTTGTACCATCAACCAGTGCGAACTTCCTTTCCCCATCTAGCCTATCCAAACCCGTCATAATCTTGTACACCTATATCAAATTACCCCTCAACCTCCTTTGTCTTAAAATATTCCTGTGCAGCACCTTGGGAGGTTTTACTACGTTAAAGGCGATATATAAATACAGTTTGTTGTTGTTGTTGTAATGAAAACAAATGCAGCTTCTCCAACCTGTCCTTATAGCTAAGATCCCCCATCCCTGGAACCACTCTGGTAAATCTCCTCTGCATCCTCTCAAGGGCCTTCACATCCTTCCTAAAGTCTGGTGACCAGAACTGGACGCAATACTCCAGTTGTGGCCTAACCAGCGCTTTATAAAGGTTCAGCGTAACTTCTCTACTTTTGTACTCAATATTTCTATTTATGAAGCCCAAGATCCCACATGCTTTGCTTACCACTCTCTCAATATGTCCTGCCACCTTCAGGGACCTATGCACATTGACTCCCAGGTCCCTCTGTCCCTGCACACTCTTTAAAACTGTGCCATGAAGTGTTTATTGCCTCTCCCTGTTCCTTCTGCCAAAATGCATCACTTCACTCTTCTCTGTATTAAATTCCATCTGCCATTTGTCTGCTCATTCTGCTAACCTTTCTGTGTCCTGCTGCAGTCGATTGGTATCATCCTCACTGTTTGCCACACCCCGAAGTTTTGTTTGATATTTAAGGGGGAACTGGTAAAGTCGATAAATAGCGCTCCCCCAGTCCCTTCCTGACTGCAAAACGCGCCACTCAATATCCGGTCCGGGGCAGAAGATCGTGGCGGTAGTGTTTAGCGCCGCCACAAAATGTATCGTTAATTTCGTGAGCGGCGCAAAGATCGCCGCGCACGGGCACTGGTTGCTTTTTGCCCCATTAGCGCCCTCTTAAGGCATTAACGGGAGGCTCAATCCAACTGAATTTTTCCCCCCATGACTCTATCTTGAAAACGCCGATTAAATTACCAATTAACCTAAATTCCAGGTACTACAACCCTAGTCTGTGTAATAGACCTAGACATCGGCCTGTACTGTAGGGAGGTGGTTGTGGGAGTCTCAGTACCACTGGATTCGGGGTGGGGAAAACGGTCCACTGGTGGTCTGCTGGTCGCCAGGCAGTCACCCACACTTTCCAATTGTTTAGCCGTGTCCGTTTCACTATAAATTGGGATAGATGAGTGAAAGAGTTAACGTCATTACTTGCTTGCAACATCTTGTTTCCCGCTTGCAAAAGAGGAAATCGTGCAGCAGACTGAATGACCTGAACTAACCTTTGCCCAATGCCTCAGTGTTTAAGGAGCGGGACTTGTAACAGCAGCACCGCACTGAGGGGACGAGGCTGCAGCTCGCAGGGCGTTTGTCCCGTTAAGCGTTTCAACGCGGTCGGTAGGATCAGGGACTTAGAATGAGCAAGGTGTGAAAAGCCCATCCCCCACTGCGACTGCTGGCTCTCCTCTGACTGCTCTCGCTGACTAAACTGTACAAGGCAAGTGTACTTTATTTCTTGTCGGGCAGCACTTGAGTTCCACGTTTGGGTAAAACCTCCAGCCCCGCAACCCTCTGAGATCTCTGATCCCCTCTTGCGCAGCCCTGAATTTAACCGCTCCACCATTGGCGGCCGTGCCTTCAGCTGCCTCGGCCCTAAGCTCTGGAATTCCCTCCCTAAGCCTCTCCGCCTCTCATGCCTTCTTTAAGATGCTCCTTAAAACCTACCTCTTTGACCAAGTTTTGTTCCTCTGCTCTAACATCTCCTTATATGTCTCGGTGTCCAATTTTGGGGCTTTTTTTGATCACGTTCCTGTGAAGTGCCTTGGGGCATTTTATTACATTACAACCAGTATATAAATACAAGTTGTTGTTAATCAAGGCCTTTTGAACATACCTGATTTTAATCGCTCCAACATTGGCGGCCGTGCCTTCAGCTGCCTAGGCCCCAAGCTCTGGAATTCCCTCCCTAAACCTCTATAACTGCTCTTTCTTCCTTTAAGACGCTCCTTAAAATCTACCACTTTATTTTTTTATTCGTTCATGGGCGTCGCTGGCAAGGCCGGCCTTTATTGCCCATCCCGAGTTGCCGTTGAGAATGTGGTGGTGAGCCGCCTTCTTGAACCGCTGGAGTCCGTGTGGTGAAGATACTCCTACAGTGCTGTTAGGGAGGGAGCTCCAGGCTTTTGACCCAGCGACGATGAAGGATCGGCGATAAACTTCTAATTCAGGATGGTGTGTGACTTGGACGGGGACTTGGAGGTGGTGGTGTTCCCATGCACCTGCTGCCCTTGTCCTTCTAGGTGGAAGAGGTCGCAGGTGTAGGAGGTGCTGCCGAAGAAGCCTTGGCGAGTTGCTGCAGTGCATCTTGCAGAGGGTACACACTGCAGCCACGGTGCGCCGGTGGTGGAGGGAGTGAATGTTTAAGCTGGTGGATGGAGTGCCAATCAAACGGGCTGCTTTGTCCTGGATGGTGTCGAGCTTCTTGAGTGTTGTTGGCGCTGCACTCATCCAGGCAGGTAGAGAGTATTCCATCACACTCCTGACTTGTGCCTTGTAGATGATGGAAAGGCTTTGGGGAGTCAGGAAGTGAGACACTTGCCGCAGAATACCCAGCCTCTGACCTGCTCTTGTTGCCACAGTATTTATGTGGCTGGTCCAGTTTAGTTTCTGGTCAATGATGACCCCCAGGATGTTGATAGTGGGGGATTCGGCGATGGTAATGCCATTGAATGTCATGGGGAGGTGGTTAGACCTGTCTTAATCTCTCCTTATGTGGTTCGGTGTCAAATTTTGTTTGATAATCGCTCCTGTGAAGCGCCTTGGGAGGTTTTACTATGTTAAAGGCACTATATAAATGCAGGTTGTTGTTGTTGTTGTAGTTGCTTAACTGAGAAGACTGAAATAATACTACCAGTGAGTCGGCGTAGAAAAAGGTAGTGATATGACTCAGATTTTCTGTGTGAATGTGCCTTGTACAGTAAAGAAAGAATTGAGATGAGGAGGAATTTCATCACTCAGAGGGTTGTGAATCCTTGGAATTCTCTGCCCCAGAGGGCTGTGAATGCTGAGTCGTTGAGTATATTCAAGGCTGAGATGGATAGATTTTTGGACTCTAGGGGAATCAAGGGATATGGAGATCGGGCGGGAAAGTGGAGTTGAGGTCGAAGATCAGCCATGATCTTATTGCAGGCTCGAGGGGCCGAATGGCTGACTCCTGCTCTTATTTCTTATGTTCTTAATTAGTCTGCCTGAGGTCTCGGGTCTGCTCCAGGACGTGCACTGATCTCAGCTGGCCTGTAGAAAGAACACTACAAGAGGAGACAGCTGTTGTGTGTGCTGGAAATACTGGTGACCACGCACCCTCCAGTCTCTTTTCCTTAACGGTGAGAGACTGCGGTGGAGCAAAGAGATTTGGGAGTCCATGTGCACAAATCACTAACAGCTAGTGCAGAGGATACGGGGATAGGGCGGGAAAGTGGAGTTGAGGTCAATGATCAGCTGTGATCTTATTGAATGGCGGAGCGGGCTCGAAGGGGCAGTATGGCCTACTCCTGCTCCGATTTCTTATGTTCTTAAAAAATAACCAAAAGGGCTAATGAAATGTTAGCTTTTATCTCAAACGGGTTGCAATCCAGAAGTGATAAAAGTGATGCTTCGGTTGTACATACCCCATTAGGAGTACTGAATCATAGAATCATAGAGTGACACAGCACCGAAGGAGGCCATTCGGCCCATCGTGCCTGTGCCAGCTCTTTGAAAGAGCTCTCCAATCTTTCCCCATAGCCCTGCAAATGAATCCCCTTCAAGTATTTGCCCAATTCACTTACTGTGTTCATTTTTGAGCACCAATCCTTAGAAAAGATATATTGATCTGGGAAGTGCTAAGAACATAAGAATTAGGAGCAGGTGAAGGCCCTTCGGCCCCTCGAGCTTGCCCCGCCATTCAATAAGATCATGGCTGATCATCGACCTCAACTCCACCTTCCCGCCCCATCCCCATATCCCTTGATTCCCCTAGAGTCCAAAAATCTATCGATCTCTGTCTTGAATATATTCAACGACTGAGCATCCACTGCCCTCTGGGGTAGAGAATTCCAAAGATTAACCACCCTCTGATTGAAGAAATTTCTCCTCATCTCAGTCCTAAATGGCCGACCACTTATTCTGAGACTGTGACCCCTGGTTCTAGACTCCCCAGCTGCTCCCCATTTCTCTACCCCAGAGGGCTGTGGAGGCTCAGTCGCCGAGTATATTCAAGACAGAGATCGATAGAGTTTTTGGATACAGGGAATCAAGGGATATGGGGATAGTGTGGGAAGGTGGAGATGTGGTAGAAGATCAGCCATGATCTTATTGAATGGTGGAGCAGGTTCGAAGAAAGAAAGAAAAGACTTGCATTTATATAGCGCCTTTCACGACCACCGGACATCTCAAAGCGCTTTGCAGCCAATGAAGTACTTTTGAAGTGGAGTCACTGTTGAAATGTAGGAAACGCGGCAGCTAAATTGCGCACAGCAAGGTCCCACAAACAGCAATGTGATAATGAGCAGATAATCTGTTTTTGTTATGTTGGTTGAGGGATAAATATTGGCGAGGACACCGGGGAGAACTCCCCTGCTCTTCTTTGAATTAGTGCCATGGGATCTTTTACATCCACCTGAGAGAGCAGACGGGGCCTCGGTTTAATGGCTTATCCGAAAGACGGCACCTCCGACATTGCGTCGCTCCCTCAGTACTGCCCCTCCGACAGTGCGGCGCTCCCTCAGTACTGCCCCTCCGACGGTGCGGCGCTTCCTCAGTAATGCCCCTCCGACAGTGCAGCACTCACTCAATACTGCCCCTCCGAGAGTACAGCGCTCCCTCATTACTGCCCCCCCGACAGTGCAGCGCTCCCTCAGTACTGCCCTTCCGACAGTGCAGCTCTCCCTCAGTACTGCCCCTCCGACAGTGCAGCGCTCCCTGAGTAATGCCCCTCCGACAGTGCATCACTCCCTCAGTACTGCCCATCCGACTATGCAGCGCTCCCTCAGTACTGCCCATCCGACAGTACAGCGCTCCCTCAGTACTGCCCCTCCGACAGTGCAGCACTCCCTCAGTACTGCACTTCCGACAGTGCAGCGCTCCCTCAGTCCTGCCCATCCGACAGTGCAGCGCTCTCTCAGTACTGCCCCTCCGACAGTGCGGCGCTCGCTCAGTACTGCCCCTCCGACAGTTCAGCGCTCCCTCAGTACTGCCCATCCGACAGTGCAGCCCTCCCTTAGTACTGCCCCTCCGACAGTGCGGCGCTCCCTCAGTACTGCCCCTCCGACAGTGCAGCGCTCCCTCAGTACTGCCCATCCGACAGTGCAGCGCTCCCTCAGGACTGCCCCTCCGACAGTGCAGCGCTCCCTCAGTACTGCCCATCCGACAGTGCAGCGCTCCCTCAGGACTGCCCCTCCGACAGTGCAGCGCTCCCTCAGTACTGCCCCTCCGACAGTGCAGCTCTCCCTCAGTACTGGCACCAAGTCTGTCGGCCTGGATTATGGGGCTCGAGTCTCTGGAGTGGGGCTCGAACACATGACCATCTGACTCCGAGGGGAGATTGCCACCAGTTGAGCCAAGAACTGACTCCTGGAGAAGTTCTCCCACCCCCACCCTCCCAGAAAGGAGAGTGGACATGTTGAACCTGTGCATTTAGGCCTCTGAGTTCTGTAGATGTGTTAAATCGATTTGATTCTAATGGGGATTCAGAAAGAGATCGCATGGCTATGGCTTGGGGTGAGTAAGATCAGGAGGAGGGAGTGAGGTGATTGGAGGGAAGGGGATCTGGAGGAGGTAGTGAGGGGATTGAAGGGAGTGGGATCAGGAGAAGGTAGTGAGGGGATTGGAGGGAGGGGGATCTGGAGGAGGTAGTGAGGGGATTGGAGGGAGGGGGATCTGAAGGAGGGAGTGAGGGGATTGGAGGGAGGGGATCAGGAGGAGGTAGTGAGGAGATTGGAGGGAGGGGGATCAGGAGGGGGGAGGGAGGGGATTGGAGGGAGGGGGATCTGGAGGAGGTAGTGAGGGGATTGTAGGGAGGGGGATCAGGAGGGGGGAGGGAGGGGATTGAAGGGAGTGGGATCAGTAGGAGGTAGTGAGGGGATTGGAGGGAGGGGGATCAGGAGGGGGGAGGGAGGGGATTGGAGGGAGGGGGATCTGGAGGAGGGAGTGAGGGGATTGGAGGGAGGGGATCAGGAGGAGGTAGTGAGGAGATTGGAGGGAGGGGGATCAGGAGGAGGGAGTGAGGGGATTGGAGGGAGGGGATCAGGAGGAGGGAGTGAGGGATTGGAGGGTGGAGGAGGCGAATGAGGAGGAGGGAGTGTGGGGATTGGAGGGTGGGGGAGATGGACAGGGATCAGGAGGAGGGAGTGAGAACATAAGAACATAAGAAATAGGAGCTGGAGTCGGCCATACGACCGCTCGAGCCTGCTCCGCCATTCAATAAGATCATGGCTGATCTTCAACCTCAACTCCACTTTCCCGCCCGATCCCCATATCCCTTCATTCCCTTAATATCCAAAAATCTATCGATCTCTGTCTTGAATATACTCAACGACTGAGCCTTCACAGCCCTCTGGGGTAGAGAATTCCAAAGTTTCATCACCCTCTGAGTGAAGAAATTTCTCCTCATCTCAGTCCTAAATGGCCGACCCCTTATTCTGAGACTGTGACCCCTGGTTCTAGACTCTCCAGCCAGGGGAAACAATCTCTCAATCCCCCTCAGAATCTTATAAGTTTCACTGAGAACGCCTCTCATTCTAAACTCCAGAGAATATAGGCCCAGTCTACTCAATCTCTCCTCATAGGAAAATCCCCCCATCCCAGGAATCAGTCTGGTTAACCATCGTTGCACCTCCTCTAAGGCAAGTATTTCCTTCCTTAAATAAGGAGACAGAAACTGTACACAATACTCCAAGTGTGGTCTCACCAAGGCCCTAAATAATTTCAGCAAAATTTCCTTACTCTCGTACTCCAAACCCCTTGCAATAAAGGCCAACATCCCATTTGCTTTCCTAATTGCTTAATGTCCCTGCATGTTAACTTTCAGTGATTCGTGTACAAGGACACCCAGGTCCCTCTGGACACCAACATTTACTAATCTCTCACCATTTAAAAAATACTCTGCTTCTCCATTCTTCCAACCAAAGCGGATAACTTCACACTTCCCCACATTATACTCCATCTGCCACCTTCTTGCCCAATCACTTTGCAGCCTCTTTGCATCCTCCTCACAGCTTACTTTCCCACCTAGCTTCACATCGTCAGCAAACGTGGATACATTACACTCAGTCCCCTCATCTAAGTCATTAATATAGATTGTGAATAGCTGAGGCCCAAGCACTGATCCTTGCGGCACCTCATTAATTACAGCCTGCCTACCCGAAAATTACCCTTTATCCCTCCTCTCTGTTTTCTGTCCGTTAACCAATCCTCTATCCATGCGACTATATTACCCCCAACCCCATGAGCCCTTATCTTGTGTAATAACCTTTTATGTGGCACCTTATCGAATGCCTTTTGGAGATCCAAATATACTACATCCACTGGTTCCCCTTTATCTACCCTGCTGGTTACATCCTCAAAAAACTCTAATAAATGTATCAAACATGATTGCCCTTTGAAAAACCATGTTGACTCTGCCTAATCATATTATGATTTTCTAAGTGCCCTGTTACCATGTCCCTAATAATAGGTTCCAGCATTTTATCTACTGCTGATTTCAGGCTATCCTGTCCATAAGCCCCTGTTTTTTCTCTCCCTCCTTTCTTGAACAGCAGGGTTACATCTGCTACCTTCCAATCCAGGGGGACTATTCCAGGATCTGTTTGATGTTACGACCCCTAATTACAGCGGCAGTATGTATGTTACGGTCTGGGAACAACTGAGTTCGCTATCCTTGCCTACAAATCCCTCATTGCCCCAGTCCCAAATACCCCTGTGACATTGTGAGGGGATTGGTTGGTGGGGAGGGGGTTCAGGAGGAGGGAGTGAGGGGATAGGAGCGAGGTGGATTAGGAGGAGTGAGTGAGGGGTTTGGAGGGTGGGGAGGGGATCAGGAGGAGGGAGTGAGGGGATTGGAGGGTGGGGAGGGGGATCAGGAGGAGGGAGTGAGGGGATTGGAGGGTGGGGAGGGGGATCAGGAGGAGGGAGTGAGGGGATTGGAGGAGGGGGATCAGGCGGAGGGAGTGAGGGGATTGGAGGGAGGGGGTTGGATGGAAGGGAGGGGGTTCAGGAGGAGGGACTGAGGGGATTGGAGGATGGTGGAGGGAGTGAGGGGATTGGAGGATGGCGGAGGGAGTGAGGGGATTGGAAGATGGTGGAGGGAGTGAGGGGATTGGAGGAATACACCTGGGGGTGGGGCTGGACAATGTCACAGGGGTATTTGGGACTGGGGCAGTGAGGGCTTTGTAGGCAAGTGTATTGAACTCGATTGCTCCCAGACCTCCTTGCGCAGTAATTATGGGTCATAACATCAAACTATCAATTGTTGATTAAAGGCATCTTCATAGAAAATGTAACCTTAGAGCTGATCGTGAACTTTACCCTTGAACTCTAGGCTTAATTGAGCAAAGGAATAAAATCAACCAATTGGACCAAAGCTACAACAGTCTACGGGCCAACAACAGCCAATTAGACCGAGACTACAACAGCCTACATGGAAACTGCAGCCTGTTAAATCAAAGCTACAACAGCCTACATGGAAACTTCAGCCTGTTAAATCAAAGCTACAACGAGATGAGGGAAAAGTACAAACAATTAGATAGAGAGCTCAACAAAACGTTAGATGTGGTTCGAAGATTGCTCAAGACTCTGATTGAGAGTAAGGACAAGAACCTTATTTACTCAGCACCACAAGTTGAAGGACATATGGGAGGGGGTGGAGGAGCTTAGATTGTCCCTCTCCAATCGCCCACCCATTCTAGAACCGGCCCGACTCCCCTCTTCAATCGCCCACCCATTCTAGAACCGGCCAGACTCCCCTCTCCAATCTCCCACCCATTTTGGAACAGGTCTGACTCCCCTCTCCAATCTCCCACCCATTCTAGAACAGGCCTGACTCCCCTCTCCAATCTCCCACCCATTCTAGAACCGGCCCGACTCCCCTCTCCAATCTCTCACCCATTCTAGAACCGGCCCGACTCCCCTCTTCAATCGCCCACCCATTCTAGAACAGGCCTGACTCCCCGCTCCAATCGCCCACCCATTCTAGAACAGGCCTGACTCCCCTCTCCAATCACCCGCCCATTTTAGAACTGGCCTGACTCCCCTCTCCAATCTCCTGCCCATTCTAGAACTGGCCTGACTCCCTTCTCCAATCTCCCACCCATCCTAGAACAGGCCTGACTCCCCTCTCCAATCTCCCACCCATTCTGGAACAGGCCTGACTACACTCTCCAATCTCCCACCCATTCTACAACAGGCCTGACTCCCCTCTCGAATCTCTCACCCGTTCTAGAACAGCCTGACTCCCCTCTCCAATCTCCCACCCATTCTAGAACAGGCCTGACTCCCCTCTCCAATCTCCCACCCATTCTAGAACAGGCCTGACGCCCCTCTCCAATCTCCCACCCATTCTAGAACAGGCCTGACTACCCTCTCCAATCGCCCACCCATTCTAGAACAGGCCTGACTCCCCTCTCCAATCTCCCACCCATTCTAGAACAGGACTGACTTCCCTCTCCAATCTCCAGCCCACTCTAGAACAGGCCTGACTCCCCTCTCCAATCTGCCTGACCCGTTCTAGAACAGGCCTGACTCCCCTCTCCAAACTCCCACCCATTCTAGTACAGGCCTGACTCCCCTCTCCAATTGCCTGACCGTTCTAGAACAGGCCTGACTCCCCTCTCCAAACTCCCACCCATTCTAGAACAGGCCTGACTCCCCTCTCCAATCTCCCACCCATTCTAGTACAGGCCTGACTCCCCTCTCCAATTGCCTGACCGTTCTAGAACAGGCCTGACTCCCCTCTCGAATCTCCCACCCATTCTAGTACAGGCCTGACTCACCTCTCCAATTGCCTGACCGTTCTAGAACAGGCCTGACTCCCCTCTCCAAACTCCCAGGCATTCTGGAACAGGCCTGACTCCCCTCTTCAATCTGCCACCCGTCTAGAACAGGCCTGACTCCCCTCTCCAATCACTCACCCATTCTGGAACAGGCCTGACTCACCTCTCCAATCTCCCACCCATTCTAGAACAGGCCTTACTCCCCTCTCCAATCTCCCACCCATTCCAGAACAGGCCTGACTCCCTTCTCCAATCTCCCACCCATTTTAGAACAGGCCTGACTCCCCTCTCCAATCTCCTGCCCATTCTAGAACAGGCCTGACTCCCCTCTCCAATCTCCCGCCCGTTCCAGAACAGGCCTGACTCCCCTCTCCTATCTCACACCCATTTTAGAACAGGCCTGACTCCCCTCTCCAATCTCCCACCCATTTTAGAACAGGCCTGACTCCCCTCTCCAATCTCCCGCCCGTTCCAGAACAGGCCTGACACCCCTCTCCAATTGTCTGACCATTCTGTAAAAGGCCTGACTCCCCTCGCCAATCGCCCAGCTATTCTAGAACAGGCCTGATTTCCATTCCTGCTATCTCAAATAAGGTGATATTTGGGCGGGTTTTATTCATTCTTGGGATGGGGGTTTCGCTGTCATGGTCGGCGTTTATTGCCCATCCCCAGTTGCCCCTTGAGAAGGTGGTGGTGGGCCACTTGAATTTTGACCCAGCGACGATGAAGGAACGGCCGATATATGTCCAAGGTGGACTGGTGCATGTGAGACCTGGAGGGGAACTTGGAGGTGGTGGTGTTCCCATGCGCTTTTTGCCCTCGTCCTTCTAGGTGGAAGAGTTTGCGGTTTTGGGAGGTGCTGCCAAAGAAGCTTTGGCGACTTGCTGCAGTGCATCTTGTAGATGGCACACACTGCAGCCACGGTGCGCCGGTGGTGGAGGGAGTGAAGGTTTAAGGGTTCTATAATGGGCGGGTGATCTGCCACCCATTCTAGAACAGGACTGACTCCCCTCTCCAATCTCCCACCCGTTGTAGAACAGGACTGACTCCCCTTTCAAATCTCCCACCCATTCTGGAACAGGCCTGACTCCCCTCTCCAATCGCCCACCCGTTCTAGAACAGGACTGACTCCCCTCTCCAATCTCCCACCCGTTCTAGAACAGGCCTGACTCCACTCTCCAATCGCCCACCCATTCTAGAACAGGCCTGACTCCCCTCTCCAAAATCCCCCCATTCCAGAACATTCTGCTTTGCCGAATATTAGTCCAGCAGGGGCCGTGAGATTTACACCGGCCCCCTCTCTGTAAAGTAACCGTATTCTGGTCACTCAATCACAAGAAAGGATGTTGCCTTTTCGAAAAAAATCAAAATTGTTCGGTATATCAGATTGATACTGAAGCTAAAAGGGTTCAATTATCAGGACCCGATGCAGAAACACGGCTCGTAATCCCCAAGGTTTAGAAAATCCTGGGGGGTGAGCCGATCGAGGTGTTTAAGATGACTGAGGGATTCCATCGGGTAGATATGTAAATTTTCTCTGGTTTAGGCTCCTGTGACGGGCCACGGGCTGTTTGGTTTACCACGAGAAAGTCGCCATGTCGATGCAAGTAGTTGTTGTTGTTGTAACTTGCCCGCGTTCTCCTGTTGATGTCAACCCGTCTCTTGGTGCCCTGATTCCAGGTGGATACGACCCTTGCCCCACTGGTTGGGTATTGTTCAACCAGCACTGCTACTTCTTCTCAACGGACGAGGGTGATTGGCACAGCGCCAACGATTCCTGCATCTCAAATAATTCCAACCTCGCCATAGTGAACAGTGCAGATCAACAGGTAGGGTCAACGTTCGGTCCCTGAGGTCAGCTGTAACCCCCACCTGCCCTTTGACCCATCATGGCTGCCTCCCGTGACCCTTTGCGAGTCGCCACTCTGGGCCTACCTCCCCGGTCACCTCAGGTGGAGCCCGCGCGCTTTGTCGCTCGCTCAAGCTTCCTCCCAGAAGGTTGGTTTCCTCTCTTTTGGCACCAAATCACTTCAGCCTTGCCTCAGCCCACTGCACACCGGGTCAGAAGGTCATGGGTTCGAGCCCCACTGCCGAGACTCGAGCCCCACATTCCAGTCCTGACACTCTCCGGTAGCCAGTACTGAGGGAGTGCCGCACTGTCGGAGGGGCAGTACTGACGGAGCGCCGCACTGTCGGAGGGGCAGTACTGACGGAGCGCCGCACTGTCAGAGAGGCAGTACTGAGGGAGCGCAGCACTGTCGGAGGGTCAGTACTGAGGGGGCGCCGCACTGTCTGAGGGGCAGTACTGAGGGAGCGCCGCACTGTCGGAGGGGCAGTTTTGAGGGAATGCTGCACTTTCCGAGGGGCAGTGCTGAGGGAGCACCGCACTGTTGGAGGGGCAGTACTGAGGGAGCGCTGCACTGTCGGAGGGGCAGTTTTGAGGGAGCGCCGCACTGTCGGACGGGCAGTACTGAGGGACTGCTGCACTGTCGGAGGTGCAGTTTTGAGGGAATGCTGCACTGTCGGAGGGGCAGTATTGAGGGAGTGCTGCACTGTCAGAGAGGCAGTACTGACGGAGCGCCGCACTGTCGGAGGGGCAGTACTGAGGGAGCGCTGCACTGTCGGAGGGTCAGTTTTGAGGGAATGCTGCACTGTCTGAGGGGCAGTACTGAGGGAGTGCCTGCACTGTCGGAGGGGCAGTTTTGAGGGAATGCTGCACTTTCGGAGGGGCAGTTTTGAGGGAGTGCTGCACTGTCTGAGGGGCAGTACTGAGGGAGCACCGCACTGTCGGAGGGGCAGTTTTGAGGGAATGCTGCACTTTCGGAGGGGCAGTGCTGAGGGAGCGCTGCACTGTCGGAGGGTCAGTACTGAGGGAGTGCTGCACTTTCGGAGGGGCAGTTTTGAGGGAGTGCTGCATTGTCGGAGGGTCAGTACTGAGGGAGTGCTGCACTGTCGGAGGGGCAGTTTTGGGGGAGTGCTGCATTGTCGGAGGGTCAGTACTGAGGGAGCGCTGCACTGTCAAAGGGGCCGTCTGTCAGATGAAAGGTTTAAACCGAGGCCTTGTCTGCCTTCTCATGTGAACGTAAAAGGCCGCGTGTCTATGAGTGTGAGAGCGGAGTTGCAGAGACATCCCCAGAGAAAGGATTGTGAAAGAGGGGTTAGAAGGGCCTCCCAAGATATGGGGATTGTGAGAAAGGGGTTAGAGGGACCTTCCCAAATACAGCAGTGTGACAGAGGGGTTAGAGGGACCTCCCCAGAGGCAGGACTGTGGGAGAGGGGGTTAGAGACACATCCCCAAATACAGGAGTGTGAGAAAGGGGTGAGAGGAGCCCTCCCAAATACAGCAGTGTGAGAGAGGGGTCAGCGGGACCTCCGCAGATACAGGAGTGTGACAGAGGGTTTAGAGGGACCTCCCTGGATGCAGGACTGTGAGAGAGGGGATTAGAGGGAACTCCCCAGAGACAGGACTGTGAGAGAGGGGTTAGAGACACCTCCCCAGATACTGGACAGTGAGAGAGGGGTTAGAGACACCTCTCCAGATACAGGAGTATAAGGGAGGGGTTCGAGGGACCTTCCCACATAGAGGAGGGTGAGAGAGGGGTTAGAGGGACCACCCCAGATACTGCAGTGTGAGAGAGGGATTGGAGGGACCTCCCCAGACACAGGAGTGTGAGAGAGGGGTTAAGAGGGACCTCCCCAGACACAGGAGTGTGAGAGAGGGGTTAGAGGGACCTCCCCAGATACAGAAGTGTGAGAGAGGGGTTAGAGGGTCCTCACATATACAGGGGTGTGACAGAGAAGTTAGAGGGAACTCCCCAGATACAGGACTGTGACAGAGGGGTTAGAGGAGCCCCCCAGATACAGGATTGTGAGTGAGGTGTTAGAGGGACCTCCCCAGATACATGTGTGAAAGAGGGGTTAAGGGACCTCCCCAATTACAGGAGTGTGACAGAGGGGTGAGAGGGACCTCCCCAGATACCAAAATGTGACAGGGATAGAGGGATCTCCACAGACATAGGAGTGTGAGAGCGGGGGTTACAGGGATCTCCCCAGATGCAGGACTGTGAGAGAGGGGTTAGAGACACCTCCCCAGATACAGGAGTGTGAGAGAGGGGTTAGAGAAACCTCCCTAGATACAGGAGTGTGAGAAAGGGGTTAGAGGGACCTCTCCAGATACAGGAGTGTGAGAGGGGTTTGAGAGACGTCCCCAGATACAGGAGAGTGAGAGAGGGGTTAGAGGGACCTCCCCAGACACAGGATTGTGAGAGAGGGGTTAGAGGGACCTCCCCAGATACAGGAGTGTGAGAGAGGGGTTGGAGAGACGTCCCCAGATACAGGAGTATGAGATAGTGGTTAGAGGGACCTCCCCAGATACAGGAGTGTGAGAGAGGGGTTAGAGGGACCTCCCCAGTTACAGGAGTGTGAGAGAGGGGAGAAGAGACCTCCCCAGATACAGGAGTGTACGGGAGGGGTTCGTGGGACCTTCCCAGATAGAGGAGTGTGAGACAGCAGTTAGAGGGAACTCCCCAGATAAAAGAGTGTGAGAGAGGCGTTAGAGGGACCTCCCCAGATACAGGAGTGTGAGAGAGGGGTTAGAGGGACCTCCCCAGATACAGGAGTGTGAGAGAGGGGAGAAGAGACCTCCCCAGATACAGGAGTGTGAGAGAGGGGTTAGAGGGACCTCCCCAGACACAGGATTGTGAGAGAGGGGTTAGAGGGACCTCCCCAGATACAGGAGTGTGAGAGAGGGTTGGAGACACGTCTCCAGATACAGGAGTGTGAGATAGTGGTTAGAGGGACCTCCCCAGGTACAGGAGTGTGAGAGAGGGGTTAGAGGGACCTCCCCAGATACAGGAGTGTGAGGGATGGGAGAAGAGACCTCCCCAGATACAGAAGTGTGAGATAGGGGTTAGAGGGACCTCCCCAGACACAGGATTGTGAGAGAGGGCGTTAGAGAGACCTCCCGTGATACAGGAGTGTGAGGGAGGGGGTTACAAAGCGTCCCCAAATACAGGAGTGTGACAGAGGGGTTTAGAGGGGCCTTCTCAGATACAGGAGTGTGAGAGAGGGGTTAGAGGGACCTCCCCAGATACAGGAGTGTGATACAGGGGTTAGAGGGAACTCCCCAGATACAGGAGTGTGAGAGAGGGGTGAGAGGGACCTCCCCATATGCAGGAGTGTGAGAGAGGGGTTAGAGGGAACTCCCCAGATACAGGAATGTGAGAGAGGGGTTAGAGGGACCTTCTTTAACACAAGAGTGTGAGAGGGGTTAGAGAGACCTCCCCAGATACAGGAACGTGAGAGAGGGGTTAGAGGGACCTCCCCAGATACAGCAGTGTGAGAGAGGGGTTAGAGGGACCTCCCAGACACAGGAGTTTGAGAGAGGGGGTTAGAGGGTCCTCCCCAGATACAGGAGTGTGAGAGAGGGGTTAGAGGGACTTCCCAAGCCACAGGAGTGTGAGAGAGGGGGTTAGAGGGGCCTTCTCAGATACAGGAGTGTGAGAGAGAGGGTTTAGAGGGCCCTCCCCCAATACAGGAGTGTGAGAGAGGGGTTAGAGGGACCTCCCCAGATACAGGAGTGTGAGAGATAGGGTTTAGAGGGACCTCCCCCAACACAGGAGTGTGAGAGAGTGGGTTAGAGGGACCTCCCCAGATACAGGAGTGTGAGAGAGGGGTTAGAGGGACCTCCTCAGATACAGGAGTGTGAGAGAGGGGGTTAGAGGGACCTCCTCAGATACAGGAGTGTGAGAGAGGGGTTAGAGATAAATTCCCAGATACAGGACAGTGAGAGAGGGGTTAGAGACACCTCCCCAGATACAGGAGTGTGAGAGAGGGGTCAGAGACAGCTCCCCAGATACAGGAGTGTAAGGGAGGTGTTCGATGGAGCTTCCCAGATGGAGGAGTGTGAGAGAGAGGGTTTAGAGGGACCTCCCCAGATACAGGAGTGTGAGAGAGATGGTTTAGAGGGACCTCCCCCAATACAGGAGTGTGAGAGAGGGGGTTAGAGGGACCTCCCCAGATACAGGAGTGTGCGAGAGGGATTAGAGGGGCCTCCCCCAATACAGGAGTGTGAGAGTGGGGTTAGAGTGACCTCCCCAGATACAGGAGTGTGAGAGATGGGGTTCGAGGGACCTCCCCAGATACAGGAGTGTGAGAGAGGGGTTAGAGGAACCTACCCAGATACAGGAGTGTGAGAGAGTGGTTAGAGGGGCCCCCGAGATACAGGAGTGTGAGACAGTGGTTAGAGGGAACTCCCCAGATGCAGGAGCGAGAGAGAGGTGTTGGAGGGAAATCCCCAGATACAGGAGTGTGAGAGAGGAGGTTAGAGGAGCCCCCCAGATAGAGGAGTGTGAGAGAGGGTTTAGAGGGTCCTCCCCAGATACAAGAGTGTGAGAGAGGGTTTAGAGGGACCTCCCCCAATACAGGAATGTGAGAGAGGGGTTAGAGGGACCTCCCCAGATACAGGAGTGTGAGAAAGGGGTGAGAGGAACCTTCCCAAATACAGCAGTGTGAGAGAGGGGTCAGCGGGACCTCCGCAGATACAGGAGTGTGACAGAGGGTTTAGAGGGACCTCCCTAGATGCAGGACTGTGAGAGAGGGGATTAGAGGGAACTCCCCAGATACAGGAGTGAGAGAGAGGGGTTAGAGACACATCCCCAGATACAGGAGTGTGAGAGAGGGGTTAGAGGCGCCCCCCAGATACAGGAGTGTGAGAAAGGGGTTAGAGGGACCTTCCCAAAAACAGCAGTGTGACAGAGGTGTTAGAGGGACCTCCCTAGATGCAGGACTGTGAGAGAGGGGTTTAGAGGGACCTCCCCAGATGCAGGACTGTGAGAGAGGGGTTAGAGACACCTCCCCAGATACAGGACAGTGAGAGAGGGGTTAAAGACACCTCCCCAGATACAGGAGTAAAATGGAGGTGTTCGAGGGACCTTCCCAGATAGAGGAGGGTGAGAGAGGGGTTAGAGGGACCTCCCCAGATACTGCAGTGTGAGAGAGGGATTGGAGGGACCTCCCCAGACACAGGAGTGTGAGAGAGGGGGTTAGAGGGACCTACCCAGATACAGAAGTGTAAGAGAGGGGTTAGAGAGACCTCCCAGATACAGGAGTGTGAGAGAGGGGATAGAGGGACCTCCCCAGATACAGGAGTGTGAGAGAGGGGTTAGAGGCGCCCCCCAGATACAGGAGTGTGAGAGAGGGGTTAGAGGGACCTCCCCAGATACAGGAGTGTGAGAGAGGGTTTAGAGGGACCTCCCCAGATACAGGAGTGTGAGAGAGGGGAGAAGAGACCTCCCCAGATACAGGAGTGTGAGAGAGGGGTTAGAGGGACCTCCCCAGACACAGGATTGTGAGAGAGGGGGTTACAAAGCGTCCCCAAATACAGGAGTGTGACAGAAGGGGTTAGAGGGGCCTTCTCAGATACAGGAGTGTGAGAGAGGGGTTAGAGGGACCTCCCCAGATACAGGAGTGTGAGAGAGTGGTTAGAGGGACCTCCCCAGATACAGGAGTGTGAGAGAGGGGTTAGAGGGACTTCCCCATATGCAGGAATGTGAGAGAGGGGTTAGAGGGACCTTCCTTAACACAAGAGTGTGAGAGGGGTTAGAGAGACCTCCCCTGATACAGGAACGTGAGAGAGGGGTTAGAGTGACCTCCCCAGATACAGCAGTGTGAGAGAGGGGTTAGAGGGACCTCCCCAGATACAGCAGTGTGAGAGAGGGGTTAGAGTGACCACCCAGACAGAGGAGTGTGAGAGAGGGGGTTAGAGGGTCCTCCCCAGATACAGGAGTGTCAGAGATGGGTTAGAGATAATCCCCAGATACAGGACAGTGAGAGAGGGGTTAGAGACACCTCCCCAGATACAGGAGTGTGAGAGAGGGGGTTAGAGGGACCTCCCCAGATGCAGGACTGTGAGAGAGGGGTTAGAGGGACATCCCCAGATACAGGAGTGTGAGAGAGGGGTTAGAGACACCTCCCCAGATACAGGAGTGTGAGAGAGGGGTCAGAGACAGCTCCCCAGATACAGGAGTGTAAGGGAGGGGTTCGAGGGAGCTTCCCAGATGGAGGAGTGTGAGAGAGGGGGTTAGAGGGACCTCCCCAGAAACAGGAGTGTGAGAGAGGGATTAGAGGGGCCTCCCCCAATACAGGCGTGTGAGAGAGGGGTTAAAGGGATCTCCCCAGATACAGGACTGTGAGAGAGGGGTCAGAGGGACCTCCCCAGATACAGGAGTGTGAGAGATGGGGTTCGAGGGACCTCCCCTGATACAGGAGTGTGAGAGAGGGGTTAGAGGAATCTCCCCAGATACAGGAGTGTGAGAGAGTGGTTAGAGGGGCCCCCGAGATACAGGAGTGTGAGACAGCGGTTAGAGGGAACTCACCAGATACAGGAGTGTGAGAGAGGGGTTAGAGGGACCTCCCCAGATACAGGAGTGTGAGAGAGGGGTTAGAGGGACCTCCCCAGATACAGGAGCGAGAGAGAGGTGTTGGAGGGAACTCCCCAGATACAGGAGTGTGAGAGAGGAGGTTAGAGGAGCCCCCCAGATAGAGGAGTGTGAGAGAGGGTTTAGAGGGACCTCCCCAGATACAAGAGTGTGAGAGAGGGTTTAGAGGGACCTCCCCCAATACAGGAGTGTGAGAGAGGGTTTAGAGGGACCTCCCCAGAAACAGGAGTGTGAGAGAGGGGTTAGAGGGACCACCCCAGATACAAGAGTGTGAGAAAGGGATGAGAGGAACCTTCCCAAATACAGCAGTGTGAGAGCGGGGTCAGCGGGACCTCCGCAGATACAGGAGTGTGACAGAGGGTTTAGAGGTACCTCCCTAGATGCAGCACTGTGAGAGAGGGGATTAGAGGGAACTCCCCAGATAGGGGAGTGAGAGAGAGGGGTTAGAGACACGTCGCCAGATACAGGAGTGTGAGAGAGTGGTTAGAGGCGCCCCCCAGATACAGGTGTGTGAGAAAGGGGTTAGAGGGACCTTCCCAAATACAGCAGTGTGACAGAGGGGTTAGAGGGACCTCCGTAGATGCAGGACTGTGAGAGAGGGGGTTAGAGGGACCTCCCCAGATGCAGGACTGTGAGAGAGGGGTTAGAGACACCTCCCCAGATACAGGACAGTGAGAGAGGGGTTAGAGACACCTCCCCAGATACAGGAGTATAAGGGAGGGGTTCGAGGGACCTTCCCAGATAGAGGAGGGTGCGAGAGGGGTTAGAGGGACCTCCCCAGATACTGCAGTGTGAGAGAGGGATTGGAGGGACCTCCCCAGACACAGGAGTGTGAGAGAGGGGGTTAGAGGGACCTACCCAGATACAGGAGTGTGAGAGAGGGGTTAGCGGGACCTTTCCAGATACAGAAGTGTGAGAGAGGGGTTAGAGGGACCTCCCAGATACAGGAGTGTGAGAGAGGGGTTAGATGGACCTCCCCAGATACAGGAGTGTGAGAGAGGGGTTAGAGGCGTCCCCCAGATACAGGAGTGTGAGAGAGGGGTTTAGAGGGTCCTCCCAGATACAGGGGTGTGACAGAGGAGTTAGAGGCAACTCCCCAGATACAGAAGTGTGACAGAAGGGTTAGAGGAGCCCCCCAGATACAGGATTGTGAGTGAGGTGTTAGAGGGACCTCCCCAGATACATGTGTGAAAGAGGGGTTAGAGGGACCTCCCCAATTACAGGAGTGTGACAGAGGGGTTAGAGGGACCTCCCCAGATACCAAAATGTGACAGGGATAGAGGGATGTCCACAGACATAGGAGCGTGAGAGCGGGGGTTAGAGGGATCTCCCCAGATGCAGGACTGTGAGAGAGGGGTTAGAGAGACCTCCCCAGATGCAGGACTGTAAGGGAGGGGTTCGCGGGACCTTCCCAGATAGAGGAGTGTGAGACAGCAGTTAGAGGGAACTCCCCAGATACAGGAGTGTGAGAGAGGGGTTGGAGAGACCTCCCCAGATACAGGAGTGTGAGAGAGGGGTTAGAGGGACCTCCCCAGATACAGGAGTGTGAGAGAGGGGTTGGAGAGACGTCCCCAGATACAGGAGTGTGAGAGAGTGGTTGGAGGGACCTCCCCAGATACAGGAGTGTGAGAGAGGGGATAAGAGACCTCCCCAGATACAGGAGAGTGAGTGAGGGGTTAGAGGGACCTCCCCAGACACAGGATTGTGAGAGAGGGGGTTAGAGAGACCTCCCGTGATACAGGAGTGTGAGAGAGGGGTTTAGAAAGCGTCCCCAAATACAGGAGTGTGAGAGAGGGGGTTCGAGGGGCCTTCTCAGATACAGGAGTGTGAGAAAGGGGTTAGAGGGACCTTTCCAAAAACAGCAGTGTGAAAGAGGGGTTAGAGGGACCTCCCTAGATGCAGGACTGTGAGAGAGGGGGTTAGAGGGACCTCCCCAGATGCAGGACTGTGAGAGAGGGGTTAGAGACACCTCCCCAGATACAGGACAGTGAGAGGGGGGTTAGAGGGACCTACCCAGATACAGAAGTGTGAGAGAGGGGTTAGAGAGACCTCCCAGATACAGGAGTGTGAGAGAGGGGTTAGAGGGACCTCCCCAGATACAGGAGTGTGAGAGAGGGGTTAGAGGGACCTCCCCAGATACAGGAGTGTGAGAGAGAGTTTAGAGGGACCTCCCCAGATACAGGAGTGTGAGAGAGGGGAGAAGAGACCTCCCCAGATACAGGAGTGTGAGAGAGGGGTTAGAGGGACCTCCCCAGACACAGGATTGTGAGAGAGGGGTTAGAGGTACCTCCCCAGATACAGGAGTGTGAGAGAGGGGTTAGAGGGACTTCCCCATATGCAGGAATGTGAGAGAGGGGTTAGAGGGACCTTCCTTAACACAAGAGTGTGAGAGGGGTTAGAGAGACCTCCCCTGATACAGGAACGTGAGAGAGGGGTTAGAGGGACCTCCCCAGATACAGCAGTGTGAGAGAGGGGTTAGAGGGACCTCCCCATATACAGCAGTGTGAGAGAGGGGTTAGAGTGACCACCCAGACACAGGAGTGTGAGAGAGGGGGTTAGAGGGTCCTCCCCAGATACAGGAGTGTCAGAGATGGGTTAGAGATAAATCCCCAGATACAGGACAGTGAGAGAGGGGTTAGAGACACCTCCCCAGATACAGGAGTGTGAGAGAGGGGGTTAGAGGGACCTCCCCAGATGCAGGACTGTGAGAGAGGGGTTAGAGGGACATCCCCAGATACAGGAGTGTGAGAGAGGGGTTAGAGACACCTCCCCAGATACAACAGTGTGAGAGAGGGGTC
Source organism: Squalus acanthias (assembly GCA_030390025.1). Taxonomy (NCBI): domain Eukaryota; kingdom Metazoa; phylum Chordata; class Chondrichthyes; order Squaliformes; family Squalidae; genus Squalus; species Squalus acanthias. Next base: position 39,402,053 of record CM059449.1, on the reverse strand, counting down.
AGAGACAGCTCCCCAGATACAGGAGTGTAAGGGTGGGGGTCCGAGGGAGCTTCCCAGATGGAGGAGTGTGAGAGAGGGGGTTAGAGGGACCACCCCAGAAACAGGAGTGTGAGAGAGGGATTAGAGGGTCCTCCCCCAATACAGGCGTGTGAGAGAGGGGTTAAAGGGATCTCCCCAGATACAGCACTGTGACAGAGGGGTTAGAAGGACCTCCCGAGATACAGGACTGTGAGAGAGGGGTCAGAGGGACCTCCCCAGATACAGGAGTGTGAGAGATGGGGTTCGAGGGACCTCCCCTGATACAGGAGTGTGAGAGAGGGGTTAGAG
>CM059449.1:39382795-39401226 GCA_030390025.1 Squalus acanthias | reverse complement strand
CTCCTGTATCTGGGGAGGTGTCTCTAACCCCTCTCTCACTGTCCTGTATCTGGGGAGGTGTCTCTAACCCCTCTCTCACACTCCTGTATCTTGGGATTTATCTCTAACCCCTCTCTCACACTCCTGTATCTGGGAAGGTCCCTCTAACCCCTCTCTCACACTCCTGTATCTGGGGAGGTCACTCTAACCCCTCTCTCACATTCCTGTGGCTGGGGAGGTCCCTCTAACTCCTCTCTCACACTGCTGTATCTGGGGAGGTCTCTCTAACCCCTCTCACACTCCTGTGTTAAGGAAGGTCCCTCTAACCCCTCTCTCACACTCCTGTATTTGGGGAGGTCCCTCTCACCCCTCTCTGACACTCCTGTATCTGGGGAGGTGTCTCTAACCCCTCTCTCACAGTCCTGCAACTGGGGAGGTCCCTCTAACCCCCTCTCTCACACTCCTGTATCTGGGGATTTATGTCTAACCCCTCTCTCACACTCCTGTGTCTGGGGAGATCCCCCTAACACCTCTGTCACACTCCTGTATTGGGGGAGGTCCCTCGAAACCCTCTTTCTCACTCTTGTATCTGGGGAGGTCCCTCTAACACCTCTCACACACTCCTGTATCTGAAAAGGCCCCTCTAACCACTCTCTCACACTCCTGTATTTGGGGACGTTTTCTAATCCCTTTCTCACACTCCTGTATCACGGGAGTTCTCTCTAACACATCTCTCACACTGCTGTATCTGGGGAGGTATCTCTAACCCCTCTCTCTCACACTCCTGTAACAGGGGAGGTCCTTCTAACCCCGATCTCACACTCCTGTATCTGGGGAGCTCCCTCTAACCCCTCTCTGACACTCCTGTATCTGGGGAGGTCCCTCTAACCCCGCTCTCACACTCCTGTAACTCGGGGGCCCATCTAACCACTCTCTCACACTCCTGTATCTGGGGAGGTTCCTCTAACCCCTCTCTCACACTCCTGTATCTGGGGAGGTCCCTCTAACCCCATCTCTCACACTCCTGTATCTAGGGAGGTCCCTCTAAACCCTCTCTCACACTCCTGTATCTGGGGTGGTCCCTCTAACCCCTCTCTCACACTCCTGTATCTGGGGAGGCCCCTCTAACCCCCTCTCTCACTGTCCTGTATCTGGGGAGGTGTCTCTAACCCCTCTCTCAGACTCCTGTATCTTGGGATTTATCTCTAACCCCTCTCTCACACTCCTGTATCTGGGAGGTCCCTCTAACCCCTCTCTGACACTCCTGTGTCTGGGGAGGTCCCTCTAACCCCTCTCTCACACTCCTGTATCTGGGGAGGTCCCTCTAACCCCTCTCTCACACTCCTGTATTGGGAGAGGTCCCTCTAACCCCTCTCTCACACTCCTGTATTGGGAGAGGTCCCTCGAACCCCTCACTCACACTCCTGTTTCTGAGATGTTCCCTCTATCCCCCGCTCTCAAACTCCTGTATTTGGGGACGTTTTCTAACCCCTTCCTCACACTCCTGTATCACGGGAGGTCTCTCGAACCCCTCTCTCACTGTCCTGTATCTGGGGATTTATCTCTAACCCCTCTCTCACATTTCTGTGGCTGGGGTGGTCCCTCTAACCCCTCTCTCACACTGCTGTATCTGGGGAGGTCTCTCTAACCCCTCTCACACTCCTGTGTTAAGGAAGGTCCCTCTAACCCCTCTCTCACACTCCTGTATCTGGGGAGATCCCTCTCTCACACTCCTGCATCTGGGGAGGTTCCTCTAACCCCCTCTCTCACACTCCTGTATCACGGGAGGTCCCTCTAACCCCTCTCTCACACTCCTGTATCTGGGGAGGTCCCTCTAACCCCTCTCTCACACTCCTGTATTTGGGGATGTTTTCTAACCCCTTCCTCACACTCCTGTATCACAGGAGGTCTCTCGAACCCCTCTCTCACACTCCTGTATCTGGGGAGTTCCCTCTAACCGCAGTCTCACACTCCTGTATCTCGGGGGCCCCTCTAACCACTCTCTCACACTCCTGTATCTGGGGAGGTTCCTCTAACCCCTCTCTCACGCTCCTGTATCTGGGGAGGTCCCTCGAAGACTTCTCTCACACTCCTGTATCTGGGGAGGTCCCTCTATCCACTGTCTCACACTCCAGTATCTGGGGAGGTCCCTCTAACCCCTCTGTCACAGTCCTGTATCTGGGAAATCCCTCTAACTCCTCTCTCACACGCCTGTATTGGGGGAGGTCCCTCTAACACCTCTCTCACACTCGTGCATCCGGGGAGGTCCCTCTAATGCCTCTCTCACACTCCTGTGTCTGGGGAGGTCCCTCTAACCCTTCTCTCACACTCCTGTATCTGCGGAGGTCTCTCTAAGCCCTCTCACACTCCTGTATCTGGGGAGGCCCCTCTAAACCCCTCTCTCACACTCCTGTATTTGGGGAGGTCTCTCCAACCCCTCTCTCACACTCCTGTATCTGGGGAGGTCCCTCTAACCCCTCTCTCACACTCCTGTATCTGGGGAGGTATCTCCAACCCCTCTCTCACACTCCTGTATCTGGGGAGGTCCGTCTAACCCCTCTCTCACACTCCTGTATCTGGGGAGGTCCCTCTAACCCCTCTCTCACACTCCTGTATCCGGGGAGGTCCCTCTAACCCCTCTCTCACACTCCTCTATCTGGGAATGTCCCGCGAATCCCCTCTCTCACACTCCTGTATCTGGGGAGGTGTCTCAAACCCCTATCTCACCCTCCTGTATCTGGGGAGGTCTCTCTAACCCCTCTCACACTCCTGTGGCTGGGGAGGTCCCTCTAACCCCTCTCTCACGCTCCTGTATTTGGGGAGGTCCCTCTCACCCCTCTCTGACACTCCTGTGTCTGGGGAGGTCCCTCTAACCCCTCTCTCTCAGTCCTGCATCTGGGGAGATTCCTCTAACCCCCGCTCTCACACTCCTATGTCTGGGGACGTCCCTCTACCCCTGTCACATTTTGGTATCTGGGGAGGTGTCTCTAACCCCTCTCTCACAGTCCTGCATCTGGGGAGGTCCCTCTAACCCCTCTCTCACACTCCTGCATCTGGGGAGGTCCCTCTAACCCCCTCTCTCACACTCCTGTATCTGGGTAGGTCTCTCTAACACCCCTCTCACACTCCTGTCTCTGGGGAGGTCCCTCTAACCCCTCCCTCACACTCCTGTATCTGGGGAGGTCCCTCTAACCCCTCTCTCACACTCCTGTATCTGGGGAGGTGTCTCTAACCCCTCTCTCACTGTCCTGTATCTGGGGAGGTGTCTCTAACCCCTCTCTCACACTCCTGTATCTTGGGATTTATCTCTAACCCCTCTCTCACACTCCTGTATCTGGGAAGGTCCCTCTAACCCCTCTCTCACACTCCTGTATCTGGGGAGGTCACTCTAACCCCTCTCTCACATTCCTGTGGCTGGGGAGGTCCCTCTAACTCCTCTCTCACACTGCTGTATCTGGGGAAGTCTCTCTAACCACTCTCACACTCCTGTGTTAAGGAAGGTCCCTCTAACCCCTCTCTCACACTCCTGTATTTGGGGAGGTCCCTCTCACCCCTCTCTGACACTCCTGTATCTGGGGAGGTGTCTCTAACCCCTCTCTCACAGTCCTGCAACTGGGGAGGTCCCTCTAACCCCCTCTCTCACACTCCTGTATCTGGGGATTTATGTCTAACCCCTCTCTCACACTCCTGTGTCTGGGGAGATCCCTCTAACACCTCTCTCACACTCCTGTATTGGGGGAGGTCCCTCGAAACCCTCTTTCTCACTCTTGTATCTGGGGAGGTCCCTCTAACACCTCTCACACACTCCTGTATCTGAAAAGGCCCCTCTAACCACTCTCTCACACTCCTGTATTTGGGGACGTTTTCTAATCCCTTTCTCACACTCCTGTATCACGGGAGTTCTCTCTAACACATCTCTCACACAGCTGTATCTGGGGAGGTATCTCTAACCCCTCTCTCTCACACTCCTGTAACAGGGGAGGTCCTTCTAACCCCGATCTCACACTCCTGTATCTGGGGAGCTCCCTCTAACCCCTCTCTGACACTCCTGTATCTGGGGAGGTCCCTCTAACCCCGCTCTCACACTCCTGTAACTCGGGGGCCCATCTAACCACTCTCTCACACTCCTGTATCTGGGGAGGTTCCTCTAACCCCTCTCTCACACTCCTGTATCTGGGGAGGTCCCTCTAACCCCATCTCTCACACTCCTGTATCTAGGGAGGTCCCTCTAAACCCTCTCTCACACTCCTGTATCTGGGGTGGTCCCTCTAACCCCTCTCTCACACTCCTGTATCTGGGGAGGCCCCTCTAACCCCCTCTCTCACTGTCCTGTATCTGGGGAGGTGTCTCTAACCCCTCTCTCAGACTCCTGTATCTTGGGATTTATCTCTAACCCCTCTCTCACACTCCTGTATCTGGGGAGGTCCCTCTAACCCCTCTCTGACACTCCTGTGTCTGGGGAGGTCCCTCTAACCCCTCTCTCACACTCCTGTATCTGGGGAGGTCCCTCTAACCCCTCTCTCACACTCCTGTATTGGGAGAGGTCCCTCGAACCCCTCACTCACACTCCTGTTTCTGAGATGTTCCCTCTATCCCCCGCTCTCACACTCCTGTATTTGGGGACGTTTTCTAACCCCTTCCTCACACTCCTGTATCACGGGAGGTCTCTCGAACCCCTCTCTCACTGTCCTGTATCTGGGGATTTATCTCTAACCCCTCTCTCACATTTCCGTGGCTGGGGTGGTCCCTCTAACCCCTCTCTCACACTGCTGTATCTGGGGAGGTCTCTCTAACCCCTCTCACACTCCTGTGTTAAGGAAGGTCCCTCTAACCCCTCTCTCACACTCCTGTATCTGGGGAGATCCCTCTCTCACACTCCTGCATCTGGGGAGGTTCCTCTAACCCCCTCTCTCACACTCCTGTATCACGGGAGGTCCCTCTAACCCCTCTCTCACACTCCTGTATCTGGGGAGGTCCCTCTAACCCCTCTCTCACACTCCTGTATCTGGGGAGGTCCCTCTAACCCCTCTCTCTCACTCCTGTATCTGGGGAGGTCCCTCTAACCCCTCTCTCACACTCCTGTATCTGAGAGGGTCCCTCTATCCCCCTCTCTCACACTCCTGTATTTGGGGACGTTTTCTAACCCCTTCCTCACACTCCTGTATCACGGGAGGTCTCTCGAACCCCTCTCTCACACTCCTGTATCTGGGGAGTTCCCTCTAACCGCAGTCTCACACTCCTGTATCTCGGGGGCCCCTCTAACCACTCTCTCACACTCCTGTATCTGGGGAGGTTCCTCTAACCCCTCTCTCACGCTCCTGTATCTGGGGAGGTCCCTCGAACACTTCTCTCACACTCCTGTATCTGGGGAGGTCCCTCTATCCCCTCTCTCACACTCCTGTATCTGGGGAGGTCCCTCTAACCCCTCTGTCACAGTCCTGTATCTGGGAGATCCCTCTAACCCCTCTCTCACACTCCTGTATCTGGGGAGGTCCCTCTAACCCCTCTCTCACACTCCTGTGTCTGGGGAGGTCCCTCTAACCCCTCTCTCACACTCCTCCATCTGGGAAGCTCCCTCGAACCCCTCCCTTACACTCATGTATCTGGGGAGCTGTCTCTAACCCCCTCTCTCACACTCCTGTATCTGGGGAGGTGTCTCTGACCCCTCTCTCACTGTCCTGTATCTGGGGATTTATCTCTAACCCCTCTCTCACACTCCTGTATCTGGGGAGGTCCCTCTAACCCCTCTCTCACACTCCTGTATTGGGGGAGGTCCCTCTAACCCCTGTCTCACACTCCTGTATCTGGATGGTCCCTCTCAACCCTCTCTCACACTCCTCTATCTGGGGGGCTCCTCTCAGCGCTGTCTCACACTCCTGTATCTCGGGGGCCCCTCTAACCACTCTCTCACACTTCTGTATCTGGGGAGGTCCCTCTAACCCCATCTCTCACACTCCTGTATCTGGGGAGCTCCCTCTAAACCCTCTCTCACACTCCTGTATCTGGGGAGGTCCCTCTATCCCCTCTCTCACACTCCTGTATCTGGGGAGATCCCTCTAACCCCTCTCTCACACACCTGTATTGGGGGAGGTCCCTCTAACACCTCTCTCACACTCGTGCATCCGGGGAGGTCCCTCTAATCCCTCTCTCACACTCCTGTGTCTGGGGAGGTCCCTCTAACCCCTCTCTCACACTCCTGAATCTGGGAAGCTCCCTCGAACCCCTCCCCTACACTCCTGTATCTGGGGAGCTGTCTCTAACCCCCTCTCTCACACTGCTGTATCTGGGGAGGTCTCTCTAACCCCTCTCACACTCCTGTGTTAAGGAAGGTCCCTCTTACCCCACTCTCAAAGTCCTGCATATGGGGAGGTCTCTCCAACCCCTCTCTCACACTCCTGTATCTGGGGATGTCCCTCTAACCCCTCTCTCACACTCCTGTATCTGGGGAGGTATCTCCAACCCCTCTCTCACACTCCTGTATCTGGGGAGGTCCCTCTAACCCCTCTCTCACACTCCTGTATCTGGGGCGGTCACTCTAACCCCTCTCTCACACTCCTGTATCTGGGGAGGTCCCTCTAACCCCTCTCTCACACTCCTGTATCTGGGAAGGTCCCGCGAACCCCCTCTCTCACACTCCTGTATCTGGGGAGGTCTCTCTAATGCGCCTCTCTCACTCCTGTATCTGGGGAGGTGTCTCTAACCCCTCTCTCACAGTCCTGCATCTGTGGAGATCCCTCTAACCCCCGCTCTCACACTCCTATGTCTGTGGACATCCCTCTATCCCTGTCACGTTTTGGTATCTGGGGAGGTCCCTCTAACCCCTCTGTCACACTCCTGTAATTGGGGAGGTCCCTCTAACCCCTCTCTCACACTTCTTTATCTGGGGAGGTCCCTCTAACCCCTCTCTCACACTCCTGTATCTGGGAGGTCCCTCTAACCCCTCTCTCACACTTCTTTATCTGGGGAGGTCCCTCTAACCCCCTCTCTCACACTCCTGTATCTGGGTAGGTCCCTCTAACACCTCTCTCACACTCCTGTATCTGGGTAGGTCCCTCTAACCCCCTCTCTCACACTCCTGTGTCTGGGGAGGTCCCTCCAATCCCTCTCTCACACTGCAGTATCTGGGGAGGTCCCTCTAACTCCTCTCTCACACTGCAGTATCTGGGGAGGTCCCTCTAACCCCTCTCTCACCCTCCTCTATCTGGGAAGGTCCCTCGAACCCCTCTCTCACACTCCTGCATCTGGGGAGGTCCCTCTAACCCCCTCTCTCACAGTCCTGCATCTGGGGAGGTCCCTCTAACCCCTCTGTCACACTGCTGTATTTGGGAAGGTCCCTCTAACCCCTTTCTCACACTCCTGTATCTGGGGGGCGCCTCTAACCCCTTTCTCACACTGCTGTATCTGGGGATGTGTCTCTAACCCCTCTCTCTCACTCCTGTATCTGGGGAGGTCCCTCTAAACCCTCTGTCACACTCCTGTGTCTGCGGAGGTCCCGCTGACCCCTCTCTCACACTCCTGTATTTGGGAAGGTCCCTCTAACCCCTCTCTCACAATCCCCATATCTGGGGAGGCCCTTCTAACCCCTCTTTCACAATCCTTTCTCTGGGGATGTCTCTGTAACTCCTCTCTCACACTCCTAGACACGCGGCCTTTTGCGTTCACATGAGAAGGCAGACAAGGCCTCGGTTTAAACCTTTCATCTGACAGACGGCCCCTTTGACAGTGCAGCGCTCCCTCAAAACTGCCCCTCCGACAGTGCAGCACTCCCTCAGTATTGCCCCTCCGACAGTGCAGCACTCCCTCAGTACTGACCCTCCGACAATGCAGCGCTCCCTCAGTACTGCCCCTCCAACAGTGCAGCATTCCCACAAAACTGCCCCTCCGACAGTGCAGCGCTCCCTCAGTACTGACCCTCCGACAGTGCAGCATTCCCTCAAAACTGCCCCTCCGACAGTGCAGCGCTCCCTCAGTACTGACCCTCCGACAGTGCGGCGCTCCCTCAGCACTGCCCCTCTGACAGGGCGGCGCTCCCTCAGTACTGCCCCTCCGATAGTGCGGCGCTCCCTCAGTACTGCCCCTCTGACAGGGCGGCGCTCCCTCAGTACTGCCCCTCCGATAGTGCGGCGTTCCCTCAGTACTGCCCCTCTGACAGGGCGGCGCTCCCTCAGTACTGCCCCTCGACAGTGCAGCGCTCCCTCAGTACTGCCCCTCCGACAGTGCAGCGCTCCCTCAGTACTGACCCGCCGACAGTGCGGCGCTCCCTCAGTACACACCTCCGACAGTGCAGTGCTCCCGCAGTACTGCCCCTCCGACAGTGCAGCGCTGCCTTTAGTTGTGCCCCTCCGACAATGCAGCGCTCCCTCAGTACTGCCCCTCCGGCAGAGCAGCGCTCCCTCAGTACTGACCTGCAGACAGTGAGGCGCTCCCTCAGTACTGACCCGCCGACCGTGCGGCGCTCCCTTCGTACTGCCCCTCCGACAGTGCGGCGCTCCCTCAGTATGGCCCCTCCAACAGTGCAGCGCTCCCTCAGTACTGCCTCTCCGACAGTGCAACGCTCCCTCAGTACTGACCCGCCGACAGTGAGATGGTCCCTCAATACTGGCAACCGGAGAGTGTCGGGCCTGGAATGTGGGCTCGTGTCTCGGCAGTGGGGCTCGAACCCATGACCTTCTGACCCGGTGTGCAGTGGGCTGAGGCAAGGCTGAAGTGATTTGGTGCCAAAAGAGAGGAAACCAACCTTCTGGGAGGAAGCTTGAGCGAGCGACAAAGTGCGCGGGCTCCACCTGAGGTGACCGGGGAGGTAGGCCCAGAGTGGCGACTCGCAAAGGATCACCGGAGGCAGCCGTGATGGGTCAAAGGGCAGGTGGGGGTTACAGCTGACCTCAGGGACCGTACATTGACCCTACCTGTCGACCTTGACTGTTCACTATGGCGAGGGTGGCATTCTTTGAGATGCAGAATCGTTGGCGCTGTGCCAATCACCCTTGTCCGTTGAGAAGAAGTAGCAGGTCCGGTAGTTGAACAGTTCCCAGCCAGTGGGGCAAGTGATGCATCCACCTGGAATCAGGGCACCAAGAGACGGGTTGACATCAACAGGAGAACACGGGCAAGTTACAACAACAACAACAACTTGCATTGACATGGCGCCTTTCTCGTGGTAAACAAAACAGCCCGTGGCCCGTGACGGGAGCCTAAACCAGAGAAAATTTACACATCTACCCGATGGAATCCCTCAGTCATCTTAAACACCTCGATCGGCTCACCCCACAGGATTTTCTAAACCCTGGGGAATACGAGCCGTGTTTCTGCATCGGGTCCTGATAATTGAACCCTTTTAGCTTCAGTATCAATCTGATATACCGAACAATTTTGATTTTTTTCGAAAAGGCAACATCCTTTCTTGTGATTCAGTGACCAGAACACGGTGACTTTATAGAGAGGGGGCCGGTGTAAATCTCACGGCCCCTGCTGGACTAATATTCGGCAAAGCAGATCACCCGCCCTTTATAGAACCCTAAAAACCTTCACTCCCTCCACCACCGGCGTACCGTGGCTGCAGTGTGTGCCATCTACAAGATGCACTGCAGCAACTCGCCAAGGCTTCTTTGGCAGCACCTCCCAAACCCGCGAACTCTTCCACCTAGAAGGACGAGGGCAGCAGGCGCATAGAAACACCACCACCTCCAAGTTCCCCTCCAGGTCTCACATGCACCAGTCCACCTTGGACATATATCGGCCGTTCCTTCATCGTCGCTGGGTCAAAATTCAAGAAGGCCCACCACCACCTTCTCAAGGGGCAACTGGGGATGGGCAATAACCGCCGACCATGACAGCGAAACCCCCATCCCAAGAATGAATAAAACCCGCCCAAATATCACCTTATTTGAGATAGCAGGAATGGAAATCAGGCCTGTTCTAGAATAGCTGGGCGATTGGCGAGGGGAGTCAGGCCTGTTACAGAACGGTCAGGCAATTGGAGAGGGGTGTCAGGCCTGTTCTGGAACGGGCGGGAGATTGGAGAGGGGAGTCAGGCATCTTCTAAAATGGGTGGGAGATTGGAGAGGGGAGTCAGGCCTGTTCTAGAATGGGTGGCAGATTGGAGAGGGGAGTCAGGCCTGTTCTAGAATGGGCAGGAGATTGGAGAGGGGAGTCAGGCCTGTTCTAGAATGGGTGGGAGATTGCAGAGGGAGTCAGGCCTGTTCTGGAATGGGTGGGTGATTGGAGAGGGGAGTCAGGCCTGTTCTAGAATGGGTGGGAGATTGGAGAGGGGCGTCAGGCCTGTTCTAGAATGGGTGGGAGATTGGAGAGGGGCGTCAGGCCTGTTCTAGAATGGGTGGGTGATTGGAGAGGGGAGTCAGGCCTGTTCTAGAATGGGTGGGAGATTGGAGAGGGGAGTCAGGCCTGTTCTAGAATGGGTGGGAGATTAGAGAGGGGAGTCAGGCTGTTCTAGAACAGGTGGGAGATTGGAGAGGGGAGTCAGGCTGTTCTAGAACGGGTGAGAGATTCGAGAGGGGAGTCAGGCCTGTTCTAGAATGGGTGGGAGATTGGAGAGAGCAGTCAGGCCTCTTCTAGAATGGGCAGGTGATTGGAGAGGGGAGTCAGGCCTGTTCTAGAATTGGTGGGCGATTGAAGAGGGGAGTCGGGCCGGATCTAGAATGGGTGGGAGATTGGAGAGGGGAGTCAGGCCTGTTCTAGAATGGGTGGGCGATTGAAGAGGGGAGTCGGGCCGGTTCTAGAATGGTCGGGTGATTGGAGAGGGACAATCTAAGCTCCTCCACCCCCTCCCATATGTCCTTCAACTTGTGGTGCTGAGTAAACAAGGTTCTTGTCCTTACTCTCAATCAGAGTCTTGAGCAATCTTCGAACCACATCTAACGTTTTGTTGAGCTCTCTATCTAATTGTTTGTACTTTTCCCTCATCTCGTTGTAGCTTTGATTTAACAGGCTGAAGTTTCCATGTAGGCTGTTGTAGCTTTGATTTAACAGGCTGCAGTTTCCATGTAGACTGTTGTAGTCTCCAAGTAGGCTGTTGTAGTCTCGGTCTAATTGGCTGTTGGTGGCCCGTCGACTGTTGTAGCTTTGGTCCAATTGGTTGATTTTATTCCTTTGCTCAATTAAGCCTAGAGTTCAAGGGTAAAGTTCACGATCAGCTCTAAGGTTACATTTTCTATGAAGATGCCTTTAACCAACAATTGATAGTTTGATGTTATGACCCATAATTACTGCACAAGGAGGTCTGGGAGCAATCGAGTTCAATATACTTGCCTACAAAGCCCTCACTGCCGCAGTCCCAAATACCCCTGTGACATTGTCCAGCCCCACCCCCAGGTGTATTCCTCCAATCCCCTCACTCCCTCCACCATCTTCCAATCCCCTCACTCCCTCCACCATCTTCCAATCCCCTCACTCCCTCCACCATCCTCCAATCCCCTCACTCCCTCCTCCTGAACCCCCTCCCTTCCATCCAACCCCCTCCCTCCAATCCCCTCACTCCCTCTGCCTGATCCCCCTCCTCCAATCCCCTCACTCCCTCCTCCTGATCCCCCTCCCCACCTCCAATCCCCTCACTCCCTCCTCCTGATCCCCCTCCCCACCCTCCAATCCCCTCACTCCCTCCTCCTGATCCACCTCCCTCCTATCCCCTCACTCCCTCCTCCTGAACCCCCTCCCCACCAACCAATCCCCTCACAATGTCACAGGGCTATTTGGGACTGGGGCAATGAGGGATTTGTAGGCAAGGAAAGCGAACTCAGTTGTTCCCAGACCGTAACATACATACTGCCGCTGTAATTAGGGGTCGTAACATCAAACAGATCCTGGAATAGTCCCCCTGGATTGGAAGGTAGCAGATGTAACCCTGCTGTTCAAGAAAGGAGGGAGAGAGAAAACAGGGGCTTATGGACAGGATAGCCTGAAATCAGCAGTAGATAAAATGCTAGAACCTATTATTAGGGACATGGTAACAGGGCACTTAGAAAATCATAATATGATTAGGCAGAGTCAACATGGTTTTTCAAAGGGCAATCATGTTTGATACATTTATTAGAGTTTTTTGAGGATGTAACCAGCAGGGTAGATAAAGGGGAACCAGTGGATGTAGTATATTTGGATTTCCAAAAGGCATTCGATAAGGTGCCACATAAAAGGTTATTACACAAGATAAGGGCTCATGGGGTTGGGGGTAATATAGTCGCATGGATAGAGGATTGGTTAACGGACAGAAAACAGAGAGGAGGGATAAAGGGTAATTTTCGGGTAGGCAGGCTGTAATTAGTGAGGTGCCGCAAGGATCAGAGCTTGGGCCTCAGCTATTCACAATCTATATTAATGACTTAGATGAGGGGACTGAGTGTAATGTATCCACGTTTGCTGACGATACGAAGCTAGGTGGGAAAGTAAGCTGTGAGGAGGATGCAAAGAGGCTGCAAAGTGATTGGGCAAGAAGGTGGCAGATGGAGTATAATGTGGGGAAGTGTGAAGTTATCCGCTTTGGTTGGAAGAATGGAGAAGCAGAGTATTTTTTAAATGGTGAGAGATTAGTAATAGTTGGTGTCCAGAGGGACCTGGGTGTCCTTGTACACGAATCACTGAAAGTTAACATGCAGGGACATCAAGCAATTAGGAAAGCAAATGGGATGTTGGCCTTTATTGCAAGGGGTTTGGAGTACGAGAGTAAGGAAATTTTGCTGAAATTATTTAGGGGCTTGGTGAGACCACACTTGGAGTATTGTGTACAGTTTCTGTCTCCTTATTTAAGGAAGGAAATACTTGCCTTAGAGGAGGTGCAACGATGGTTAACCAGACTGATTCCTGGGATGGGGGGATTTTCCTATGAGGAGAGATTGAGTAGACTGGGCCTATATTCTCTGGAGTTTAGAATGAGAGGCGTTCTCAGTGAAACTTATAAGATTCTGAGGGGGCTTGACAGGGTAGATGCTGAGAGATTGTTTCCCCAGGCTGGAGAGTCTAGAACCAGGGGTCACAGTCTCAGAATAAGGGGTCGGCCATTTAGGACTGAGATGAGGAGAAATTTCTTCACTCAGAGGGTGGTGAATCTTTGGAATTCTCTACCCCAGAGGGCTGTGAAGGCTCAGTCGTTGAGTATATTCAAGACAGAGGTCGATAGATTTTTGGATATTAAGGGAATCAAGGGATATGGGGATCGGGCGGGAAAGTGGAGGTGAGGTTGAAGATCAGCCATGATCTTATTGAATGGCCGAGCAGGCTCGAGCAGTCGTATGGCCGACTCCTGCTCCTAATTCTTATGTTCTTATGTTCTCACTCCCTCCTCCTGATCCCTGTCCATCTCCCCCACCCTGCAATCCCCTCACTCCCTCCTCCTAATTCGCCTCCTCCACCCTCCAATCCCTCACTACCTCCTCCTGATCCCCTCCCTCCAATCTCCTCACTCCCTCCTCCAGATCCCCCTCCCTCCAATCCCCTCCCTCCCCCCTCCTGATCCCCCTCCCTCCAATCCCCTCACTCCCTCCTCCAGATCCCCCTCCCTTCAATCCCCTCCCTCCCCCTCCCTCCAATCCCCTCACTACCTCCTCCTGATCCCCTCCCTCCAATCCCCTCACTCCCTCCTCCAGATCCCCCTCCCTCCAATCCCCTCCCTCCCTCCTCCAGATCCCCCTCCCTCCAATCCCCTCACTACCTCCTCCTGATCCCCTCCCTCCAATCCCCTCACTCCCTCCTCCAGAACCCCCTCCCTCCAATCCCCTCCCTCCCCACTCCTGATCCCCCTCCCTCCAATCCCCTCACTCCCTCCTCCAGATCCCCCTCCCTTCAATCCCCTCCCTCCCCACTCCTGATCCCCCTCCCTCCAATCCCCTCACTACCTCCTACTGATCCCACTCCCTTCAATCCCCTCACTACCTCCTCCAGATCCCCTTCCCTCCAATCACCTCACTCCCTCCTCCTGATCTTACTCACCCCAAGCCATAGCCATACGATCTCTTTCTGAATCCCCATTAGAATCAAACCGATTTAACACATCTACAGAACTCAGAGGCCTAAATGCACAGGTTCAACATGTCCACTCTCCTTTCGGGGAGGGTGGGGGTGGGAAAACTTGTCCAGGAGTCAGTTCTTGGCTCAACTGGTGGCAATCTCCCCTCGGAGTCAGATGGTCATGTGTTCGAGCCCCACTCCAGAGACTCAAGCCCCATAATCCAGGCCAACAGACTTGGTGCCAGTACTGAGGGAGAGCTGCACTGTCGGAGGGGCAGTACTGAGGGAGCGCTGCACTGTCGGATGGGCAGTACTGAGGGAGCGCCGCACTGTCGGAGGGGCAGTAATGAGGGAGCGCCGCACTGTCGGAGGGGCAGTACTGAGGGAGCGCTGCACTGTCGGATGGGCAGTACTGAGGGAGCGCTGCACTGTCGGAGGGGCAGTACTGAGGGAGAGCTGCACTGTCGGAGGGGCAGTACTGAGGGAGCGCTGCACTGTCGGAGGGGCAGTACTGAGGGAGCGCTGCACTGTCGGAGGGGCAGTACTGAGGGAGCGCTGCACTGTCGGAGGGTCAGTATTGAGGGAGCGCTGTACTGTCGGAGGGGCAGTACTGAGGGAGTGCTGCACTGTCGGAGGGGCAGTACTGAGGAAGCGCCGCACTGTCGGAGGGGCAGTACTGAGGGAGCGCCGCACTGTCGGAGGGGCAGTACTGAGGGAGCGCTGCACTGTCGAAGGGGCAGTACTGAGGGAGCGCCGCACTTTCGGAGGGGCAATATGGAGGCAGCGCTGCACTGTCGGAGGGGCAGTACTGAGGGAGCGCCGCAATGTCGGAGGGCAGTACTGAGGGAGCACCGCACTGTCGGAGGGGCAGTACTGAGGAAGCGCCACACTGTCGAAGGGGCAGTACTGAGGGAGCGCCGCACTGTGGGAGGGGCAGTATTGAGGGAGCGCCGCACTGTCGGAGGGGCGGTACTGAGGGAGCGCCGCACAGTCGGAGGGGTGGTACTGAGGGAGCGCTGCACTGTCGGAGGGGCGGTACTGAGGGAGCGCTGCACTGTCAGAGGGGCAGTACTGAGGGAGCGCTAAACTGTCGGAGGGGCAGGACTTAGGGAGCGCTGCACTGTCGGAGGGGCAGTATGGAGGGAGCACTGCTCTGTCGGAGGGGCAGTATTGATGGAGCGCTGCACTGTCAGAGGTGCAGTATTGAGGGAGCGCTACACTGTCGGAGGGTCAGCACTGAGGGAGCGCCGCACTGTCGGAGGGGCAGTATTGAGGGAGCGCTGCACTGTCGGAGGGGCAGTATGGAGGGAGCACTGCAGTGTCGGAGGGGCAGCATTGAGGGAGCACTGTACTGTCGGAGGGGCAGTACGAAGGGAGCGCTGCACTGTCGGAGGGGCAGCACTGAGGGAGCTCTGCACTGTATAAGGGGCAGTACTGAGGGAGCGCTGCACTGTCGGAGGGGCAGTACTGAGGGAGTGCCGCACTGTCGGAGGGGCAGTATGGAGGGAGCGCCGCACTGCAGGAGGATCAGTACTGAGGGAGCGCTGCACTGTCGGGGGGGGCAGTATGGAGTGAGCGCTGCACTGTCGGAGGGGCAGTACTGAGGGAGCGCCGCACTGTCGGAGGGGCAGTACTGAGGGAGCGCTGCACTGTCGGAGGGGCAGTACTGAGGGAGTGCCGCACTGTCGGAGGGGCAGTACTGAGGGAGCGCCGCACTGTCGGGGGGGGGGGGTGCAGTATTGAGGGAGCACTGCACTGTCGGAGGGGCAGTACTGAGGGAGCGCTGCTCTGTCGGAGGGGCAGTACTGAGGGAGCGCCGCACTGTCGGGGGGGGCGCAGTATTGAGGGAGCGCTGCACTGTCGGAGGGGCAGTACTGAGGGAGCGCTGCACTGTTGGAGGGGCAGTACTGAGGGAGCGCTGCACTGTCGGAGGGGCAGCACTGTGGGAGCGCTGCACTGTCGGAGGGGCAGCACTGAGGGAGCGCTGCACTGTCAGAGGGGCAGCACTGAGGGAGCATTGGTACCGGGAGTGTCGGCTTGGATTATGGGATTTAAATCCTGGGTTCACGTACCCACGACCTTCGAACTCCCAGGCGAGCGGCCTAACCACTGATCCAGGGTGACAATACACTGTACTGGGCCAGATGTTCAGCTGACACCGTGTCAGAAATGGCCATCACTGATTGAAGCTTAAACGAAAGACCGAAACGTGAAGACTTACCAATTGTGGCCAGAATAATCAGGCCAACCAGGATGAGGATAGTAAGGACCACGGCCATTCTCTTAAAGTGCCAACTATAGGACCTGCCTGCAAAAAAAAGGACATTAACATTAACAAGAATCAAGCAGAGCTTCCAGTTTCATTGATGCCTTTTACACCGTCTTCAAATCATCGCCCTGCAAGCGAGCTCTCTCTCCTCTCCCCCAAACTGGGACTCCTCGCCCCCAAACTGTGGGACTCCTCGCCCCCAAACGGTGGGACTCCTCGCCCCCAAACGGTGGGACTCCTCGCCCCCAAACGGTGGGACTCCTCGCCCCCAAACGGTGGGAATTCTCGCCCCTAAACGGTGGGACTCCTCGCCCCTAAACGGTGGGACTCCTCGCCCCTAAACGGTGGGACTCCTCGCCCCTAAACGGTGAGACTCCTCGTCCCTAAACGGTGGGACTCCTCGCCCCCAAACGGTGGGACTCCTCGCCCCCAAACGGTGGGACACCTCGCCCCCAAACGGTGGGACACCTCGCCCCCAAACGGTGGGACTCCTCGCCCCCAAACGGTGGGACTCCTCGCCCCCAAACGGTGGGACTCCTCGCCCCCAAACGGTGGGACTCCTCGCCCCCAAACGGTGGGACTCCTCGCCCCCAAACGGTGGGACTCCTCGCCCCCAAACGGTGGGACTCCTCGCCCCCAAACGGTGGGACTCCTCGCCCCCAAACGGTGGGACTCCTCGCCCCCAAACGGTGGGACTCCTCGCCCCCAAACGGTGGGACTCCTCGCCCCCAAACGGTGGGACTCCTCGCCCCCAAACGGTGGGACTCCTCGCCCCCAAACGGTGGGACTCCTCGCCCCCAAACGGTGGGACTCCTCGCCCCCAAACGGTGGGACTCCTCGCCCCCAAACGGTGGGACTCCTCGCCCCCAAACGGTGGGACTCCTCGCCCCCAAACGGTGGGACTCCATGCCCCCAAACGGTGGGACTCCTCTTCCCCAAACTGTGGGACTCCTCGTCCCCAAACTGTGGGACTCCTCGCCCCCAATCTGTGGGGCTCCTCGCCCCCAAACTGTGGGGCTCCTCGCCCCCAAACTGTGGGGCTCCTCGCCCCCAAACTGTGGGACTCCTCGCCCCCAAACTGTGGGACTCCTCGCCCCCAAACTGTGGTACTCCTCGCCCCCAAACGGTGGGACTCCCCGACCTCAAACGGTGGGACTCCCCGACCCCAAACTGTGGGTCTCTCCTCGCCCCCAAACGGTGGGTCTCCTCACCCCAAAACTGTAGGACTCCTCACCCCCAAACTGTGGGACTCCTCGCCCAAAAACTGTGGGACTCCTCGCCCCCAAATGGTGGGACTCCTCACCCCCAAACTGTGGGTCTCTCCTCGCCCCCAAACGGTGGGACTCCTCACCCCCAAACTTTGGGACGACTCACCCCCAAACTGTGAGACTCCGCATCCCAAACTGTGGGACTCCTCACCCCCAAACTTTGGGACTGCTCACCCCCAAACTGTGGGACTCCTCGTCCCCAAACTCTGGGAAACCTCTCCCCCAAATCGTGGGACTCCTCAGCCCCAAACTGTGGGACACCTCGTCCCCAAACTCTGGGAAACCTCTCCCCCAAACCGTGGGACTCCGCATCCCAAACTGTGGGACTCCTCACCCCCAAACTTTGGGACTGCTCACCCTCAAACTGTGGAAATCCTCACCCCGAAACTGTGAGACTCCTCACCCCCAAACTGTGGGACTCCTCACCACCAAACTATAAGGCTCCTCATCCCCAAACTCTGGCACTCCTCATGACAAAACTGTGGGACCCCTTGCCCCCAAACTTTGAGACTCCTCGCTACCCAAACTGTGGGACACCTCGCCGCCAAACGGTGGGAATTCTCGCCCCCAAACTGTGGGACACCTTGCACCCAAACTGTGGGAATTCTCGCCCCCAAACTGTGGGAATTCACGCCCCCAAACCGTGGGACTCCTTGTCCCCAAACGGTGGGACTCCTCGCCCCCAAACGGTGGGACTCCTCGCCCCCAAACGGTGGGACTTCTCGCCCCCAAACGGTGGGACTTCTCGCCCCCAAACGGTGGGACTTCTCGCCCCCAAACTGTGGGACTCCTTGCCCCTAAACTGTGGGACTCCTTGCCCCTAAACTGTGGGACTCCTCACCCCCAAACTGTGGGACTCCTCGGCCCCAAACTGTGGGACTCCTCGGCCCCAAACTGTGGGACTCCTTGCTCCCAAACTGTGGGACTCCTTGCTCCCAAACTGTGGAACTCCTCGCCCCCCA
>CM059449.1:39279054-39382595 GCA_030390025.1 Squalus acanthias | reverse complement strand
GGGAGCGCCGCACTGTCGGAGGGGCAGTACTGAGGGAGCCCGCACTGTCGGAGGGGCAGTACTGAGGGAGCACTGCACTGTCGGAGGGGCAGTAATGAGGGAGCGCTGCACTGTCGGAGGGGCAGTACTGAGGGACTGCTGCACTGTCGGAGGGGCAGTACTGAGGGAGCGCTGCACTGTCAGAGGGGCAGTACTGAGGGAGAGCTGCACTGTCGGAGGGGCAGTACTGAGGGAGCACTGCACTGTCGGAGGGGCAGTAATGAGGGAGCGCTGTACTATCGGAGGGTCAGTACCGAGGGAGCGCTGCACTGTCGGAGGGGCAGAACTGAGGGAGTGCTGCCCTGTCGGGGGGGGGCAGTACTGAGGGAGCGCTGCACTGTCGGAGGGTCAGTATTGAGGGAGCGCTGTACTGTCGGAGGGGCAGTATTGAGGGAGTGCTGCACTGTCGGAGGGGCAGTACTGAGGAAGCGCCGCACTGTCAGAGGGGCAGTACTGAGGGAGCGCCGCACTGTCGGAGTGGCAGTACTGAGGGAGCGCTGCACTGTTGAAGAGGCAGTACTGAGGGAGCGCCGCACTATCGGAGGGGCAGTACTGAGGGAGCGCTGCACTGTCGGATGGGCAGTACTGAGGGAGCGCTGCACTGTCGGAGGGGCAGTACTGAGGGAGTGCTGCACTGTCGGAGGGGCAGTACTGAGGGAGCGCTGCACTGTCGGAGGGGCAGTACTGAGGGACTGCTGCACTGTCGGAGGGGCAGTACTGAGGGAGCGCTGCACTGTCGGAGGGGCAGTACTGAGGGAGAGCTGCACTGTCGGAGGGGCAGTACTGAGGGAGCACTGCACTGTCGGAGGGGCAGTAATGAGGGAGCGCTGTACTATCGGAGGGTCAGTGCCGAGGGAGCGCTGCACTGTCGGAGGGGCAGTACTGAGGGAGTGCTGCACTGTCGGGGGGGGGGCAGCACTGAGGGAACGCTGCACTGTCGGAGGGTCAGTATTGTGGGAGCGCTGTCCTGTCGGAGGGGCAGTATTGAGAGGGTGCTGCACTGTCGGAGGGGCAATACTGAGGAAGCGCCGCACTGTCGGAGGGGCAGTACTGAGGGAGCGCCGCACTGTCGGAGTGGCAGTACTGAGGGAGCGCTGCACTGTCGAAGAGGCAGTACTGAGGGAGCGCCGCACTATCGGAGGGGCAATATGGAGGCAGCGCTGCACTGTCGGAGGGGCAGTACTGAGGGAGAGCCGCACTGTCGGAGGGGCAGTACTGAGGGAGCGCCGCACTGTCGGAGGGACAGTACTGAGTGAGCCCCGCACTGTCGGAGGGGCAGTACTGGGGGAGCGCTGCACTGTCGGAGGGGCAGTACTGAGGGAGCGCAACACTGTCGGAGGGGCAGGACTGAGGGAGTGCTGCAGTGTCGGAGGGGCAGTATGGAGGGAGCACTGCTCTGTCGGAGGGGCAGTATTGTTGGAGCGCTGCACTGTCGGAGGTGCAGTATTGATGGAGCACTACACTGTTGGAGGGTCAGTACTGAGGGAGCGCAGCACTGTCGGAGGGGCAGTATTGAGGGAGCGCTGCACTGTCGGAGGGGCAGTACTGAGGGAGCACTGCACTGTCGGAGGGGCAGTACTGAGGGAGCGCTGCACTGTCGGAGGGGCAGGACTGAGGGAGCGCTGCACTGTCGGTCGGGCAGTATGGAGGGAGCACTGCACTGTCGGAGGGGCAGTAGTGAGGGAGCACTGTACTGTCGGAGGGAGCGCCGCACTGTCGAAGGGGCAGTATTGAGGGAGCACTGCACTGTCGGAGGGGCAATACTGAGGGAGCCCTGCACTGTCGGAAGGGCAGTACGGAGGGAGCGCTGCACTATCGGAGGGGCAGTACTGAGAGAGCTCTGCACTGTATAAGGGGCAGTACTGAGGGAGCGCTGTACTGTCGGAGGGGCAGTACTGAGGGAGCGCTGCACTGTCGGAGGGGCAGTACTGAGGGAGCGCCGCACTGTCGGAGGGGCAGTATGGAGGGAGCGCTGCACTGTCGGATGGGCAGTACTGAGGGAGCGCTGCACTGTCGGAGGGGCACTACTGAGCGAGCGCCGCACTGTCGGAGGGGCAGCACTGAGGGAGCGCTGCACTGTCGGATGGGCAGTACTGAGGGAGCGCTGCACTGTCGGAGGGGCAGTACTGAGGGAGCGCTGCACTGTCGGAGGGGCAGTACTGAGGGACTGCTGCACTGTCGGAGGGGCAGTACTGAGGGAGCGCTGCACTGTCGGAGGGGCAGTACTGAGGGAGAGCTGCACTGGCGGAGGGGCAGTACTGAGGGAGCACTGCACTGTCGGAGGGGCAGTAAGGAGGGAGTGCTGTACTATCGGAGGGTCAGTACCGAGGGAGCGCTGCACTGTCGGAGGGACAGTTCTGAGGGAGTGCTGCACTGTCGGGGGGCGGCAGTACTGAGGAAGCGCTGTACTGTCGGAGGGTCAGTATTGAGGGAGCGCTGTACTGTCGGAGGGGCAGTATTGAGGGAGTGCTGCACTGTCGGAAGGGCAGTACTGAGGACGAGCCGCACTGTCGGAGGGGCAGTACTGAGGGAGCGCCGCACTGTCGGAGTTGCAGTACTGAGGGAGCGCTGCTCTGTCGAAGAGGCAGTACTAAGGGAGCGCCGCACTATCGGAGGGGCAGTACTGAGGGAGCACTGCACTGTCGGATAGGCAGTACTGACGGAGCGCTGCACTGTCGGAGGGGCAATACTGAGGGAGTGCTGCACTGTCGGAGGGGCAGCACTGAGGGAGCGCTGCAGTGTCGGAGGGGCAGTACTGAGGGACTGCTGCACTGTCGGAGCGGCAGTACTGAGGGAGCGCCGCACTGTCGGAGGGGCAGTACTGAGGGAGCGCTGCACTGTCGAACAGGCAGTACTGAGGGAGTGCCGCACTATCGGAGGGGCAATATGGAGGAAGCGCTGCACTGTCGGAGGGGCAGTACTGAGGGGGCGCCGCACTGTCGGAGGGGCGGTACTGAGGGATTGCAGCACTGTCAGAGGGGTTAGTACTGAGGGAGCGCTGAACTGTCGGATGGGCAGTCCTGAGGGAGCGCTGCACTGTCGGATGGGCAGTACTGAGTGAGCGCCGCACTGTCGGAGGGGCAATACTGAGGGAGCTCCGCACTGTCGGAGGGGTAGTACTGAGGGAGGGCTGCACTGTCGGAGGGGCGGTACTGAGGGAGCGCTGCACTGTCGGAGGGGCAGTACTGAGCGAGCGCCGCACTGTTGGATTGGCAGTACTGAGGGAGCGCTGCATTGTCGGATGGGCAGTACTGAGGGAGCGCTGCACTGTCGGATGGGCAGTACTAAGGGAGCGCTGCACTGTCGGATGGGCAGTACTGAGGGAGCACTGCACTGTCGGATGGGCAGTACTGAGGGAGCGCTGCACTATCGGAGGGGCAGTACTGAGGGAGTGCTGCACTGTCGGAGGGGCAGTACTGAGGGAGCGCTGCACTAAGGAGGGGCAGTACTGAGGGAGTGCTGCACTGTCGGAGGGGCAGTACTGAGGGAGCGCTGCACTGTCGGAGGGGCAGTACTGAGGGAGAGCTGCACTGTCGGAGGGGCAGTACTGAGGGAGCGCTGCACTGTCGGTGGGGCAGTAATGAGGGAGCGCTGTACTATCGGAGTGTCAGTACCGAGGGAGCGCTGCACTGTCGGAGGGGCAGTACTGAGGGAGTGCTGCACTGTCGGAGGGGGCAGTACTGAGGCAGCGCTGCACTGTCGGATGGTCAGTATTGAGGGAGCGCTGTACTGTCAGAGGGGCAGTATTGAGGGAGTGCTGCACTGTCGGAGGGGCAGTACTGAGGGAGCGCTGCACTGTCGGAGGGGCAGTACTGAGGGAGAACTGCACTGTCGGAGGGGCAGTACTGAGGGAGCACTGCACTGTCGGAGGGGCAGTAATGAGGGAGTGCTGTACTATCGGAGGGTCAGTGCCGAGGGAGCGCTGCACTGTCGGAGGGGCAGTACTGAGGGAGTGCTGCACTGTCGGGGGGGGCAGCACTGAGGGAACGCTGCACTGTCGGAGGGTCAGTATTGAGGGAGCGCTGTCCTGTCGGAGGGGCAGTATTGAGGGAGTGCTGCACTGTCGGAGGGGCAGTACTGAGGAAGCGCCGCACTGTCGGAGGGGCAGTACTGAGGGAGCGCCGCACTGTCGGAGTGGCAGTACTGAGGGAGCACTGCACTGTCGAAGTGGCAGTACTGAGGGAGCGCCGCACTATCGGAGGGGCAATATGGAGGCAGTGCTGCACTGTCGGAGGGGCAGTACTGAGGGAGCGCCGCACTGTCGGAGAGGCAGTACTGAGGGAGCGCCGCACTGTCGGAGGGGCAGTACTGAGGGAGCCCCGCACTGTCGGAGGGGCAGTACTGGAGGAGCACTGCACTGTCGGAGGGGCAGTAATGAGGGAGCGCCTGCACTGTCGGAGGGGCAGTACTGAGGGACTGCTGCACTGTCGGAGGGGCAGTACTGAGGGAGCGCTGCACTGTCGGAGGGGCAGTACTGAGGGAGAGCTGCACTGTCGGAGGGGCAGTACTGAGGGAGCACTGCACTGTCGGAGGGGCAGTAATGAGGGAGCGCTGTACTATCGGAGGGTCAGTACCGAGGGAGCGCTGCACTGTCAGAGGGGCAGAACTGAGGGAGTGCTGCACTGTCGGGGGGGGGGCAGTACTGAGGGAGCGCTGCACTGTCGGAGGGTCAGTATTGAGGGAGCGCTGTACTGTCGGAGGGGCAGTATTGAGGGAGTGCTGCACTGTCGGAGGGGCAGTACTGAGGAAGCGCCGCACTGTCAGAGGGGCAGTACTGAGGGAGCGCCGCACTGTCGGAGTGGCAGTACTGAGGGAGCGCTGCACTGTCGAAGAGGCAGTACTGAGGGAGCGCCGCACTATCGGAGGGGCAGTACTGAGGGAGCGCTGCACTGTCGGATGGGCAGTACTGAGGGAGCGCTGCACTGTCGGAGGGGCAGTACTGAGGGAGTGCTGCACTGTCGGAGGGGCAGTACTGAGGGAGCGCTGCACTGTCGGAGGGGCAGTACTGAGGGACTGCTGCACTGTCGGAGGGGCAGTACTGAGGGAGCGCTGCACTGTCGGAGGGGCAGTACTGAGGGAGAGCTGCACTGTCGGAGGGGCAGTACTGAGGGAGCACTGCACTGTCGGAGGGCAAGTAATGAGGGAGCGCTGTACTATCGGAGGGTCAGTGCCGAGGGAGCGCTGCACTGTCGGAGGGGCAGTACTGAGGGAGTGCTGCACTGTCGGGGGGGGGGGCAGCACTGAGGGAACGCTGCACTGTCGGAGGGTCAGTATTGAGGGAGCGCTGTCCTGTCGGAGGGGCAGTATTGAGGGAGTGCTGCACTGTCGGAGGGGCAGTACTGAGGAAGCGCCGCACTGTCGGAGGGGCAGTACTGAGGGAGCGCCGCACTGTCGGAGTGGCAGTACTGAGGGAGCGCTGCACTGTCGAAGTGGCAGTACTGAGGGAGCGCCGCACTATCGGAGGGGCAATATGGGGGCAGCGCTGCACTGTCGGAGGGGCAGTACTGAGGGAGCGCCGCACTGTCGGAGGGGCAGTACTGAGGGAGCGCCGCACTGTCGGAGGGACAGTACTGAGGGAGCCCCGCACTGTCGGAGGGGCAGTACTGGGGGAGCGCTGCACTGTCGGAGGGGCAGTACTGAGGGAGCGCAACACTGTCGGAGGGGCAGGACTGAGGGAGTGCTGCAGTGTCGGAGGGGCAGTATGGAGGGAGCACTGCACTGTCGGAGGGGCAGTATTGTTGGAGCGCTGCACTGTCGGAGGTGCAGTATTGATGGAGCACTACACTGTTGGAGGGTCAGTACTGAGGGAGCGCAGCACTGTCGGAGGGGCAGTATTGAGGGAGCGCTGCACTGTCGGAGGGGCAGTACTGAGGGAGCGCTGCACTGTCGGAGGGGCAGTACTGAGGGAGCGCTGCACTGTCGGAGGGGCAGGACTGAGGGAGCGCTGCACTGTCGGAGGGGCAGTATGGAGGGAGCACTGCACTGTCGGAGGGGCAGTAGTGAGGGAGCACTGTACTGTCGGAGGGAGCGCCGCACTGTCGAAGGGGCAGTATTGAGGGAGCACTGCACTGTCGGAGGGGCAATACTGAGGGAGCCCTGCACTGTCGGAAGGGCAGTACGGAGGGAGCGCTGCACTATCGGAGGGGCAGTACTGAGAGAGCTCTGCACTGTATGAGGGGCAGTACTGAGGGAGCGCTGTACTGTCGGAGGGGCAGTACTGAGGGAGCGCTGCACTGTCGGAGGGGCAGTACTGAGGGAGCGCCGCACTGTCGGAGGGGCATTATGGAAGGAGCGCTGCACTGTCGGAGGGTCAGTACTGAGGGAGCGCTGCACTGTCGGAGGGTCAGTACTGAGGGAGCGCTGCACTGTCGGAGGGTAATACAGAGTGAGCGCTGCACTGTCGGGGGGGCAGTATGGAGGCAGCGCTGCACTGTCGGTGGGGCAGTATCTAGGGAGTGACGCACTGTCGGAGGGGCAGTACTGAGGGAGCGCCGCACTGTCGGAGGGGCAGTACTGAGGGAGTGCTGCACTGTCGTAGGGGCAGTACTGAGGGAGCGCTGCACTGTCGGTGGAGCAGTACTGAGGGAGCGCCGCACTGTCGGAGGGGCAATACTGAGGGAGCGCTGCACTGTCGGAGGGGCAGTACTGAGGGAGCTCCGCACTGTCGGAGAGGCAGTACTGAGGGAGCGCTGCACTGTCGGAGGGGCAGTACTGAGGGAGTGCTGCACTGTCGGAATGTCAGTACTGAGGGAGCACCGCACTGTCGGAGGGGCAGTACTGAGGGAGCGCTGCACTGTCGGAGGGGCAATACTGAGTGAGCGCTGCCCTGTCGGAGGGGCAGTACTGAGGGAGCGCTGCACCGTCGGAGGGGCAGTACTGAGGGAGCGCTGCACTGTCGAAGGTGCAGTATGGAGTGAGCGCTGCACTGTCGAAGGGGCAGTATTGAGGGAGTGCAGCACTGTCGGAGGGGCAGTACTGAGGGAGCGCTGCACTGTCGGAGGGGCAGTCCTGAGGGAGCGCCGCACTGTCGGTGGTGGGGGCAGTATCTAGGGAGCGCTGCACTGTCGGAGGGGCAGTACTGAGGGAGCGCTGCACTGTCGGATGGGCAGTACTGAGGGAACGCTGCACTGTCGGAGGGGCAGTACGGAGGGAGCGCTGCACTATCGGAGGGGCAGTACTGAGAGAGCTCTGCACTGTATAAGGGGCAGTACTGAGGGAGCGCTGTACTGTCGGAGGGGCAGTACTGAGGGAGCGCTGCACTGTCGGAGGGGCAGTACTGAGGGAGCGCCGCACTGTCGGAGGGGCAGTATGGAAGGAGCGCTGCACTGTCGGAGGGTCAGTACTGAGGGAGCGCTGCACTGTCGGAGGGTCAGTACTGAGGGAGCGCTGCACTGTCGGAGGGTAATACAGAGTGACCGCTGCACTGTCGGGGGGGCAGTATGGAGGCAGCGCTGCACTGTCGGTGGGGCAGTATCTAGGGAGTGACGCACTGTCGGAGGGGCAGTACTGAGGGAGCGCCGCACTGTCGGAGGGGCAGTACTGAGGGAGTGCTGCACTGTCGTAGGGGCAGTACTGAGGGAGCGCTGCACTGTCGGTGGAGCAGTACTGAGGGAGCGCCGCACTGTCGGAGGGGCAATACTGAGGGAGCGCTGCACTGTCGGAGGGGCAGTACTGAGGGAGCTCCGCACTGTCGGAGAGGCAGTACTGAGGGAGCGCTGCACTGTCGGAGGGGCAGTACTGAGGGAGTGCTGCACTGTCGGAATGTCAGTACTGAGGGAGCACCGCACTGTCGGAGGGGCAGTACTGAGGGAGCGCTGCACTGTCGGAGGGGCAATACTGAGTGAGCGCTGCCCTGTCGAAGGGGCAGTATTGAGGGAGTGCAGCACTGTCGGAGGGGCAGTACTGAGGGAGCGCTGCACTGTCGGAGGGGCAGTCCTGAGGGAGCGCCGCACTGTCGGTGGTGGGGGCAGTATCTAGGGAGCGCTGCACTGTCGGAGGGGCAGTACTGAGGGAGCGCTGCATTGTCGAAGGGGCAGTATTGAGGGAGTGCAGCACTGTCGGAGGGGCAGTACTGAGGGAGCGCTGCACGGTCGGAGGGGCAGTCCTGAGGGAGCGCCGCACTGTCGGTGGTGGGGGCAGTATCTAGGGAGCGCTGCACTGTCGGAGGGGCAGTACTGAGGGAGCGCTGCACTGTCGGAGGGGCAGTACTGAGGGAACGCTGCACTGTCGGAGGGGCAGCACTGTGGGAGCGCTGCACTGTCGGAGGGGCAGTACTGAGGGAGCGCTGCACTTTCGGAGGGGCAGTACCGAGGGAGCGCCGCACTGTCGGAGGGGCAGTACTGAGGGAGCGCTGCACTGTCGGAGGGGCAGTACTGAGGGAGCATTGGTACCGGGAGTGTCGGCCTGGATTATGGGATTTAAATCCTGGGTTCACGTACTTACGACCTTCGAACTCCCAGGCGAGCTGCCTAACCACTGATCCACGGTGACAATACATTGTACTGGGCCAGATGTTCAGCTGACACCATGTCGGAAATGGCCATCACTGATCGAAGCTTAAACGAAAGAGCGAAACGTGAAGACTTACCAATTGCGGCCAGAATAATCAGGCCAACCAGGATGAGGATAGTAAGGACCACGGCCATTCTCTTAAAGTGCCAACGATAGGACCTGCCTGCAAAAAACAGGACATTAACATTAACAAGAATCAAGCAGAACTTTCAGTTTCATTGATGCCTTTTACACCGTCTTCAAATCATCGCCCTGCAAGCGAGCTCTCTCTCCTCGCCCCCAAACGGTGGGACTCCTCGCCCCCAAACTGTGGGACTCCTCGCCCCAAACGGTGGGACTCCTCGCCCCCAAACTGTGGGACTCCTCGCCCCCAAACTGTGGGACTCATCGCCCCCAAACTGTGGGACTCCTCGCCCCCAAACGGTGGGACACCTCGGCCCCAAAGGAAGGGACTCCTCGCCCCCAAATGGTGGGACTCCTCGCCCCCAAATGGTGGGTCTCCTCGCCCCCAAATGGTGGGACTCCTCGCCCCCAAATGGTGGAACAACTCACCCCCAAATGGTGGGACTCCTCACCCCCAAACGGTGGGACTCCTCGCTCCCAAATGGTGGGACTCCTCGCCCCCAAACTGTGGGACTCCTCGCCCCCAAACTGTGGGACTCCTCACCCCCAAACTGTGAGACTCCTCACCCCCAAACTGTGGGACTCCTCGCCCCCAAACTGTGGGACTCCTCACCCCCAAACTCTGAGGCTCCTCACTCCCAAACTATGAAGCTCCTCACTCCCAAACGCTGGCACTCCTCATCTCAAAACTGTGGGACTCCTCGCCCCCAAACTGTGGGACTCCTCACCCCCAAACTGTGGGACTCCTCGCCCCCAAACTGTGGAACTCCTCACCCGCAAACGGTGGGACTCCTCACCCCCAAATGGTGGGACTCCTCGCCCCCATATGGTGGGACTCCTCGCCCCCAAATGGTGGGACTCCTCACCCCCAAACGGTGGGACTCCTCTCCCCCTAATGGTGGGACTCCTCGCCCCCAAACTGTGGGACTCCTCGCCACCAAACTGTGAGACTCCTCACCCCCAAACTGTGGGACTCCTCGCCCACAAACTGTGGGACTCCTCACCCCCAAACTGTGGCACTCCTCGCCACCAAACTGTGGGACTCCTCGCCCCCAAACTGTGGGACTCCTCACCCCCAAACTGTGGGACTACACAACACTAAACGGTGGGACTCCTCGCCCCTAAACGGTGGGACTCCTCACCCCCAAACTCTGGCACTCCTCGCCACCTGTCTGTGGGACTCCTCGCCCCCAAATGGTGGGACTCCTCGCCCCCAAACTGTGGGACTCCTCGCCCCCAAACTGTGGGACTCCTCACCTCCAAACTGTGGGACTCCTCACCCCTAAACGGTGGGACTCCTCGTGCCCAAACTGTGGGTCTCATCGCCTTCAAATGGTGGGACTCCTCACCCCCAAACTCTGGGACTCCTCACTCCCAAACTGTGGGACTCATCGCCCCCAAACTGTGGGACTCATCGCCCCCAAATGGTGGGACTCCTCGACCCCAAACGGTGGGACTCCTCAACCCCAAACTGTGGGAATCCTCGTCCCTAAACAGTGGAACTCCTCGCCCCCAAATGGTGGGACTCCTCGCCCCCAAACTGTGGGACTCCTCGCGCCCAAATTGTGGGACTCCTCGCCCCCAAACTGTGGGACTCCTCGCCCCTAAACGGTGGGACTCCTCGCCCCCAAATGGTGGGACTCCTCGCCCCCAAATGGTGGGACACCTCGCCCCCAAACTGTGGGACACCTCGCCCCCAAACTGTGGGACTCCTCGCCCCCAAACGGTGGGACTCCCCGAACCCAAATGGTGGGACTCCTCACCCCAAACTGTGGGTCTTTCCTCGCCCCCAAACGGTGGGACTCCTCGCCCCCAAACTCTGGGACTCCTCTCCCCCAAACTTTGGGACTCCACGCCCCCAAACTGTGGGACTCCTCACCCCAAAACTCTGGGACTCCTCACCCCCAAACTGTGGGACTCCTCACCCCAAAACTCTGGGACTCCTCAGCCCCAAACTGTGGGACTCCTCACCCCAAACTGTGGGACTCCTCACCCCAAACTGTGGGACTCCTCACCCCCAAACTTTTGGACTACTCAACCCCAAACTGTGAGACTCCTCACTCCCAAAATCTGGCACTCCTCATACCAAAACTGTGGGACTCCTCATACCAAAACTGTGGGACTCCTCACCCCCAATCTGTGAGACTTCCCGCCTCCAAACTGTGGGTCTCTTCTCCCCCAAACCTTGGGACTCCTCACCCCTAAACTGTGGGACTCCTCGTCCCCAAACGTTGGGATTCCTCTCCCCCAAACCGTGGGACTCCTCATCCCAAACTGTGGGACTCCTCACCCCCAAACTTTGGGACTGCTCACCCTCAAACGGTGGGACACATCGCCCCCAAACTGCGGGACTCCACACTCCCAAACGCTGGCACTCCTCACCCCAAACTGTGTGACTCCTTGCCCCCAAACTGTGTGACTCCTCGCCCCCAAACTGTGGGACTCCTCACCCCAAACTGTGGGACTCCTCGCCCCCAAACTGTGGGACTCCTCGCCACCAAACTCTGAGGCTCCTCACTCCCAAACTATGAAGCTCCTCACTCCCAAACGCTGGCACACCTCATCTCAAAACTGTGGGACTCCTCGCCCCCAAAACTGTGGGACTCCTCACCCCCAAACTGTGGGACTCCTCGCCCCCAAACTGTGGAACACCTCACCCGCAAACGGTGGGACTCCTCACCCCCAAATGGTGGGACTCCTCGCCCCCATATGGTGGGACTCCTCGCCCCCAAATGGTGGGACTCCTCACCCCCAAACGGTGGGACTCCTCTCCCCCTAATGGTGGGACTCCTCGCCCCCAAACTGTGGGACTCCTCGCCACCAAACTGTGAGACTCCTCACCCCCAAACTGTGGGACTCCTCGCCCACAAACTGTGGGACTCCTCACCCCCAAACTGTGGGACTCCTCGCCCCCAAACTGTGGGACTCCTCACCCACAAAACTGTGGGACTCCTCGCCCCCAAACTGTGGGACTCCTCGCCACCAAACTGTGAGACTCCTCACCCCCAAACTGTGGGACTCCTCGCCCACAAACTGTGGGACTCCTCACCCCCAAACTGTGGGACTCCTCGCCCCCAAACTGTGGGACTCCTCACCCCCAAACTGTGGGACTCCTCGCCCCCAAACTGTGGGACTCCTCGCCACCAAACTGTGGGACACCTCACCCCCAAACTGTGGGACTACTCACCCCTAAACGGTGGGACTCCTCGCCCCGAAACGGTGGGACTCCTCACCCCCAAACTCTGGCACTCCTCGCCACCTTCCTGTGGGACTCCTCGCCCCCAAATGGTGGGACTCCTCGCCCCCAAACTGTGGGACTCCTCGCCCCCAAACTGTGGGACTCCTCACCCCCAAACTGTGGGAATCCTCACCCCTAAACGGTGGGACTCCTCGTGCCCAAACTGTGGGTCTCATCGCCTTCAAATGGTGGGACTCCTCACCCCCAAACTGTGGGACTCCTCGCCCCCAAATGGTGGGACTCCTCGCCCCCAAACTGTGGGACTCCTCACCCGCAAACGGTGGGACTCCTCACCCCCAAACTGTGGGACTCCTCACTCCAAACTGTGGGACTCATCGCCCCCAAACTGTGGGACTCATCGCCCCCAAATGGTGGGACGCCTCACCACCTAACTGTGGGACTCCTCACCCCCAAACTGTGGGACTCCTTGCCCCCAAACCTTGGGACTCCTCGCCCCCAAATGGTGGGACTCCTCGACCCCAAACGGTGGGACTCCTCAACCCCAAACTGTGGGAAACCTCGCCCCTAAACAGTGGGACTCCTCGCCCCCAAATGGTGAGACACCTCGCCCCCAAACTGTGGGACACCTCGCCCCCAAACTGTGGGACTCCTCGCCCCCAAACGGTGGGACTCCCCGAACCCAAATGGTGGGACTCCTCACCCCAAACTGTGGGTCTTTCCTCGCCCCCAAACGGTGGGACTCCTCGCCCCCAAACTCTGGGACTCCTCTCCCCCAAACTTTGGGACTCCACGCCCCCAAACTGTGGGACTCCTCACCCCAAAACTCTGGGACTCCTCACCCCCAAACTGTGGGACTCCTCACCCCAAAACTCTGGGACTCCTCACCCCCAAACTGTGGGACTCCTCACCCCAAACTGTGGGACTCCTCACCCCCAAACTTTTGGACTACTCAACCCCAAACTGTGAGACTCCTCACTCCCAAAATCTGGCACTCCTCATACCAAAACTGTGGGACTCCTCATACCAAAACTGTGGGACTCCTCACCCCCAATCTGTGAGACTTCCCGCCTCCAAACTGTGGGTATCTTCTCCCCCAAACCTTGGGTCTCCTCACCCCTAAACTGTGGGACTCCTCGTCCCCAAACGTTGGGATTCCTCTCCCCCAAACCGTGGGACTCCTCATCCCAAACTGTGGGACTCCTCACCCCCAAACTTTGGGACTGCTCACCCTCAAACGGTGGGACACATCGCCCCCAAACTGCGGGACTCCACACTCCCAAACGCTGGCACTCCTCACCCCAAACTGTCGGACTCCTTGCCCCCAAACTGTGTGACTCCTCGCCCCCAAACTGTGGGACTCCTCACCCCAAACTGTGGGACTCCTCGCCCCCAAACTGTGGGACTCCTCGCCACCAAACTCTGAGGCTCCTCACTCCCAAACTATGAAGCTCCTCACTCCCAAACGCTGGCACACCTCATCTCAAAACTGTGGGACTCCTCGCCCCCAAAACTGTGGGACTCCTCACCCCCAAACTGTGGGACTCCTCGCCCCCAAACTGTGGAACACCTCACCCGCAAACGGTGGGACTCCTCACCCCCAAATGGTGGGACTCCTCGCCCCCATATGGTGGGACTCCTCGCCCCCAAATGGTGGGACTCCTCACCCCCAAACGGTGGGACTCCTCTCCCCCTAATGGTGGGACTCCTCGCCCCCAAACTGTGGGATTCCTCGCCACCAAACTGTGAGACTCCTCACCCCCAAACTGTGGGACTCCTCGCCCACAAACTGTGGGACTCCTCATCCCCAAACTGTGGGACTCCTCGCCCCCAAACTGTGGGACTCCTCGCTCCCAAACTGTGGGACTCCTCACCCCCAAACTGTGGGACTACTCACCCCTAAACGGTGGGACTCCTCGCCCCTAAACGGTGGGACTCCTCACCCCCAAACTCTGGCACTCCTCGCCACCTTTCTGTGGGACTCCTCGCCCCCAAATGGTGGGACACCTCGCCCCCAAACTGTGGGACTCCTCGCCCCCAAACTGTGGGACTCCTCACCCCCAAACTGTGGGACTCCTCACCCCTAAACGGTGGGACTCCTCGTGCCCAAACTGTGGGTCTCATCGCCTTCAAATGTTGGGACTCCTCACCCCCAAACTGTGGGACTCCTCGCCCCCAAATGGTGGGACACCTCGCCCCCAAACTGTGGGACTCCTCACCCGCAAACGGTGGGACTCCTCACCCCCAAACTGTGGGACTCCTCACTCCCAAATTGTGGGACTCATCGCCCCCAAACTGTGGGACTCATCGCCCCCAAATGGTGGCACGCCTCGACCCCAAACGGTGGGACTCCTCAACCCCAAACTGTGGTAATCCTCGCCCCTAAACAGTGGGACTCCTCGCCCCCAAATGGTGGGACTCCTCGCCCCCAAACTGTGGGACTCCTCGCCCCCAAACTGTGGGACTCCTCGCCCCTAAACGGTGGGACTCCTCGCCCCCAATTGGTGGGACTCCTCGCCCCCAAATGGTGGGACACCTCGCCCCCAAACTGTGGGACACCTCGCCCCCAAACTGTGGGACTCCTCGCCCCCAAACGGTGGGACTCCCCGACCCGAAATGGTGGGACTCCTCACCCCAAACTGTGGGTCTCTCCTCGCCCCCAAACGGTGGGACTCCTCGCCCCCAAACTCTGGGACTCCTCTCCCCCAAACTTTGGGACTCCACGCCCCCAAACTGTGGGACTCCTCACCCCAAAACTCTGGGATTCCTCAACTCCAAACTGTGGGACTCCTCACCCCAAAACTCTGGGACTCCTCACCCCCAAACTGTGGGACTCCTCACCCCAAACTGTGGGACTCCTCACCCCCAAACTGTGGGACTCCTCACCCCCTAACTTTTGGACTACTCACCCCCAAACTGTGAGACTCCTCACTCCCAAAATCTGGCACTCCTCATACCAAAACTGTGGGACTCCTCATACCAAAACTGTGGGACTCCTCACCCCCAATCTGTGAGACTTCTCGCCTCCAAACTGTGGGTCTCTTCTCCCCCAAACCTTGGGACTCCTCACCCCTAAACTGTGGGACTCCTCGTCCCCAAACTTTGGGATTCCTCTCCCCCAAACCGTGGGACTCCTCATCCCAAACTGTGGGACTCCTCACCCCCAAACTTTGGGACTGCTCACCCTCAAACGGTGGGACACATCGCCCCCAAACTGCGGGACTCCACACTCCCAAACGCTGGCACTCCTCACCCCAAACTGTGGGACTCATTGCCCCCAAACTGTGTGACTCCTCGTCCCCAAACTGTGGGACTCCTCACCCCCAAACTGTGGGACTCCTCGCCCCCAAACTGTGGGACTCCTCGCCCCCAAACGGTGGGACTTCTCGCCTCAAACTGTGGGACTCCTTGCCGCCAAACTGTGGGAATCCTCACCCCCAAACTGTGGGACTCCTCGGCCCAAACGGTGTGACTCCTCGGCCCCAAACTGTGGGATTCCTTGCTCCCAAACTGTGGGACTCCTTGCTCCCAAACTGTGGAGCTCCTCGCCCCCCAACCTGTGGGACTCCTCACCCCAAACTGTGGGACTCCTCACCCCAATCTGTGGGACTCCTCACCCCCAAACTGTGGGACTGCTCACCCCCAAACTGTGGGACTCCTCACCACAAACTATGAGGCTCCTCACCCCCAAACTGTGGGACAGCTTTCCCCAAACTGTGGGACACCACGCTCCAAACTTTGAGACTCCCTGCCCCCAAACTGTGGGTCTCCTCTCCCCCAAACAGAGGGACACCTGATCCCCAAACTGTGGGACTCCTCACCCCCAAACTTTGTGACTGCTCACCCCCAAACTGTGGGACTCCTCAACCCCAAACTGTGGGACTCCTCACCCCCAAACTATGGGACACCTCGCCCCCAAACTGTGGGAATCCTCGCCCGCAACTGTGGGACACCTCACCCGCAAACTGTGGTACTCCTCGCTCCCAAACTGTGGGACACCTCACCCCCAAACTGTGGGACTCCTCACCCCCAAACATTGGGACTCCTCGCCTCAAACTATGAGGCTCCTCACCCCCAAACTCTGGCACTCCTCAACCCCAAACTGTGGGACCCCTTGCCCCCAAACTGTGGGAAACCTCGCCCCCAAACTGTGGGACTCCTCGCCCCCAAACTGTGGGACTCCTCACCCCAAACTGTGGGACTCCTCACCCCCAAACTGTGGGACTCCTCGCCCCCAAACGGTGGGACTTCTAGCCTCAAACTGTGGGACTCCTTGCCCCCAAACTGTGGGAATCCTCACCCCCAAACTGTGGGACTCCTCGGCCCCAAACTGTGGGATTCCTTGCTCCCAAACTGTGGGACTCCTTGCTCCCAAACTGTGGAACTCCTCGCCCCCCAACCTGTGGGACTCCTCACCCCAAACTGCGGGACTCCTCACCCCAAACTGTGGGACTCCTCACCCCCAAACTGTGGGACTGCTCACCCCCAAACTGTGGGACTCCTCACCACAAACTATGAGGCTCCTCACCCCCAAACTGTGGGACAGCTTTCCCCAAACTGTGGGACTCCACGCTCCAAACTTTGAGACTCCCTGCCCCCAAACTGTGGTTCTCCTCTCCCCCAAACAGAGGGACTCCTGATCCCCAAACTGTGGCACTCCTCACCCCAAACTTTGGGACTCCTTGCCCCCAAACTGTGTGACTCCTCGTCCCCAAACTGTGGGACTCCTCGCCCCCAAACGGTGGGACTTCTCGCCTCAAACTGCGGGACTCCTTGCCCCCAAACTGTGGGAATCCTCACCCCCAAACTGTGGGACTCCTCGGCCCCAAACGGTGTGACTCCTCGGCCCCAAACTGTGGGACCCCTTGCTCCCAAACTGTGGGACTCCTTGCTCCCAAACTGTGGAACTCCTCGCCCCCCAACCTGTGGGACTCCTCACCCCAAACTGTGGGACTCCTCACCCCAAACTTGGGACTCCTCACCCCCAAACTATGGGACTGCTCACCCCCAAACTGTGGGAATCCTCGCCCGCAAACTGTGGGACTCCTCACCCGCAAACTCTGGCACTCCTCGCTCCCAAACTATGGGACACCTCACCCCCAAACTGTGGGACTCCTCACCCCCAAATTTGGGACTCCTCGCCCCAAACTATGAGGCTCCTCACCCCCAAACTCTGGCACTCCTCAACCCCAAACTGTGGGACCCCTTGCCCCCAAACTATGGGACAACTCGCTGTCAAAGGGTGGGAATTCTCGGCCCCAAACTGTGGGACTCCTCACCCCCAAACTGTGGGAATCCTCGCCCCCAAACGGTGCGACAACTCACCCCCAAACTGTGGGAATCCTCACCCCAAAACTGTGGGACTCCTTGCTCCCAAACGGTTGGAATCTTCGCCCCCAAACTGTGGGCCTGCTTGCCCCTAAACTGTGGAACTCCTCACCCCAAACTGTGGGATTCCTCACCCCCAACTGTGGGATTCCTCACCCCCAAGCAGTGGGACTCCTCTCCCCCAAACAGTGGAACTCCTCACCCCAAACTGTGGGATTCCTTACCCCCAAACGGTGGGACTCCTCTCCCCCAAACTGTGGGCCTGCTTGCCCCCAAACTGTGGGACTCCTTGCCCCCAAACTGTGGGCCTCCTTGCCCCCAAACGGTGGGACTCCTTGCCCGCAAATGGTGGGACTCCTCACCCCCAAACTGTGGGCCGGCTTGCCCCCAAACTGTGGGACTCCTTGCCCCCAAACGGTGGGACTCCTTGCCCCCAAATGGTGGGACTCCTTGCCCCCAAGCTGTGGAAATCCTCGCCCCCCCAAACTGTGGGACTCCTCATCCCCAAACTGTGGGACTCCTCATCCCCAAACTGTGGGACTCTACGCTCCAAACTGTGGGACTCCCCGCCCCCAAACTGTGGCTCTCTTCTCCCCCAAACCTTGGGACTCCTCACCCCCAAACTGTAGGACTCCTCGTCCCCAAACTGTGGGACTGCTCACCCCCAAACTCTGGGACACCTCACCCCCAAACAGTGGGACTCCTCACCCCCAAACGGTAGGACTCCTCATCCCAAACTGTGGGGCTCCTCACCCCCAAACAGTGGGACTCCACACGCTCAAACAGTGAGACACCTCACCCCCAAACCGTGGGACGCCCCACCCCCAAACTGTGGGACTCCTCACCCCCAAACTGTGGGACTCCTCACCTCCAAACTGTGGGACACCTCACCCCAAACTGTTGGACTCCTCACCCCCAAACTGTGGGACTCCTCACGCCCAAACTGTGGGACTCCTCACCCCCAAACTGTGGGACTACTCACCACCGAAACTTTAATACTTCTCACCTCCAAACTATGTGGCTCCTCAAACCGGGTCTCCTTGCCCCCAAATTGTGAGACTTCTCACCCACAAACCGTGGAATTCCACACCCCAAACTGTGGGACTCCTCACCCCCAAACTGTGGGACTCCTCACCCCCAAACTGTGGGACTCCTCACCCCCAAACTGTGGGACTCCTCACCCCCAAACTGTGGGACTACTCACCACCAAATTTTGAGACTCCTCACCCCCAAACTCTGGGACTCCTCATCCCCAAACTGTGGGACTCCTCACCCCCAAACTGTGGGACACCTCATCCCCAAACTGTGTGACTACTCACCCCCAAACTTTGGGACTCCTCACCCCCAAACTGTGGGACTCCTCACCCCAAACTATGGGATTCCTCACTCCAAACTGTTGGACTCCTCACCCCCAAACAGTGGGACTACTCACCACCAAACTTTGGTACTCCTCACCCCCAAACTTTGGGACCCCTCACCCCCAAAATTTTGGGATTACTCACCCCCAAACTGTGATATCCTCGCCCCCAAAATTTGGGGCTCCTCACCCCCAAACTGTAGGACTCCTCGTCCCCAAACTGTGGGACTCCTCACCCCCAAACTCTGGGACACCTCACCCCCAAACAGTGGGACTCCTCACCCCCAAACTGTAGGACTCCTCATCCCAAACTGTGGGACTCCTCACCCCAAAACTGTGGGACTCCTCACCCACAAACCGTGGAATTCCACACCCCAAATTGTGAGACTTCTCACCCACAAACCGTGGAATTCCACACCCCAAACTGTGGGACTCCTCACCCCCAAACTGTGGGACTCCTCACCCCCAAACTGTGGGACTCCTCACCCCCAAACTGTGGGACTCCTCACCCCCAAACTGTGGGAATCCTCACCCCCAAACTGTGGGATTCCTCACCCCCAAACTCTGGGACTCCTCATCCCCAAACTGTGGGACTCCTCGCCCCCAAACTGTGGGACTCCTCACCCCCAAATTGTGGGACTCCTCACCCCCAAACTGTGGGAATCCCACCCCCAAACTGTGGGATTCCTCACCCCCAAACTGTTGGACTACTCACCACCAAACTTTGGTACTCCTCACCCCCAAACTTTGGGACCCCTCACCCCCAAACTTTGGGATTACTCACCCCCAAACTGTGATAATCCTCGCCCCCAAAATTTGGGGCTCCTCACCCCCAAACAGTGGGACGCCTACCCCCCAAACAGTGGGACACCTCAACCCAATTTGTTGGACTCCTCACCCCCAAACAGTGGGACTCCTCACCCCAAACAGTGGGACTCTTCACCCCCAAACTATGGGTCTCTTCACACCCAAATTTTGGGACTCCTCGCCCCCAAACTGTGGGATTCCTCATCCCCAAACTGTGAGGCTCCTCACCCCCAAACTGTGGAACTCCTCGCCCCCGAAACTTTAATACTCCTCACCTCCAAACTATGTGGCTCCTCACCCCCAAACCGGGTCTCCTTGCCCCCATATTGTGAGACTCCTCACCCCCAAACTCTGGCACTCCTCGCCCCCAAACTGTGGACTCTTCGCCCCGAAACTCTAGCACTCCTTGCCCCCAAACTGTGGACTCTTCGCCCCCAAACTGTGGGACTCCTCGCCCCCAAACAGTGGGTCTCCTCACCCCTAAACTGTGGGACTCCACACCCCAAACAGTGGGACTCCTCACCCCCAAACTGTTGGCCTCCTCATCCCCAAACTGTGGGACTCCTTACCCCCAAACAGTGGGACTGCTTTCCCCAATCTTTGGGCCTCCTCACCCCCAAACTGTGGGACTCCTCGCCCCCAAACTGTGGGACTCCTTGCCCCCAAACGGTGGGACTCCTTGCCCCCAAACTGTGGGACACCTCGCCCCCAAACTGTGGGACTCCTTGCCCCCAAACTGTGGGAATCCTCGCTCCCAAACTGTGGACTCCATGCCCCCAAACTGTGGGACTCCTCGCCCCCAAACTGTGGGACTCCTCGCCCCCAAACGGTGGGACTTCTCGCCTCAAACTGTGGGACTCCTTGCCGCCAAACTGTGGGAATCCTCACCCCCAAACTGTGGGACTCCTCGGCCCAAACGGTGTGACTCCTCGGCCCCAAACTGTGGGATTCCTTGCTCCCAAACTGTGGGACTCCTTGCTCCCAAACTGTGGAGCTCCTCGCCCCCCAACCTGTGGGACTCCTCACCCCAAACTGTGGGACTCCTCACCC
The DNA here is from genome assembly GCA_030390025.1 of Squalus acanthias. Lineage (NCBI taxonomy): Eukaryota > Metazoa > Chordata > Chondrichthyes > Squaliformes > Squalidae > Squalus > Squalus acanthias. The sequence continues at coordinate 39,362,184 of CM059449.1, read as the reverse complement.
CAATCTGTGGGACTCCTCACCCCCAAACTGTGGGACTGCTCACCCCCAAACTGTGGGACTCCTCACCACAAACTATGAGGCTCCTCACCCCCAAACTGTGGGACAGCTTTCCCCAAACTGTGGGACACCACGCTCCAAACTTTGAGACTCCCTGCCCCCAAACTGTGGGTCTCCTCTCCCCCAAACAGAGGGACACCTGATCCCCAAACTGTGGGACTCCTCACCCCCAAACTTTGGGACTGCTCACCCCCAAACTGTGGGACTCCTCAACCCCAAACTGTGGGACTCCTCACCCCCAAACTATGGGACACCTCGCCCCCAAACTGTGGGAATCCTCGCCCGCAAACTGTGGGACACCTCACCCGCAAACTCTGGTACTCCTCGCTCCCAAACTGTGGGACACCTCACCCCCAAACTGTGGGACTCCTCACCCCCAAACATTGGGACTCCTCGCCCCAAACTATGAGGCTCCTCACCCCCAAACTCTGGCACTCCTCAACCCCAAACTGTGGGACCCCTTGCCCCCAAACTGTGGGAAACCTCGCCCCCAAACTGTGGGACTCCTCGCCCCCAAACTGTGGGACTCCTCACCCCAAACTGTGGGACTCCTCACCCCCAAACTGTGGGACTCCTCGCCCCCAAACGGTGGGACTTCTAGCCTCAAACTGTGGGACTCCTTGCCCCCAAACTGTGGGAATCCTCACCCCCAAACTGTGGGACTCCTCGGCCCCAAACTGTGGGATTCCTTGCTCCCAAACTGTGGGACTCCTTGCTCCCAAACTGTGGAACTCCTCGCCCCCCAACCTGTGGGACTCCTCACCCCAAACTGCGGGACTCCTCACCCCAAACTGTGGGACTCCTCATCCCCAAACTGTGGGACTGCTCACCCCCAAACTGTGGGACTCCTCACCACAAACTATGAGGCTCCTCACCCCCAAACTGTGGGACAGCTTTCCCCAAACTGTGGGACTCCACGCTCCAAACTTTGAGACTCCCTGCCCCCAAACTGTGGTTCTCCTCTCCCCCAAACAGAGGGACTCCTGATCCCCAAACTGTGGCACTCCTCACCCCAAACTTTGGGACTCCTTGCCCCCAAACTGTGGGACTCCTCGCCCCCAAACGGTGGGACTTCTCGCCTCAAACTGCGGGACTCCTTGCCCCCAAACTGTGGGAATCCTCACCCCCAAACTGTGGGACTCCTCGGCCCCAAACGGTGTGACTCCTCGGCCCCAAACTGTGGGACCCCTTGCTCCCAAACTGTGGGACTCCTTGCTCCCAAACTGTGGAACTCCTCGCCCCCCAACCTGTGGGACTCCTCACCCCAAACTGTGGGACTCCTCACCCCAAACTGTGGGACTCCTCACCCCCAAACTATGGGACTGCTCACCCCCAAACTGTGGGAATCCTCGCCCGCAAACTGTGGGACTCCTCACCCGCAAACTCTGGCACTCCTCGCTCCCAAACTATGGGACACCTCACCCCCAAACTGTGGGACTCCTCACCCCCAAATTTGGGACTCCTCGCCCCAAACTATGAGGCTCCTCACCCCCAAACTCTGGCACTCCTCAACCCCAAACTGTGGGACCCCTTGCCCCCAAACTGTGGGACAACTCGCTGTCAAAGGGTGGGAATTCTCGCCCCCAAACTGTGGGACTCCTCACCCCCAAACTGTGGGAATCCTCGCCCCCAAACGGTGCGACAACTCACCCCCAAACTGTGGGAATCCTCACCCCAAAACTGTGGGACTCCTTGCTCCCAAACGGTTGGAATCTTCGCCCCCAAACTGTGGGCCTGCTTGCCCCTAAACTGTGGAACTCCTCACCCCAAACTGTGGGATTCCTCACCCCCAACTGTGGGATTCCTCACCCCCAAACAGTGGGACTCCTCTCCCCCAAACAGTGGAACTCCTCACCCCAAACTGTGGGATTCCTTACCCCCAAACGGTGGGACTCCTCTCCCCCAAACTGTGGGCCTGCTTGCCCCCAAACTGTGGGACTCCTTGCCCCCAAACTGTGGGACTCCTTGCCCCCAAACGGTGGGACTCCTTGCCCGCAAATGGTGGGACTCCTCACCCCCAAACTGTGGGCCGGCTTGCCCCCAAACTGTGGGACTCCTTGCCCCCAAACGGTGGGACTCCTTGCCCCCAAATGGTGGGACTCCTTGCCCCCAAGCTGTGGAAATCCTCGCCCCCCCAAACTGTGGGACTCCTCATCCCCAAACTGTGGGACTCCTCATCCCCAAACTGTGGGACTCTACGCTCCAAACTGTGGGACTCCCCGCCCCCAAACTGTGGCTCTCTTCTCCCCCAAACCTTGGGACTCCTCACCCCCAAACTGTAGGACTCCTCGTCCCCAAACTGTGGGACTGCTCACCCCCAAACTCTGGGACACCTCACCCCCAAACAGTGGGACTCCTCACCCCCAAACGGTAGGACTCCTCATCCCAAACTGTGGGGCTCCTCACCCCCAAACAGTGGGACTCCACACGCTCAAACAGTGAGACACCTCACCCCCAAACCGTGGGACGCCCCACCCCCAAACTGTGGGACTCCTCACCCCCAAACTGTGGGACTCCTCACCTCCAAACTGTGGGACACCTCACCCCAAACTGTTGGACTCCTCACCCCCAAACTGTGGGACTCCTCACGCCCAAACTGTGGGACTCCTCACCCCCAAACTGTGGGACTACTCACCACCGAAACTTTAATACTTCTCACCTCCAAACTATGTGGCTCCTCAAACCGGGTCTCCTTGCCCCCAAATTGTGAGACTTCTCACCCACAAACCGTGGAATTCCACACCCCAAACTGTGGGACTCCTCACCCCCAAACTGTGGGACTCCTCACCCCCAAACTGTGGGACTCCTCACCCCCAAACTGTGGGACTCCTCACCCCCAAACTGTGGGACTACTCACCACCAAATTTTGAGACTCCTCACCCCCAAACTCTGGGACTCCTCATCCCCAAACTGTGGGACTCCTCACCCCCAAACTGTGGGACACCTCATCCCCAAACTGTGTGACTACTCACCCCCAAACTTTGGGACTCCTCACCCCCAAACTGTGGGACTCCTCACCCCAAACTATGGGATTCCTCACTCCAAACTGTTGGACTCCTCACCCCCAAACAGTGGGACTACTCACCACCAAACTTTGGTACTCCTCACCCCCAAACTTTGGGACCCCTCACCCCCAAAATTTTGGGATTACTCACCCCCAAACTGTGATAATCCTCGCCCCCAAAATTTGGGGCTCCTCACCCCCAAACTGTAGGACTCCTCGTCCCCAAACTGTGGGACTCCTCACCCCCAAACTCTGGGACACCTCACCCCCAAACAGTGGGACTCCTCACCCCCAAACTGTAGGACTCCTCATCCCAAACTGTGGGACTCCTCACCCCAAAACTGTGGGACTCCTCACCCACAAACCGTGGAATTCCACACCCCAAATTGTGAGACTTCTCACCCACAAACCGTGGAATTCCACACCCCAAACTGTGGGACTCCTCACCCCCAAACTGTGGGACTCCTCACCCCCAAACTGTGGGACTCCTCACCCCCAAACTGTGGGACTCCTCACCCCCAAACTGTGGGAATCCTCACCCCCAAACTGTGGGATTCCTCACCCCCAAACTGTGGGACTCCTCATCCCCAAACTGTGGGACTCCTCGCCCCCAAACTGTGGGACTCCTCACCCCCAAATTGTGGGACTCCTCACCCCCAAACTGTGGGAATCCTCACCCCCAAACTGTGGGATTCCTCACCCCCAAACTGTTGGACTACTCACCACCAAACTTTGGTACTCCTCACCCCCAAACTTTGGGACCCCTCACCCCCAAACTTTGGGATTACTCACCCCCAAACTGTGATAATCCTCGCCCCCAAAATTTGGGGCTCCTCACCCCCAAACAGTGGGACGCCTACCCCCCAAACAGTGGGACACCTCAACCCAATTTGTTGGACTCCTCACCCCCAAACAGTGGGACTCCTCACCCCAAACAGTGGGACTCTTCACCCCCAAACTATGGGTCTCTTCACACCCAAATTTTGGGACTCCTCGCCCCCAAACTGTGGGATTCCTCATCCCCAAACTGTGAGGCTCCTCACCCCCAAACTGTGGAACTCCTCGCCCCCGAAACTTTAATACTCCTCACCTCCAAACTATGTGGCTCCTCACCCCCAAACCGGGTCTCCTTGCCCCCATATTGTGAGACTCCTCACCCCCAAACTCTGGCACTCCTCGCCCCCAAACTGTGGACTCTTCGCCCCGAAACTCTAGCACTCCTTGCCCCCAAACTGTGGACTCTTCGCCCCCAAACTGTGGGACTCCTCGCCCCCAAACAGTGGGTCTCCTCACCCCTAAACTGTGGGACTCCTCACCCCAAACAGTGGGACTCCTCACCCCCAAACTGTTGGCCTCCTCATCCCCAAACTGTGGGACTCCTTACCCCCAAACAGTGGGACTGCTTTCCCCAATCTTTGGGCCTCCTCACCCCCAAACTGTGGGACTCCTCGCCCCCAAACTGTGGGACTCCTTGCCCCCAAACGGTGGGACTCCTTGCCCCCAAACTGTGGGACACCTCGCCCCCAAACTGTGGGACTCCTTGCCCCCAAACTGTGGGAATCCTCGCTCCCAAACTGTGGACTCCATGCCCCCAAACTGTGGGACTCCTTGCCCCCAAACAGTGGGACTCCTCGCCCCCCAAACTGTGGGACTCCTCACCCATTGACTGTGGGACTCCACCCCCCCCCCCCCCAAAGTGTGGGACTGCTTTCCCCAATTTTTGGGACTCCTCACCCCCAAACTGTGGGACTCCTCACCCCCAAACTGTGGGACTTCTCACCCCCAAACTTTAGGACTCCTCATCCCCAAACTGTGAGTCTCCCTGCCCCCAAAATGTGGGTCACATCACCCCCAAACCTTGGGACTCCTCATCCCCAAACTGTGGGACTCCTCACCCCCAAACTCTGGGACTCCTCACACCCAAACAGTGGGACTCCTCTCCCCCAAACTCTGGGACTCCTCACCCCCAAACAGTGGGACTCCTCTCCCCCAAACTGTGGGACTCCTCACCCCAAAACTTCGGGACAACTCACCCCCAAACTGTGAGAATCCTTGCCCCCAAACTGTTGGACTCCTCACCCCCAAACTATGAGGATCCTCACTCACAAACGCTGGCACTCCTCGCCCCCAAACTTTGGGAATCCTCGCCCCCAAACTATGGGACTCCTCACCCCAAAACTTTGGGACTCCTCGCCCCAAACTGTAAGAATCCTCCCCGCGAAACTGTGGGACTCCTCACCTCCAAACTGTGGGACTCCTCACCCCAAAACTTTGGGAATCCTCGCCCCCAAACTGTGGGATTCCTCGCCCCCAAACTGTGGGACTCCTCGCTCCCAAACTGTGGACTCCATGCCCCCAAACTGTGGGACTCCTTGCCCCCAAACTGTGGACTCCTCACCCCCAAACTGTGGGACTCCTCATCCCCAAACTATGAGGCTCCTCACCCCAAACTCTGGCACTCCTCATACCAAACTGTGGGACCCCCTGCCCCCAAACTGTGGAACTCCTCGCCGCCAAACGGTCGGACTTCTCGCCCCCAAACTGTGGGACTCCTCACCCCCAAACGATGGGACTTCTTGCCCCCAAATTGTGGGACCCCTCACCCCCAAACGGTGGGACTTCTCGCCCCCAAACAGTGGGACTCCTCGCCCTCAAACTGTGGGACTCCTCACCCCCAAACTGTGGGACTCATCGCCCCCAAACTGTGGGAATCCTCTCCCCCAAACTCTGGGACTCCTCACCCCCAAACTGTGGGACTCCTCTCCCCCAAACCTTTGGGACTCCTTGCCCCCAAACTGGGACTCCTCGCCCCCAAACGGTGGGATTCCTCGCCCCCAAACTGTGGGACTCCTCGCCCCCCAAACTGTGGGACTCCTCGATCCCAAACTGTGAGACTCCTCACCCCAAACAGTGAGACTCCCTGCCCCCAAAATGTGGGTCACTTCACCCCCAAACCTTGGGACTCCTCATCCCCAAACTGTGGGACTCCTCACCCCCAAACTCTGGGACTCCTCACCCCCAAACTCTGGGACTCCTCACCCAAAAACTCTGGGACTCCTCGCCCCCAAACAGTGGGACTCCTCTCCCCCAAACTCTAGGACTCCTCACCCCAAACTGTGAGACTCCTCACCCCCAAACTGTGGGACTCCTCGCCCCCAAACTGTGGGACTCAACACCCGCAAACTGTGGGACTCCTCATACCAAAACTGTGGGACCCCTTGCAACCAAACTGTGGGACACCTTGCCCCCAAACTGTGGGACTCCTCACCCCCAAATGGTGGGACAACTCGCGCCCAAACTGTAGGACTCCTCACCCCCAAACTGTGGGACTGCTCATACCAAAACTGTGGGACTCCTTGCCCCCAAACTGTGGGACTCCTCACCCCCAAACTGTGGGACTCCTCGCCCCCAAACTGTGGGAATCCTCGCCCCCAAACTGTGGGACTCCTCACCCCCAAACTGTGGGACTCCTCACCCCCAAACTGTTGGACTCCTCACCCCCAAACTATGAGGATCCTCACTCACAAACGCTGGCACTCCTCGCCCCCAAACTTTGGGAATCCTCGCCCCCAAACTATGGGACTCCTCACCCCAAAACTTTGGGACTCCTCGCCCCAAACTGTAAGAATCCTCCCCGCGAAACTGTGGGACTCCTCACCTCCAAACTGTGGGACTCCTCACCCCAAAACTTTGGGAATCCTCGCCCCCAAACTGTGGGATTCCTCGCCCCCAAACTGTGGGACTCCTCGCTCCCAAACTGTGGACTCCATGCCCCCAAACTGTGGGACTCCTTGCCCCCAAACAGTGGGACTCCTCACCCCCAAACTGTGGGACTCCTCATCCCCAAACTATGAGGCTCCTCACCCCAAACTCTGGCACTCCTCATACCAAACTGTGGGACCCCCTGCCCCCAAACTGTGGAACTCCTCGCCGCCAAACGGTCGGACTTCTCGCCCCCAAACTGTGGAACTCCTCACCCCCAAACGATGGGACTTCTTGCCCCCAAATTGTGGGACCCCTCACCCCCAAACGGTGGGACTTCTCGCCCCCAAACAGTGGGACTCCTTGCCCTCAAACTGTGGGACTCCTCACCCCAAACTGTGGGACTCCTCACCCCGAACTGTGAGGCTCCTCACCCCAAAATGTGGGTCACTTCACCCCCAAACCTTGCGACTCCTCATTCCCAAACTGTTGGCCTCCTCACCCCCAAACTCTGGGACTCCTCACCCCCAAACAGTGGGACTCCTCTCCCCCAACCTCAGGGACTCTCACCCCAAACAGTGGGACTCCTCTCCCCACAACTGTGGGACTCCTCACCCAAAAATTATGGGACTACTCCCCCCAACTGTGAGAATCCTCGCCCACCAAACTGTGAGGACTCCTCGCCCCCAAACAGTGGGCCTCCTCACGCCCCCAAACTGTGGGACTCCTTGCCCCCAAACCTGTGGGACTCCTCACCCCCAAACTGTGGGACTCCTCGCCCCCAAACAGTGGGACTCCTCACGCCCAAACTGTGGGACTCCTTGCCCCCAAACTGTGGGACTCCTCACCCCCAAACTGTGGGACTCCTCGCCCCCAAACTGTGGGACTCAACACCCGCAAACTGTGGGACTCCTCATACCAAAACTGTGGGACCCCTTGCAACCAAACTGTGGGACTCCTTGCCCCCAAACTGTGGGACTCCTCACCCCCAAATGGTGGGACAACTCGCGCCCAAACTGTAGGACTCCTCACCCCCAAACTGTGGGACTGCTCATACCAAAACTGTGGGACTCCTTGCCCCCAAACTGTGGGACTCCTCACCCCCCAAACTGTGGGACTCCTCGCCCCCAAACTGTGGGAATCCTCGCCCCCAAACTGTGGGACTCCTCACCCCCAAACTGTGGGACTCCTCACCCCCAAACTGTTGGACTCCTTACCCCCAAACTATGAGGCTCCTCGCCGCCAAACTGTGGGACTACTTGCCCCAAAACTGTGGGACTCCTTGCCCCCAAACTGTGGGACACTTCACCCCCAAACTGTGGGACTCCTCACGCCCAAACTGTGGGACTCCTCACGCCCAAACTGTGGGACTCCTCGCCCTCAAACTGTGAGGCTCCTCACCCCCAAACTGTGGGACTCCTCGCCCCCAAACTGTGGGACTCCTTGCCCCCAAACTGTGGGACTCAACACCCCCAAACTGTGGGACTCCTCGCCCCCAAACTGTGGGACTCCTCACCCCCAAACTGTGGGACTCCTCACCCCCAAACTGTGGGACTCCTCACCCCAAACTGTTGGACTCCTCACCCCAAACTGTTGGACTCTTTCCCCCAAACTGTGGGACTCCTCACCCCCAAACTATGAGGATCCTCACCCCCAAACTCTGGCACTCCTCACCCCCAACCCTGGCACTCCTCGCCCCCAAACTGTGGGACTCCTCGCCCCCAAACTCTGGCACTCCTCAACCGCAAACTGTGGGACTCCTCATACCAAATCTGTGGGACTCCTTGCCCCCAAACTGTGGGAATCCTCACCCCCAAACTCTGGCACACCTCAACCCCAAACTGTGGGACTCCTCATACCAAAACTGTGGGACCCCTTGCCCCCAAACTGTGGGTATCCTCACCCCAAACTGTCTGACTCCTCACCCCCAAACGGTGGGACACCTCGCCCCCAAACTGTGGGACTCCTCACCCCCAAACTCTGGGACATCTCATACCAAAACTGTGGGACTCCTTGCCCCCAAACTGTGGGACTCCTTGCCCCCAAACTGTGGGACTCCTCACCCCCAAACTGTGGGACTCCTCGCCCCCAAACTGTGGGCCTGCTTGCCCCCAAACTTTGGGACTCCTTGCCCCAAAACCGTGGGACTCCTTGCCCCCAAACGGTGGGAATCCTCACCCCCAAACTGTGGGACTCCTTGCTCCCAAACTGTGGGACTCCTTGCCCCCAAACTCTGGGACTCCTCGCCCCCCAAACTGTGGGACTCCTCACCCCCAAACGATGGGACTCCTCACCCCAAACTGTGGGACTCCTCACCCCCAAACTTTGGGACTCCTCACCCCCAGAATGTGGGACTCCTCTCCCCCAAACTTTGGGACTCCTCACCCCCAGAATGTGGGACTCCTCTCCCCCAAACTGTGGGACTCCTCACCCCCAGACTGTGGGACTCCTCTCCCCCAAACTGTGGGACTCCTCACCCCCAGACTGTGGGACTCCTCTCCCCCAAACTGTGAAACTCCTCAACCCAAACTGTGGGACTCCTTACCCCCAAACTGTGGGACTCCTTACCCCCAAACTGTGGGACTCATTGCCACAGACAATGTCGCCGACTCCTCCACACGATGCTTGGCAACGCCTCAGGAATTGGATTCGCGAAAAGCCACAACCAAAACAAGTAAAGACCAACAAATTACTTCAACGAAGGAGGAAAACACTGCGGATGGAGAAGGAATCAACTGAGCTCCTGGCAAGGCCTTTACGAAAACAAGAATCTGTCCCCACGCTGGATCAATGCAACAGCGTGTCAAGCTTCAGCCAATTCCAAATGACGTCTACTTGACTCTTATGAAAAACACACCTCTACGGAATGTACATCTGTCAAATGGACATTCTAAGTACATGTTGTTTTGCTAATTGCATGACAATGTACCTATCATTCTTTTAATTTGTGTTCAATTTAAAATAAGGCAAAACATTGTCCTGGGATGACTAAAAGGAATTTTCATGTAGCACATGATTAGGCTCTTGTGAATCTTGTGAAATGAATGTACTACTGTAACCTTATTAGTAACATTGACCAAACTCTGCCCTGATGTTCGAGCTCATTTTTTGGTAAGAGTGGGGTGTGAAGGAATAAGCCATATAACCTATTCAGAAAAATACACTATCTTATGAAATAATTCTGGCCTTATTAAAACATAACAAACTGGGATTGGAAATTTAGAAACTTAACTATGAAATAGCTGTGAAAGCATTCTGGCTATTGAGATAAGAGTTGTTGACCCTGAATAAATAACCTTATTGAAACAGAAGGTGAAGGGCAGTGACAGGCTGACCTTTGGGAACAAAAACAATGGTTCACCATAGATAAGGTGTTCTAATTAACACTTCGTAAAGAGGTACATAAGATAAGGAATATCTGCCCTCGTAAAGATGACATCAAGTAAGGAACACCTGCCGTCACATCGTTTCATTATATGGTAAACTTAGAACACCTAGAGATGAGACAAGATTCTGGCTGAGGTGGTTGTAAGAGTTGCAGAGGTCGGCAGAAAAATGACTAGAGATGACTAAGATTCTCTGATAATAAGATTGTAAGTTTTCTTTTCTGCTAATGTTGCGATTGACTCACCCACTGTAAATTACATGTCGGTTCTTTAATAAATCTATATATTTTTAGAATTGTCTCAAATAAGACTTCTGTATCAAAATCTCGTGAACTCAATCTCTGTACACTCTCTGGTGAGGAGTTGCAGAATTCTGAGGGAGTTTTCCGGACCCTCATAATATCTGGAACATTACAGTCTAGCTAAACTTATCAAAAGCGCTATCTGGAGGACGGTAACATTCTCGGGTTGTTCCTTTCCTTTAGGGAGAGATAGCCCGGACCTTTAGACCCAATTAAGCGTCTTTCGGATTCAGCTACCTCAAACTTTAGTTGAAAGTGAATGTCTTGAGAAATACGCCTGATCCGGGGTAGCCCGAAAGGGGCTAGGATTAATAATTATCCCTTCATCCTCACCCCCAAACGGTGGGACACCTCGCCCCCAAACTGTGGGACACCTCATACCAAAACGGTGGGACTCCTTGCCCCCAAACTGTGGGACTCCTTGCCCCCAAACTGTGGGACTCCTCACCCCCAAACTGTGGGACTCCTCGCTCCCAAACTGTGGGCCTGCTTGCCCCCAAACTGTGGGACTCCTTGCCCCAAAACGGTGGGACTCCTTGCCCCCAAACTGTGGGACTCCTTGCCCCCAAACTGTGGGACTCCTTGCCCCCAAACTGTGGGACTTCTCACCCCCAAACTGTGGGACTCCTTGCCCCCAAACTGTGGGACTCCTTGCCCCCAAACTCTGGGACTCCTCGCCCCCCAAACTGTGGGACTCCTCACCCCCAAACGATGGGACTCCTCTCCCCCAAACTGTGGGACTCCTCACCCCCAGACTGTGGGACTCCTCTCCCCCAAACTGTGGGACTCCTCACCCCCAAACGATGGGACTCCTCACCCCAGACTGTGGGACTCCTCTCCCCCAAACTGTGGGACTCCTCTCCCCCAAACTGTGGGACTCCTCACCCCCAGACTGTGGGACTCCTCACCCCCAGACTGTGGGACTCCTCACCCCAAACTGTGGAACTCATTGCCACAGACAATGTCGCCGACTCCTCCACACGATGCTTGGCAGCGCCTCAGGAATTGGATTCGCGAAAAGCCACAACCAAAACAAGTAAAGACCAACGAGTTACTTCAATGAAGGAGGAAAACAGTGTGGATGGAGAAGGAATCAACTGAGCTCCTGGCAAGGCCTTTACGAAAACAAGAATCTGTCCCCACGCTGGATCAATGCAACAGCGTGTCAAGCTTCAGCCAATTCCAAATGACGTCTCCTTGACTCTTATGAATAACTCACCTCTACAGAACGTACATCTGTCAAATGGACATTCTAAGTTCATGTTGTTTCACTAATTGCATGACAATGTACCTATCATTCTTTTAATTTGTGTTCAAATTAAAATAAGGCAAAACATTGTCCTGGGATGACTAAAAGGAATTTTCATGTAACACATGATTGGTCTCTTGTGAATCTTGTGAAATGAATGTACTATTGTAACCTTATTAGTAACATTGACCAAACTCTGCCCTGATGTTCGAGCTCATTTTTTGGTAAGAGTGGTGTGTGAAGGAATAAGCCATATAACCTATTCAGAAAAATACACTATCTTATGAAATAATTCTGGCCTTATTAAAACATAACAAACTGGGATTGGAAATTTAGAAACTTAACTATGAAATAGCTGTGAAAGCATTCTGGCTGTTGAGATAATATAGTTGTTGACACTGAATCAATAAACTTATTGAAACAGAAGGTGAAGGGCAGTGACGGGCTGACCTTTGGGAACAAAAACAATGGTTCACCATAGATAAGGTGTTCTAATTAACACTTCGTAAAGAGGTACATAAGATAAGGAATATCTGCCCTCGTAAAGATGACATCAAGTAAGGAACACCTGCCGTCACACCGTTTCATTATATGGTAAACTTAGAACACCTAGAGATGAGACAAGATTCTGGCTGAGGTGGTTGTAAGAGTTGCAGAGGTCGGCAGAAAAATGACTAGAGATGACTAAGATTCTCTGATAATAAGATTGTAAGTTTTCTTTTCTGTAAATGTTGCGATTGACTCACCCACTGTAAATTACATGTCGGTTCTTTAATAAATCTGTATATTTTTAGAATTGTCTCAAATAAGACTTCTGTATCAAAATCTCGTGAACTCAATCTCTGTACACTCTCTGGTGAGGAGTTGCAGAATTCTGAGGGAGTTTTCCGGACCCTCATAATATCTGGAACATTACAGTCTAGCTAAACTTATCAAAAGCGCTATCTGGAGGACGGTAACATTCTCGGGTTGTTCCTTTCCTTTAGGGAGAGATAGCCCGGACCTTTAGACCCAATTAAGCGTCTTTCGGATTCAGCTACCTCAAACTTTAGTTGAAAGTGAATGTCTTGAGAAATACGCCTGATCCGGGGTAGCCCTAAAGGGGCTAGGATTAATAATTATCCCTTCATCCTCACCCCAAACTGTGGAACTCCTGACCCCCAAACTGTGGGAATCCTCACCCCCAACTCTAGGAGTCCTCACCCCCAAACTGTGGAACTCCTCACCCCCAAACTGTGGGACTTCTCACCCCAAACTCTAGGAGTCCTCACCCCCAAAACTGTGGGACTCCTCACCCCCAAACTGTGGAACTCCTCACCCCCAAACTGTGGGACTTCTCACCCCAAACTGTGGGACTTCTAACCCTAAACTCTAGGAGTCCTCACCCCCAAACTGTGGAACTCCTCACCCCCAAACTGTGGGACTTCTCACCCCAAACTCTAGGAGTCCTCACCCCCAAACTGTGGAACTCCTCACCCCCAAACTGCGGGACTTCTCACCCCAAACTCTAGGAGTCCTCACCCCCAAACTGTAGGACTCCTCATCCCCAAGCTGTGGGACTCCTCATCCCCAAGCTGTGGGACTCCTCACCCCCAAACTGTGGACTCCTCAGCCCCAAACTGTGGGGCACCTTCTAACCAAACTGTGGGTCTCCTCACCTCCAAAAAGTGGGACTCCTCACCCCCAAACTGTGGGGCTCCTCCTCTCCAAACTATCTGGTACACTCATTGCAAAAACCATTCCATCCGCGCCGCTCCTCCCCTCCCCACCGGACAGAGGACATTACCTGAGATCTCCACATGGTAACTACCACAGAGTGTCGCATGGCCTCGTCTGTACAGGTAGCATTCCCAGGGCCCTCCATCTGCCTGATTTACCCGACTGAACCTCAGGGTTCTCCCATCCACCGACAGGCGTTCTCCGCTCTTGACTTCAGTGCCATTGTGCATCCAGCAGTACCAGTCCAGCAGCCGTGCATCGGGCCCGTTCACCGTCAGAACCAGACTGGCTCCTTCTCTAACGGCTATTTTCCTACTCGGTTGAACTGCAGCAATACACAATTACAGGGTTAGATTCCGAGCAAAGCTCCCTCTACACTGTCCCATCAAACACTCCCAGGGCAGGTACAGCACAGGTTAGATACAGAGTAAAGCTCCCTCTACACTGTCGCATCAAACTCTCCCAGGGCTGGTACAGCATGGGATAGATACAGAGTAAAGCTCCCTCTACACTGTCCCTTCAAAAACATCCCAGGGCAGGTACAGCACGGGTTAGATACAGAGTAAAGCTCCCTCTACACTGTCCCATCAAACACTCCCAGGGCAGGTACAGCATGGGTTAGATACAGAGTAAAGCTCCCTCTACACTGTCCCATCAAACTCTCCCAGGGCAGGTGCAGCATGGGTTAGATACAGAGTAAAGCTCCCTCTACACTGTCCCATCAAACACTCCCAGGGCAGGTACAGCATGGGTTAGATACGGAGTAAAGCTCCCTCTACACTGTCCCATCAAACTCTCCCAGGGCAGGTACAGCACGGGTTAGATACAGAATAAAGCTCCCTCTACACTGTCCCATCAAACTCTCCGAGGGCAGGGACAGCACGGGTTAGATACAGGGTAAAGCTCCCTCTACACTGTCCCATCAAACTCTCCGAGGGCAGGGACAGCACGGGTTAGATACAGGGTAAAGCTCCCTCTACACTGTCCCATCAAACACTCCCAGGGCAGGTGCAGCATGGGTTAGATACAGAGTAAAGCTCCCTCAAAACAGTCCCATCAAACTCTCCCAGGGCTGGTACAGCATGGGTTAGATACAGAGTAAAGCTCCCTCTACACTGTCCCATCAAAAACATCCCAGGGCAGGTACAGCATGGGTTAGATACAGAGTAAAGCTCCCTCTACACTGTCCCAGCATACACTCCCAGGGCAGGTGCAGCACGGGTTAGGTACAGAGTAAAGCTCCCTCTACACTGTCCCATCAAACACTCCCAGGGCAGGTACAGCACGGGTGAGATACAGAGTAAAGCTCCCTCTACACAGTCCCATCAAACTCTCCCAGGGCAGGGACAGCACAGGTTATTTACAGGGTTAAGCTCCCTCTACACTGTCCCATCAAACACTCCCAGGGCAGTATAGCATGGGTTATATACAGAGTAAAGCTCCCTCGAAACTGTCCCATCAAACACTCCCAGTGCTGGTACAGCATGGGTTAGATACAGAGTAAAGCTGCCCCTACACTGTCCCATCAAACACTCCCAGGGCAGTATAGCATGGGTTATATACAGAGTAAAGCTGCCTCAAAACTGTCGCATCAAACACTGCCAGGACTGGTACAGCATGGGTTAGATACAGAGTAAAGCTCCCTCTACACTGTCCCATCAAAAACATCCCAGGGCAGGTGCAGCACGGGTTAGATACAGAGTAAAGCTCCCTCTACACTGTCCCATCAAACACTCCCAGGGCAGGTACAGCATGGGTTAGATACAGAGTAAAGCTCCCTCTACACTGTCCCATCAAACTTCCCAGGGCAGGTACAGCACGGGTTAGATACAGAGTAAAGCTCCCTCTACACTGTCCCATCAAACTCTCCGAGGGCAGGGACAGCACGGGTTAGATACAGGGTAAAGCTCCCTCTACACTGTCCCATCAAACTCTCCGAGGGCAGGGACAGCACGGGTTAGATACAGGGTAAAGCTCCCTCTACACTGTCCCATCAAACACTCCCAGGGCAGGTGCAGCATGGGTTAGATACAGAGTAAAGCTCCCTCAAAACTGTCCCATCAAACTCTTCCAGGGCTGGTACAGCATGGGTTAGATACAGAGTAAAGCTCCCTCTACACTGTCCCATCAAAAACATCCCAGGGCAGGTACAGCATGGGTTAGATGCAGAGTAAAGCTCCCTCTACACTGTCCCAGCATACACTCCCAGGGCAGGTTCAGCACGGGTTAGGTACAGAGTAAAGCTCCCTCTACACTGTCCCATCAAACACTCCCAGGGCAGGTACAGCACGGGTGAGATACAGAGTAAAGCTCCCTCTACACAGTCCCATCAAACTCTCCCAGGGCAGGGACAGCACAGGTTATTTACAGGGTTAAGCTCCCTCTACACTGTCCCATCAAACACTCCCAGGGCAGTATAGCATGGGTTATATACAGAGTAAAGCTTCCTCGAAACTGTCCCATCAAACACTCCCAGGGCTGGTACAGCATGGGTTAGATACAGAGTAAAGCTGCCCCTACACTGTCCCATCAAACACTCCCAGGACTGGTACAGCATGGGATAGATACAGAGCAAAGCTCCCTCTACACTGCCCCATCAAACTCTCCCAGGGCAGGTGCAGCATGGGTTAGATACAGAGTAAATCTCCCTCTACACTGTCCCATCAAACACTCCCAGGGCAGGTACAGCATGGGTTAGATACAGAGTAAAGCTCCCTCTACACTGTCCCATCAAACTCTCCCAGGGCAGGTACAGCACGGGTTAGATACAGAATAAAGCTCCCTCTACACTGTCCCATCAAACTCTCCGAGGGCAGGGACAGCACGGGTTAGATACAGGGTAAAGCTCCCTCTACACTGTCCCATCAAACTCTTCGAGGGCAGGGACAGCACGGGTTAGATACAGGGTAAAGCTCCCTCTACACTGTCCCATCAAACACTCCCAGGGCAGGTGCAGCATGGGTTAGATACAGAGTAAAGCTCCCTCAAAACTGTCCCATCAAACTCTCCCAGGGCTGGTACAGCATGGGTTAGATACAGAGTAAAGCTCCCTCTACACTGTCCCATCAAAAACATCCCAGGGCAGGTACAGCACGGGTTAGATACAGAGTAAAGCTCCCTCTACACTGTCCGAGCAAACACTCCCAGGGCAGGTGCAGCACGGGTTAGGTACAGAGTAAAGCTCCCTCTACACTGTCCCATCAAACACTCCCAGGGCAGGTACAGCACGGGTGAGATACAGAGTAAACCTCCCTCTACACAGTCACATCAAACTCTCCCAGGGCAGTATAGCATGGGTTATATACAGAGTAACGCTCCCTCAAAACTGTCCCATCAAACACTCCGAGGGCAGTATAGCATGGGTTATATACAGAGTAAAGCTCCCTCAAAACTGTCCCATCAAATACCAGGTTATAGTCCAACAGTTTTATTTGAAATTATAAGCTTTCGGAGCTATCGATCGCCCCGGGGCGATCGATAGCTCCGAAAGCTTGTGATTTCAAATAAAACTGTTGGACTATAACCTGGTGTTGTGCGACCTCTCAATTTTGTCCACCCCAGTCCAACACCGGCATCTCCGCATCATGACCTTCAAACACTCCCAGGACTGGTACAGCATGGGTTAGATACAGAGTAAAGCTCCCTCTACACTGTCCCATCAAAAACATCCCAGGGCAGGTACAGCACGGGTTAGATACAGAATAAAGCTCCCTCTACACTGTCCCATCAAACTCTCCGAGGGCAGGGACAGCACGAGTAAGATACAGGGTAAAGCTCCCTCGACACTGTCCCATCAAACATTCCCAGGGCAGTATAGCATGGGTTATATACAGAGTAAAGCTCCCTCAAAACTGTCCCATCAAACACTCCCAGGGCTGGTACAGCATGGGTTAGATACAGAGTAAAGCTCCCTCTACACTGTCCCATCAAGCACTCCCAGGGCAGGTACAGCATGGGTTATATACAGAGTAAAGCTCCCTCTACACTGTAGGCTTCTTTGGCAGCACCTCCCAAACCCGTGACGTCTACCACCTAGCAGGACAAGGGCAGCAGGCGCAGGGGAACACCACCACCTCCATGTTCCCCTTCAAGTCACACACCATCCTGACTTAGAAATTTATTGGTCGTTCCTTCATCGTCGCTGGGTCAAAATCCAGGAACTCCCTCCCTAACAGCGCTGTGGGAGTACCCTCACTGCACGGACTGCAGCTGTTCAAGAAGGCAGCTCATCACCACCTTCTCGAGGTGCAACTAGGTATGGGCAATAAATGCCATCCTTGCCAGCGACGCCCACATCACGCACTGTATTTCTAGTTCTAAGAATTCAAATCCTGTACAGAAGATGGTACGAGATAGTTACGGGTGAAGAAGAAGGTTGGGCCAAACCTGTTGAGCAATCTTGAAATACCGATTGCAACATCAAATTGCCTCGTCAGTCTAGGGATAAGAGGAGAGTAGGTCACAGCGGTGAATGTAAAGCGACGTTTAGAGAAACAAATACCTCCAAATTCGACAGTGCCTTACACTGTCTCAGGATGTCATAGCCAATGAAGTGTAGTCTCTGTTGTTTACCCTGGCCCCATCTCGAAATGTGTCAACCACTGCTCAGTGGCGAGCTGTCTCTCTCCCCTCATGGCCAGAATCTCGTAAGGTCGAGCTCCACTCCAGGGTCTCCATCGCCATAAATCAGGCTGACCCTCCAGTGCCAGTACTGAGGGATCGCCGCACTGTCGGAGGGTCAGTACTGAGGGATCGCTGCACTGTCGGAGGGTCAGTACTGAGGGAGCGTTGCACTGTCGGAGGGGCAGTACTGAGGGAGTGCCGCACTGTCGGATGGGCTGTACTGAGGGAGTGCTGCACTGTCAGAGGGTCAGTAGTGAGGGAGCGCCGGACTGTCGGAGGGGCAGTACTGAGGGATCGCCGCACTATCGGAGGGTCAGTACTGAGGGAGCACTGCACTGTCGGAGGGGCAGTACTGAGGGAGCGCCGCACTGTCGGAGGGGCTGTGCTGAGGGAGCGCTGCACTGTCGGAGGGGCAGTACTGAGGGAGCGCTGCGCTGTCGGAGGGGCAGTACTGAGATAGCGCTGCGCTGTCGGAGGGGCAGTACTGAGATTGCGCTGCACTGTCGGAGGGGCAGTACTGAGGGAGCACCGCACTGTCGGAGGGGCAGTACTGAGGGAGCGCCGCACTGTTAGAGGGGTAGTACTGAGGGTTCGCTGCACTGTCGGAGGGTCAGTACTGAGGGAGCACTGCACTGTCGGAGGGGCAGTACTGAGGGAGCGCCGCACTGTCAGAGGGGCTGTGCTGAGGGAGCGCTGCACTGTCGGAGGGGCAGTACTGAGGGAGCGCTGCGCTGTCGGAGGGGCAGTACTGAGATTGTGCTGCGCTGTCGGAGGGGCAGTACTGAGATTGCGCTGCACTGTCGGAGGGGCAGTACTGAGGGAGCGCCGCACTTTTAGAGGGGTAGTACTGAGGGAGCGCCGCACTGTCGGAGGGGCAGGACTGAGGGAACGCCGCTCTGTCGGAGGGGCAGCACTGAGGGAGCGCTGCACTGTCGGAAGGGCAGCACTGAGGGAGCGCTGCACTGTCGGAGACACAGCACTGAGGGAGCGCTGCACTGTCGGAGGGGCAGTACTGAGAGAGCGCTGCACTGTCGGAGGGGCAGTACTGAGTGAGCGCTACTCTGTCGGAGGTGCAATACTGAGGGAGCGCCGCACTGTCGGAGGGGCAGTACTGAGGGAGTGCCACACTGTCGGACGAGCAGTACTGAGGGAGCACCGCACTGTCGGAGAGGGCAGTACTGAGGGAGCGCTGCACTTTCGGAGGGGCAGTACTGAGGGAGCATAGAAGCATAGAAGATAGGAGCAGGAGTAGGCCATTCGGACCCTCGAGCCCTCTCCGCCATTTAATGAGATCATAAGAACATAAGAAATAGGAGCAGGAGTAGGCCAATCGGCCTTTCGAGCCTGCTCCGCCATTCAATAAGATCATGGCTGATCTGATCCTCACCTCAAATCTAAAGAACACAAGAAGTAGGAGCAGGACCCGGCCACTCAGCCCCTGGGCCCGCTATGCCACCCACAGGGCCTAGACCGATCCGAACTCAGCCTCATGTCCAATTTCCTGCCCGCTCCCCGTAACCCCTAATTCCCTTTACTTCTAGGAAACTGTCTATTTCTGTTTTAAATTTATTTAATGATGTAGCTTCCACAGCTTCCTGGGGCAGCAAATTCCACAGACCTACTACCCTCTGAGTGAAGAAGTTTCTCCTCATCTCAGTTTTGAAAGAGCAGCCCCTTATTCTAAGATTATGCCCCCTAGTTCTAGTTTCACCCATCCTTGGGAACATCCTTACCGCATCCACCCGATCAAGCCCCTTCACAATCTTATATGTTTCAATAAGATCGCCTCTCATTCTTCTGAACTCCAATGAGTAGAGTCCCAATCTACTCAACCTCTCCTCGTATGTCCACCCCCTCATCCCGGGGATTAACCGAGTGAACCTTCTTTGTACTGCCTCGAGAGCAAGTATGTCTTTTCTTAAGTATGGACACCAAAACTGTATGCAGTATTCCAGATGAGGTCTCACCAATACCTTATATAACTGCAGCAATACCTCCCTGTTTTTATAATCTATCCCTCTAGCAATAAAAGCCAACATTCCGTTGGCCTTCTTGATCACCTGCTGCACCTTCTGACTAACTTTTTGATTTTCTTGCACTAGGACCCCCAGATCCCTTTGTATTGCAGTACTTTCCAGTTTCTCGCCATTAAGATAATAACTTGCTCTCTGATTTTTCCTGCCAAAGTGCATAACCTCACATTTTCCAATATTGTTTTGAATCTGCCAAATCTCTGCCCACTCACCCAGCTTGTCTATATCCCCTTGTAGGTTTTTTATGTCCTCCTCACTTTCTACTTTCCCTCCCATCTTTGTATCATCTGCAAACTTTGATATGTTACACTCGGTCCCCTCCTCCAAATCGTTAATATAGATTGTAAAGAGATGGGGACCCAGCACCGACCCCTGCGGAACACCACTGGCTACTGGTTGCCAGTCCGAGAATGAACGATTTATCCCAACTCTCTGCTTCCTGTTAGATAACCAATCCTCCACCCATGCCAGAATATTCCGCCCAATCCAGTGATTTTTTATCTTGAGCAATAATGTTTTATGTGGCACCTTGTCGAATGCCTTCTGGAAGTCTAAATACACTACGTCCATTGGTTCCCCTTTATCCACCCTGTACGTTATGTCCTCAAAGAACTCAAGCAAATTTATCGGACATGATTTCCCCTTCATAAAGCCATGCTGACTTTGTCCTATCAAATTATGTTTATCTAAATGTTCCGTTACTGTCTCCTTAATAATAGACTCCAAAATTTTACCCACCACAGATGTTAGACTAACTGGTCTATAATTTCCAGCTTTCTGCCTACTACCCTTTTTAAATAAGGGTGTAACATTAGCAGTTTTACAATCTGCCGGGACCTTTGCTGAGTCCAGGGAATTTTGGAAAATTATTACCAAAGCATCCACAATCCCTATTGCCACTTCCCTCAAGACCCTAGGATGTAAGCCATCAGGTCCAGGGGATTTATCCGCCTTGAGTCCCATTATTTTACTGAGTACCAATTCCTTAGTGATTTTAATCGTATTTAGCTCCTCCCCCCCTAGAGCCCCCTGTTTGTCCAGTGTTGGGATATTCTTAGTGTCCTCTACCGTAAAGACTGAAACAAAATATTTGTTCAGCATTTTTGCCATCTCCATGTTTCCCACCATTAATTTCCCGGTCTCATCCTCTAAGGGACCTACGTTTGCCTTAGCCACCCTTTTTCTTTTTATATAACTATAGAAACTCTTGCTATCTGTTTTTATATTTTTTGCTAATTTATTTTCATAATCTATCTTCCCTTTCTTAATCAATCCTTTAGTTACTTTTTGCTGTCTTTTGAAGACTTCCCAATCTTCTATCCTCTCACAAAGTTTGGCTACCTTATATGTCCTTGTTTTTAGTTGGATACTATCCTTAATTTCTTTACTTAGCCACGGATGGCTGTCATTTCTTTTACACCCTTTTTTCCTCAGTGGAATATATATTTTTTGAAAGTTGCAAAATAACTCCTTAAATGAACACCACTGCTCATGTACCGTCTTACCCTTTAATCTATTTTCCCAGTCCACTTTAATCAATTCCGCTCTCATACCATCATAGTCTCCTTTATTCAAGCTCAGTACGCTTGTCTGAGAACCAACCTTCTCACCCTCTAATTGGATTTGGAATTCAACCATGTTATGGTCACTCATTCCAAGGGGATCCTTAACTAGGACATTATTAATTAATCCTGACTCATTACACAGGACCAGGTCCAAAGTTGCTTGCCCCCTTGTAGGATCAGTTACATACTGCTCAAGAAATCCATCCCTAATACACTCAATAAACTCTTCCTCAAGGCTGGCCTGCCCAATTTGATTTGTCCAGTTAATATGATAGTTAAAATCCCCATAATTATAGCTGTTGCCTTATTACATGCCCCAACTATTTCCTGATTAATACTTCTTCCAGCAGAGTTGCAACTATTAGGAGGCCTATATACTACTCCCACTAGTGTTTTTTTTCCCTTTATTATTCCTTATCTCCACCCAAACTGTTTCATTATCCCGATCCTTTGACCCAATATCATTTCTCTGTAATACAGTGATTCCTTCCTTTATTAACATAGCTACCCCACCTCCTCTTCCTTCCTGTCTGTCCTTAGTGATTGTTAAATACCCTGGCATATTTAATTCCCAGTCGTTGTCACCCTGCAGCCATGTTTCTGTAATGGCCACAAGATCATACCCATACGTAGTTATTTGTACCGTCAATTCGTCTATTTTGTTACGAATGCTGCGTGCATTCAGATAAAGAACTTTTAAATATGTTTTGTGACAATTTATTCCTGCTTTTACCCCCTTTACTACTTTACCTTTATCTTAATATATTCTGTCCCTTCCTGACACGCTCTGGTTTTTAATTACCCCACTGCTACTTTGCTCTATTGCCTTCTCCGCTGGTCATCCAAATTCAGTACCCTCTCCCTGCTTTCTCCCCATATCCCTTGATCCATTTATCCTTAAGAAATATATCTATCTCCTTCTTGAATATATTTAATGAATTGGCCTCAACTGCCTTCTGTGGTAGAGAATTCCACAGGTTCACCATTCTCTGGGTGAAGAAATTCCTCCTCATCTCAGTCCAAAATGGCTTACCCCTTATCCTTAGACTGTGACCCCTGGTTCTGGACTCCTCCGCCATCGGAAACATCCTTCCTGCATCTAGTCTGTCGAGTCCTGTTAGAATTTTATAAGTTTCAATGAGATCCCCTCTCATTCTTATAAACTCTAGCGAATATAAGCCTAATCGACCCAATCTCTCTTCATACGTCATTCCTGCTATCCCAGGTAGCAGTCTGGTAAATCTTCGATGCACTCCCTCCATGGCAAGGACATCTTTCCTCAGATAAGGCGACCAAAACTGCACACAATACTCAAGGTGTGGTCTCACCAAGGCCTTGTACAACTGCAGCAAGACATCCTTGTTCCTGAACTCGAATCCTCTCGCTATGAAGGCCAACATACCATTTGCCTTCTTAACTGCCTGCTGCACCTGCATGCTTACCTTCAGCGACTGGTGCACAAGGACTCCCAGATCTCGTTGCACTTCCCCTTTTCCCAATCTATTGCCGTTCAGATAATAAACTGTCTTCCTGTTTTTGCCACCAAAGTGGATAACCTCCCATTTATCCACATGATACTGCATCTGCCATGCATCTGCCCAATCATCCAAATCATACTGGAGTTTCTCTGCATCCTCCTCACAGCACACACGCCCACCCAGCTTTGTGTCATCTGCAAACTGTCGGAGGAGCAGTACTGAGGGATCGTCGCACTGTCGGAGGGGCAGTACTGAGGGAGAGCTGCACTGTCGGAGGGGCAGTACTGAGGGAGTGGCGAACTGTCGGAGGGGCAGTACTGAGGGAGCGCCGAACTGTCGGAGGGGCAGTACTGAGGGAGCGCAGCACTGTCGGAGGGGCAGTACTGAGGGAGCTCCGCACTGTTAGAGGGTTATTACTGAGGGAGCGCCGCACTGTCGGATGGGCAGTACTGAGGGAGCGCCGCACTGTCGGAGAGGCAGTACTGAGGGAGCGCCGCTCTGTCGGAGCGGCAGTACTGAGGGAGTGCTGCACTGTCGGAGGGGCAGCACTGAGGGAGCGCTGCACTGTCGGAGGGGCAGCACTGAGGGAGCGCTGCACTGTCGGAGGGGCGGTACTGAGGGAGCGCTGCACTGTGGGAGGGGCGGTACTGAGTGAGCGCTGCACTGTCGGAGGGGCGGTACTGAGGGAGCGCTGCACTGTCGGAGGGGCAGTACTGAGGGAGAGCCGCACTGTCAAAGGGGCAGTACTGAGGGAGCGCCGCCCTGTCGGAGGGGCAGTACTGAGGGAGCGCTGCCCTGTCGGAGGGGCGGTACTGAGGGAGCGCTGCACTGTCGGAGGGGCGGTACCGAGTGAGCGCTGCACTGTCGGAGGGGCGGTACTGAGGGAGCGCTGCACTGTCAGAGGGGGAGTACTGAGGGAGAGCCGCTCTGTCGGAGGAGCAGTACTGAGGGAGCGCCGCACTGTCGGAAGGTCAGTACTGAGGGAGTGCCGCACTGTCGGAGGGGCAGTACTGAGGGAGTGACGCACTGTCGGAGGGGCAGTACTGAGGGAGCGCCGCACTGTCGGAGGGGCAGTACTGAGGGAGCGCTGTACTGTCGGAGGGTCAGTACTAAGGGAGCGCTGCACTGTCGGAGGGGCAGTACTGAGGGAGCGCTGCACTGCCGGAGGGGCAGTACTGAGGGAGCGCCGCACTGTCGGAGGGTCAGTACTGAGGTAGAACTGCACTGTCGGAGGGGCAGTACTGAGGGAGCGCCGCCCTGTCGGAGGGGCAGTACTGAGGGAGCGCCACACTGTCGGAGGGTCAGTACTGAGGGATCGCCGCACTGTCGGAGGGGCAGTACTGAGGGAACGTCGCACTGTCGGAGGTGCTGTGTTGAGGGATCGCCACACTGTCAGAGGGGCTGTGCTGAGGGAGCGCTGCACTGTCGGAGGGGCAGTACTGAGGGAGCGCTGCACTGTTGGAGGGGCAGTACTGAAGGAGTGCTGCACTGTCGGAGGGGCAGTACTGAGGGATCGCCGCATTGTCGGAGTGGCAGCACTGAGTGATCGCCGCATTGTCGGAGGGCAGTACTGAGATTGCGCTGCGCTGTCAGAGGGGCAGTACTGAGGGAGTGGCGCACTGTCGGAGGGGCAGTACTGAGGGAGTGCCGCACTGTTAGAGGGGTATTACTGAGGGAGCGCCGCACTGTCGGATGGGCAGTACTGAGGGAGCGCCGCTCTGTCGGAGGGGCAGTACTGAGGGAGTGCTGCACTGTCGGAGGGGCAACACTGAGGGAGCGCTGCACTTTCAGAGGGGCGGTACTAAGGGAGCGCTGCACTGTCGGAAGGTCAGTACTCAGGGAGTGCCGCACTGTCGGAGGGGCAGTACTGAGGGAGCGGCGCACTGTCGGAGGGGCAGTACTGAGGGAGCGCTGTACTGTCGGAGGGTCAGTACTAAGGGAGCGCTGCACTGTCGGAGGGTCAGTACTAAGGGGGCGCTGCACTGTCGGAGGGGCAGTACTGAGGGAGCGCTGCACTGCCGGAGGGGCAGTACTGAGGGAGCGCCGCACTGTCGGAGGGGCAGTACTGAGGTAGAACTGCACTGTCGGAGGGGAGTACTGAGGGAGCGCCGCCCTGTCGGAGGGGCAGTACTGAGGGAGCGCCACACTGTCGGAGGGTCAGTACTGAGGGATCGCCGCACTGTCGGAGGGGCAGTACTGAGGGAACGTCGCACTGTCGGAGGGGCTGTGCTGAGGGATCGCCGCACTGTCAGAGGGGCTGTGCTGAGGGAGCGCTGCACTGTCGGAGGGGCAGTACTGAGGGAGCGCTGCACTGTTGGAGGGACAGTACTGAAGGAGTGCTGCACTGTCGGAGGGGCAGTACTGAGGGATCGCCGCATTGTCGGAGTGGCAGCACTGAGTGATCGCCGCATTGTTGGAGGGGCAGTACTGAGATTGCGCTGCGCTGTCAGAGGGGCAGTACTGAGGGAGGGGCGCACTGTCGGAGGGGCAGTACTGAGGGAGTGCCGCACTGTTAGAGGGGTATTACTGAGGGAGCGCCGCACTGTCGGATGGGCAGTACTGAGGGAGCGCCGCTCTGTCGGAGGGGCAGTACTGAGGGAGCGCTGCACTGTCGGAGGGTCAGCACTGAGGGAGTGCTGCACTGTCGGAGGGGCAACACTGAGGGAGCGCTGCACTGTCGGAGGGGCGGTACTAAGGGAGCGCTGCTCTGTCGGAGGGGCAGCACTGAGGGAGCGCTGCACTGTCGGAGGGGCAGCACTGAGGGAGCGCTGCAATGTCGGAGGGGCGGTACTGAGGGAGCGCTGCACTGCCGGAGGGGCGGTACTGAGTGAGCGCTGCACTGTCGGAGGGGCGGTACTGAGGGAGCGCTGCACTGTCGGAGGGGCAGTACTGGGGAGAGCCGCACTGTCGGAGGGGCAATACTGAGGGAGTGCCGTCCTGTCAGAGGGGCAGTACTGAGGGAGCGCTGCACTGTCGGAGGGGCGGTACTGAGGGAGCGCTGCACTGTCGGAGGGGCGGTACTGAGTGAGTGCTGCACTGTCGGAGGGGCGGTACTGAGGGAGCGCTGCACTGTCGGAGGGGCAGTACTGAGGGAGAGCCGCACTGTCGGAGGAGCAGGACTGAGGGAGCGCCGCACTGTCGGAGGGGCAGTACTGAGGGAGCGCCGCACTGTCGGAGGGGCAGTACTGAGGGAACGTCGCACTGTCGGAGGGGCTGTGCTGAGGGATCGCCGCACTGTCAGAGGGGCTGTGCTGAGGGAGCGCTGCACTGTCGGAGGGGCAGTACTGAGGGAGCGCTGCACTGTTGGAGGGACAGTACTGAAGGAGTGCTGCACTGTCGGAGGGGCAGTACTGAGGGATCGCCGCATTGTCGGAGTGGCAGCACTGAGTGATCGCCGCATTGTTGGAGGGGCAGTACTGAGATTGCGCTGCGCTGTCAGAGGGGCAGTACTGAGGGAGGGGCGCACTGTCGGAGGGGCAGTACTGAGGGAGTGCCGCACTGTTAGAGGGGTATTACAGAGGGAGCGCCGCACTGTCGGATGGGCAGTACTGAGGGAGCGCCGCTCTGTCGGAGGGGCAGTACTGAGGGAGCGCTGCACTGTCGGAGGGGCGGTGCTGAGGGAGCGCTGCCCTGTCGGAGGGGCAGTACTGAGGGATTGCCGACCTGTCAGAGGGGCAGTACTGAGGGAGCGCTGCACTGTCGGAGGGGCGGTACTGAGGGAGCGCTGCACTGTCGGAGGGGCGGTACTGAGTGAGTGCTGCACTGTCGGAGGGGCGGTACTGAGAGAGCGCTGCACTGTCGGAGGGGCAGTACTGAGGGAGAGCCGCACAGTCGGAGGAGCAGTACTGAGGGAGCGCCGCACTGTCGGAGGGTCAGTACTGAGGGAGTGCCGCACTGTCGGAGGGGCAGTACTGAGGGAGCGCTGCACTGTCGGAGGGGCGGTACTGAGGGAGCGCTGCACTGTCGGAGGGGCGGTACTGAGTGAGTGCTGCACTGTCGGAGGGGCGGTACTGAGGGAGCGCTGCACTGTCGGAGGGGCAGTACTGAGGGAGAGCCGCACTGTCGGAGGAGCAGGACTGAGGGAGCGCCGCACTGTCGGAGGGGCAGTACTGAGGGAGCGCCGCACTGTCGGAGGGGCAGTACTGAGGGAGCGCTGCACTGCCGGAGGGGCAGTACTGAGGGAGCGCCGCACTGTCGGTGGGGCAGTACTGAGGGAGCGCTGCACTGTCGGAGGGGCAGTACTGAGGGAGCGCTGCACTGCCGGAGGAGCAGGACTGAGGGAGCGTCGCACTGTCGGAGGGGCAGTACTGAGGGAGCGCCGCACTGTCGGTGGGGCAGTACTGGGGTAGAACTGCACTGTCGGAGGGCCAGTACTGAGGGAGCGCCGCCCTGTCGGAGGGGCAGTACTGAGGGAAAGCTGCACTGTCGGAGGGGCAGTACTGAGGGAGCGCCGCACTGTCGGAGGGGCAGTACTGAGGGAGCGCCGCACTGTCGGAGGGTCAGTACTGCGGGATCGCCGCACTGTCGGAGGGGCAGTACTGAGGGAACGTCGCACTGTCGGAGGGGCGGTGCTGAGGGAGCGCTGCCCTGTCGGAGGGGCAGTACTGAGGGATTGCCGACCTGTCAGAGGGGCAGTACTGAGGGAGCGCTGCACTGTCGGAGGGGCGGTACTGAGGGAGCGCTGCACTGTCGGAGGGGCGGTACTGAGTGAGTGCTGCACTGTCGGAGGGGCGGTACTGAGAGAGCGCTGCACTGTCGGAGGGGCAGTACTGAGGGAGAGCCGCACAGTCGGAGGAGCAGTACTGAGGGAGCGCCGCACTGTCGGAGGGTCAGTACTGAGGGAGTGCCGCACTGTCGGAGGGGCAGTACTGAGGGAGCGCCGCACTGTCGGAGGGGCAGTACTGAGGGAGCGTCGCACTGTCGGAGGGGCAGTACTGAGGGAGCGCCGCACTGTCGGAGGGGCAGTACTGAGGGAGCGCTGCACTGTACGAGGGTCAGTACTGAGGGAGTGCTGCACAGTCGGAGGGGCAGTACCGAGGGAGCGCTGCACTGCCGGAGGGGCAGTACTGAGGAAGCGCCGCACTGTCAGAGGGGCAGTACTGAGGGAGCGCCGCACTGTCGGAGGGGCAGTACTGAGGGAGCGCTGCACTGTACGAGGGTCAGTACTGAGGGAGTGCTGCACAGTCGGAGGGGCAGTACCGAGGGAGCGCTGCACTGCCGGAGGGGCAGTACTGAGGGAGTGCCGCACTGTCGGAGGGGCAGTACTGGGGTAGAACTGCACTGTCGGAGGGGCAGTACTGAGGGAGCGCCGCCCTGTCGGAGGGGCAGTACTGAGGGAAAGCTGCACTGTCGGAGGGGCAGTACTGAGGGAGCGCCGCACTTTCGGAGGGGCAGTTCTGAGGGAGCGCCGCACTGTCGGAGGGTCAGTACTGAGGGATCGCCGCACTGTCGGAGGGGCAGTACTCAGGGGACGTCGCACTGTCGGAGGGGCTTTGCTGAGGGAGCACTGCACTGTCGGAGGGGCAGTACTGAGGGAGCGCTGCACTGTCGGAGGGGCAGTACTGAAGGAGTGCTGCACTGTCGGAGGGGCAGTACTGAGGGAGCGCCACACTGTCGGAGGGGCAGTACTGAAGGAGTGCTGCACTCTAGGAGGGGCTGTACTGAGGGATTGCCGCAATGTCGGAGTGGCAGTACTGAGGGATCGCCGCAATGTCGGAGGGGCAGTACTGAGATTGCGCTGCGCTGTCGGTGGGGCAGTACTGAGGGAGCGCCGCACTGTCGGAGGGGCAGTACTGAGGGAGCGCCGCACTGTCGGAGGGGCAGTACTGAGGGAGCGCCACACTGTTAGAGGGGTAGTACTGAGGGAGCGCCGTACTGTCGGATGGGCAGTACTGAGGGAGCGCCGCACTGTCGGAGGGGCAGTACTGAGGGAGCGCCGCTCTGTCGGAGGGGCAGTACTGAGGGAGCGCTGCACTGTCGGAGGGGCAGCACTGAGGGAGCGCTGCACTGTCAGAGGGGCAGCCCTGAGGGAGTGCTGCATTGTCGGTGGGGCAGTCCTGAGAGAGCGCTGCACTGTCAGAGGGGCAGTACTGAGAGAGCGCTGCACTGTCGGTGGGGCAGTACTGAGGGAGTGGCACACTGTCGGGAGGGCAGTACTGAGGGAGCGCCGCACTGTCGGAGGGGCAGTACTGAGGGAGCGCCACACTGTCGGTCGGGCAGTACTGAGGGAGCATAGAAGCATAGACGATAGGAGCAGGAGTAGGCCATTCGGACCATCGAGCCTGCTCTGCCATTTAATGAGATCATGGCTGATCATCCAAATTCAGTACCCTCTCCCTGCTTTCTCCCCATATCCCTTGATCCCTTTAGCCTTAAGGAATATATCTATCTCCTTCTTGAATATATTTAATGAATTGGCCTCAACTGCCTTCTGTGGTAGAGAATTCCACAGGTTCACCATTCTCTGGGTGAAGAAATTCCTCCTCATCTCAGTCCTAAATGGCTTACCCCTTATCCTTAGACTGTGACCCCTGGTTCTGGACTCACCCTCCATCGGGAACATCCTTCCTGCATCTAGTCTGTCTGGTCCTGTTAGAATTTTATAAGTTTCAATGAGATCCCCTCTCATTCTTATAAACTCTAGCGAATATAAGCCTAATCGACCCAATCTCTCTTCATACGTCATTCCTGCCATCCCAGGTATCAGTCTGGTAAATCTTCGCTGCACACCCTCCATGGCAAGAACATCCTTCCTCAGATAAGGTGACCAAAACTGCACAAAATACGCAAGGTGTGGTCTCACCAAGGCCTTGTCCAACTGCAGCAAGACATCCTTGCTCCTGTACTCGAATCCTCTCGCTATGAAGGCCAACATACCATTTGCCTTCTTAACCGCCTGCTGCACCTGCATGCTTACCTTCAGCGACTGGTGCACAAGGACACCCAGATCTCGTTGCACTTCCCCTTTTCCCAATCTATTGCCGTTCAGATAATAATCAGTCTGCCTGTTTTTACCACCAAAGTGGATAACCTCCCATTTATCCACATGATACTGCATCTGCCATGCATCTGCCCAATCATGCAAATCATACTGGAGTTTCTCTGCATCCTCCTCACAGCACACACGCCCACCCAGCTTTGTGTCGTCTGCAAACTGTCGCAAGGGGCAGTGCTGAGGGAGCGCTGCACTGTCGGAGGGTCAGTACTGATGGAGCACCGCACTGTCGGAGGGGCAGTACTGAGGGAGAGCTGCACTGTCGGAGAGTCAGTACTGAGGGAGCGCTGCACTGTCGGAGGGTCAGTACTGAGGGAGCGCCGCACTGTCGGAGGGGCAGTACTGTGGGAGCGCTGCACTGTCGGAGGGGCAGTACTGAGGGAGCGCTGCACTGTCGGAGGGTCAGTACTGAGGGAGAGCTGCACTGTTGGACGGGCAGTACTGAGGGAGCGCTGCAATGTCGGAGGGGCGATACTGAGGGAGCGCTTCACTGTCGGAGGGGCAGTACTAAGGGAGCGCTGCACTGTCGGAGGGGCAGTACTGAGGGAGCGCTGCACTGTCGGAGGGGCAGTACTGAGGGAGTGCTGCACTGTTGGAGGGGCAGTACTGAGGGAGTGCTGCACTGTTGGAGGGGCAGTACTGAGGGAGCGCTGCACTGTTGGAGGGGCATTACTGAGGGAGTGCTGCAATGTCAGAGGGGCAGTACTGAGGGAGTGCTGCACTGTTGGAGGGGCAGTACTGAGGGAGTGCTGCACTGTTGGAGGGGCAGTACTGAGGGAGCGCTGCACTATTGGAGAGGCAGTACTGAGGGAGTGCTGCACTGTTGGAGATGCAGTACTGAGGGAGTGCTGCACTGTTGGAGGGGCAGTACTGAGGGAGTGCTGCACTGTTGGAGGGGCAGTACTGAGGGAGTGCTGCACTGTCGGAGGGGCAGTACTGAGGGAGCGCTGCACTGTCGGAGGGGCCACTATTTCGAAGAAGAGCAGGGGAGTTCTCCCCGGTGTCCTGGGATAATATTGATCCCTCATCCAACATCACTAAACCAGATTACCTGGTCATTATCTCTTTGCTGTTTGTGGGAGCTTGCTGTGCGCAAATTGGCGGCTGCGTTTCCTACATTGCAACATTGACTACACTTCAGACAGTACTTCATTGTCTGTAAAGCACTATGGGACGTCCTGAGGTGGTGAAAGGACACTGAATAAACATGAGTTTCTTCCTTGTTTTTCAGCTTGAATCTGTGACCCTTATCCAAATACCAAGGAGTGCCCAAGCACTGCGGTTTGAACTCAGTAACCATGGTGATCCAGTCTTGTTTTGGAAATGGTTCAGACGTGCAAACTCATCGTTGCTATAAAAAGACTTTGGATGAGTTAAGGACTTGGCTCGAGAATCTCCTCCACACCCCAGTTACCAGAGAACTGGCACATGGTACTCTTTTCTTCAGAAACGATAAGACTGCGAGGTGACCTGATACAGATCTTCAAGATTATGAAAGGGTTCGATAGGGTAGATGTAGAGAAAGTGTTTCCACTTGCTGGGTGAGACCAGAACTAGGGGCCATCAATGTAAGATAATCTCTAATAAATCCAAAAGGGAATTCAGAAAAAAACTTATTTACCCAGAGAGTGGTGGGAATGTGGAACTCGCTACCCCAGGTGAGGTGAGAGTGACTGCCCTTGACATCAAGGCAGCATTTGACAGAGTGTGGCATCAAGGAGCCCGAGTAAAACTGAAGTCAATGGGAATCGGGGAGTAAACTCTCCACTGGCTGGAGTCATACCTAGCACAAAGGAAGATGGTTGTGGTGATTCAAGGTCGATCATCACAGCCCCAGGACATCGCAGCAGGAGTTCCTCAGGGCAGGGTCCTCGGCCCAACCATCTTCAGCTGCTTCATCAATGACCTTCCCTCCATCATAAGGTCAGAAATGGGGATGTTCGCTGATGACTACGCAGTGATCAGCACCATTCACAACTCCTCAGATAATGAAGCAGTCCATGCCCACGTGCAACAAGACCTGGACGATATTCAGGCTTGGGCTGATAAGTGGCAGGTAACATTCATGCCACAGATGAGCCAGGCAATGACTATCTCCAACAAGCGAGAGACTAACCACTGCCCCTTGTCATTTAACGGCATTACCATCGCCGAATCCCCCACTATCCTGGGGATCACCATTGACTAGAAACTTAACTGGATCAGCCACATAAATACTGTGGCAACAAGACAGAAGTTGGGTATTCTGCGGCGAGTGTCTCACCTCCTGACTCCCCAAAGCCTTTCCACCATCTACAAGGCACAAGTCAGGAGTCTGATGGAATACTCTCCATTTGCCTGGATGAGTGCAGCTCCAACAACACTCAAGAAGCTCGACACCATCCAGGACAAAGCAACCCGCTTGATTGGCACCCCATCCACCACCTTAAACATTCACTCCCTCCACCACCGGCGCACCGTGGCTGCAGTGTGTACCATCTACAAGATGCACTGCAGCAACTCGCCAAGGCTTCTTCGGCAGCACCTCCCAAACCCGCGACCTCTTCCACCTAGAAGGACAAGGGCAGCAGGTGCATGGGAGCACCACCACCTCAAAGTTCCCCTCCAAGTCACACACCATCCTGACTTGGAAATATATCAGCTGTTCCTTCATCGTCGCTGGGTCAAAATACTGGAACTCCCTCCCTAACAGCCCTGTGGGAGCACCTTCACCACACGGACTGCAGCGGTTCAAGAAGGAGGCTCACCACCACCTTCTCAAGGGGCAATTAGGGATGGGCAATAAATGCTGGCCTTGCCAGCGATACCCACATCCCCTAAATGAAAAAAAAAAGACCCCAGGGAGTGGTTCAGGCGAATAGCATAGATGCATTTAAGGGAAAGAGAAAGTGTTAGAAGGCTGTGTTGATGGGGTTAGGTGAAGAGAGCTGGGTGGAGCCTCGTGTGGAGCACAAACACCCGCATGGAGCAGTTGGGCTGAATGGCCTGATTCTGGGCTGTAGAAACTTTGTAATCTCCTGCCACCACCCGCCCGCCAGTGCCAGCACCGATCAGACAAGCACACAGCACAAGTGGAGGCCATTCGGCCCATTGTGTCTGTGCCCTGCTCTGTGAAGTCGCGAGAGACGAAGTCTCGGCCGACACACCATTTAACGTTGGGGGAGAGAGAGAGAGAGAGAGCGGGACATGGCAGAGTGGAAAGGAACGCGGGGCAAAGCCGCCCTCAGCTCTTACTTGGGCACTGCGGTTTGGGAGCTCTGTCACACGGCTGAAGTTCCATCTCGAGCAGTCTCCATGCGCTGCCTGTGTTTCCCCACATCTGTGCGTTCGCCTCAGTTCCTGCCACCAGCTGGCGACCTCCAAACCTGGGCTGTCTCCGCTGTGGGCCTGGCCGGGAAGAAGCGGGGTTCCACCTCTGGGCTCTCGATCCGTTCCACTTTCCTTCCCAGCGCTTTGTAACTCTCCCCTCCTATTGATCTGCAGACGCTTTTATCATTGTCTGACTGCGTGAGTCTTTCTCACAGTATCTTTCGACAGTGACTCACTCACCTTAGTAAGCGGGGAGGGTGTGGCCTGAACGCAAAACTTTCCAGCCTCCCACTCACTGCTGCCCATTAACCCCTTGTTATCCGTAGAGAAGAGAAAGAGGGTGAAATAGAGGGGCGGGGGGCGGGGGAACGATAAGAGAGTCATAGAGTTATACAGCACAGAAAGAGGCCCTACGGCCCATCGTGTCCGCGCCGGCCAACAAGCCCTGTCTATTCTAATCCCATTTTCCAGCACTTGGTCCGTAGCCCTGCATGCTATGGCGTTTCAAGTGCTCATCTAAATGCTTCTTGAATGTTGTGAGGGTTCCTGCCTCTACCACTCTTTCAGGCGGTGAGTTCCAGATTCCAACCACCCTCTGGGTGAAAAAGCTTTTCCTCAAATCCCCTCTAAACCTCCTGCCCCTTACCTTGAAACTATGCCCCCTGGTTATTGACCCCTCTACTAAGGGGAAAAGTTCCTTTCTATCTACCCTATCTATGCCCCTCATAATTTTGTACTCCTCAATCAGGTCCCCCCTCAGCCTTCTCTGCTCTAAGGAAAACAACCCCAGCCTGTCCAGTCTCTCTTCATAGCTGAAGCGCTCCAGCCCAGGTAACATCCTGGTGAATCTCCTCTGCACCCTCTCCAATGCGATCACATCCCTCCTATAGTGTGGCGACCAGAACTGCACGCAGTATTCCAGCTGTGGCCTAACCAGCATTTTGTACAGCTCCATCATAACCTCCCTGCTCTTATATTCTATGCCTCGACTAATGAAGGTGAAGGACATTGCACCCTGCGTTAAGTCAAATCATCCAAATCTCTGCTGCCCATGTCCCAACTCGCACCAAGTCCCGTTCAACCATCACCCGCTGTGCTCGTTGACCTACATTGGCTCCCGGTCCGGCAACACCTCGATTTTAAAATTCTCTTGCTCCTGTTCAAATCGCTCAATGGCCTCGCCCCTCCCTGTCTCTGTAATCGCCTCCATCCCCTACGACCTCCCGAGATCCCTGCGTTCATCCAATTCTGGCCTCCTGAGCATCCCCATTGGCGGCTGGGCCTTCAGCTGCCTGGGCCCCAAGCTCTGGAATTCCCTCCCTAAACCTCTCCGCCTCGCTCTCCTCTTCCTCTCTCTCCTCCTTTAAGTCGTTCCTTAAAAACCCACCTCTCAGCCTAGCATTTGTAGCCCGGTGTCAACATTTGTTTGAATTACGCTCCTGTGAAGTTCCTTGGGATGTTAAGGATGCTATATCAATATCAATAGAAGTTGTTGCTATTGTTTGTGTTCCATAGAAGCAGGAGGAGGCCATTCAGCCCCTCGAGCCTGTTACACAGGAGTAGGAGGAGGCCATTAAGCCCCTCGAGCCTGTTACACAGGATCAGGAGGAGGCCATTCAGCCCCTCGGGCCTGTTACAAGGGAACAGGAGGAGGCCATTCAGCCCCTCGGGCCTGTTACAAGGCAACAGGAGGAGGACATTCAGCCCCTCCAGCCTGTTACACAGGCACAGGAGGATGACATTCAGCCCCTCGAGCCTGTTACACAGGATCAGGAGGAGGCCATTCAGCCCCGCGAACCTGTTGCACCGGATCAGGAGGAGGCCATTCAGCCGCTCGAGCCCATTACACAGAAACAAGAGGAGGCCATTCAGCCCTTCGAGCTTGTTACACAGAAACAGGAGGAGGCCATTCAGCCCCTCGAGCCTGTTACACAGAAACAGGAGGAGGCCATTCAGCACCTCGAGCCTGTTGCACAGGAACAGGAGGAGGCCATTCAGCCCGTCCAGCCTGTTACACAGAAACAGGAGGAGGCCATTCAACCCATCGATCCTGTTACACAGGAACAGGAGGAGGCAATTCAGCACCTCGAGCCTGTTACACAGGAACAGGAGGAGGCCATTCTTCACCTCGAGTCTGGTACACAGGAACAGGAGGAGGCCATTCAACCCCTCGATCCTGTTACACAGGAACAGGAGGAGGCCATTCAGCCCCTCGAGGCTGTTAAACATGAACAGGAGGAGGCCATTCAGGCCCTCGATCCTGGTACGCAGGAACAGGAGGAAACAATTCAGACCTTTGAGCCTGTTACACAGGAACAGGAGGAGGCCATTCAGCCCCTCGAGCCCGTTACACAGGAGCAGGAGGAGGCCATTCAGCCCCTCGAGCCCGTTACACAGGAACAGGAGGAGACCATTCTCCCCCTCGAGCCCGTTACACAGGAACAGGAGGAGTACATTCAGCCCCTCGAGCCTGTTACACAGGTACAGGAGGAGGCCATTCAGCCCCTCGGGTCTGTTACACAGGAAAGGGAGGAGTTCATTCAGCCACTTGAACCTGTTACACAGGAACAGGAGGAGGCCTTTCAGCTCCTGGGACAGGAGGAGGCCATTCAGCCCCACGAGCCTGTTGATCAGGAACAGTATGTAGCCATACAGACCGTCGAGACTGTTGCACAGGAACTGGAAAAGGCCATTCAGCCCCTCGAGCCTGTTACACAGGAACAGGAGGAGGCCATTCAGCACCTCGAGCCTGTTACACAGGAACAGGAGGAGGCCATTATTCCCCTCGAGTCTGGTACACAGGAACAGGAGGAGGCCATTCAGCCTTTTGGGCCTGTTGCAAGGAACCAGGAGGAAGCCATTCAGCCCCTCGAGCCTGTTACACAGGAACAGGAGGAGGCCATTCTTCCCCTCGAGTCTGGTACACAGGAACAGGAGGAGGCCATTCTACCCCTCGGGCCTGTTACAAGGGAACAGGAGGAGGCCGTTCAGCCCCTCGAACCTGTTATACAGGAACAGGAGGATGCCATTCTGTCCCTCGAGCTGGTTCACAGGAACAGGAGGAGGCCATGCAGCCCCTCGAGCCCGTTACACAGGAACAGGAGGAGGCCATTCAGCCCCTCGAGTCGGTAACACAGGAACAGGAGGAGGCCTTTCAGGCCCTCGAGTCTGTTACACAGGAACAGAAGGAGGCCTTTCAGGCCCTCGAGCCTGTTACAGAGGAACAGGAGGAGGCCATTCAGCCCCTCGAGCTAGTTACACAGGAACAGGAGGAGGCCATTCAGCCCCTCGAGCCTGTTACACAGGAACAGGAGCAGGCCATTCAGCCCTTCGAGCCTGGTACACAGGAACAGCAGGTGGCCATTCAGCCCCTCGAGTCTGTTACACAGGAACAGGAGGAGACCATTCAGGCCCTCGAGCCTGTTACACAGGAAAGGGAGGAGGTCATTCAGCCACTCGAGCCTGTTACACAGGAACAGGAGGAGGCCATTCAGCTCCTGGGACAGGAGGAGGCCATTCAGCCCCACGAGCCTGTTGATCAGGAACAGTATGTAGCCATACAGACCGACGAGACTGTTGCACAGGAATGGAAGAGGCCATTCAGCCCCTCGATCCTGTTACACAGGAACAGGGGGAGGCCATTCAGCCCCTCGAGCCTGTTGCACAGAAACAAGAAGAGGCCATTCAGCCCTCGATCCTGTTACACAGGATCAGGAGGAGGCCATTCAGCCCCTCGGGACTGTTACAAGGGAACAGGAGGATGCCATTCAGCCCCTCGGGCCTGTTACAAGGCAACAGGAGGAGGACATTCAGCCCCTCCAGCCTGTTACACAGGCACAGGAGGATGACATTCAGCCCCTCGAGCCTGTTACACAGGATCAGGAGGAGGCCATTCAGCCCCTCGGGCCTGTTACAAGGGAACAGGAGGAGGCCATTCAGCCCCTCGGGCCTGTTACAAGGGAACAGGAGGAGGCCATTCAGCCCCTCGAACTTGTTACACAGGAACAGGAGGAGGCCATTCAGCCCCGCGAACCTGTTGCACCGGATCAGGAGGAGGCCGTTCAGCCCTTCGAGCCTGGTACACAGTAACAGGAGGAGACCATTCTGCCCTTTAAGCCTGGTAGACATGATCAGGAGGTGGCCAATCAGCCCCTCGAGTCTGTAACAAAGGAACAGGAGAGGGCCATTCAGATCCTTGAGCCTGTTACCCAGGAAAAGGGGGAGGCCATTCAGCTCCTGGGACAGGAGGAGGCCATTCAGCCCCACGAGCCTGTTGATGAGGAACAGTATGTAGCCATACAGACCGTCGAGACTGTTGCACAGGAACTGGAAGAGGCCATTCAGCCCCTCGAGCCTGTTGATCAGGAACAGTATGTAGCCATACAGACCATCGAGACTGTTGCACAGGAACAGGAGGAGGCCATTCTTCCCCTCGAGTCTGGTACACAGGAACAGGAGGAGGCCATTCTGCCCCTCCAGCCTGTTACACAGGAACAGGAGGAGGATATTCAGCCCCTCGAGCCTGTTACACAGGAACAGGAGGAGGCCTTTCAGCCACTCGAGCCTGTTACACAGGAACAGGAGGAGGCCATTCAGCCCCTCGAGCCTGTTACACAGGAACAGGAGGAGGCCGTTCAGCCCCTCGAGCCTGTTACACAGGAACAGGAGGAGGCCATTCTTCCCCTCGAGTCTGGTACACAGGAAGAGGAGAAGGCCATTCAGCCCCTCGAGGCTGTTAAACAGTACCAGGAGGAGGCCATTCAGCCCCGCGATCCTGTTACACAGGACCAGGAGCAGGTTATACAGCCCTTCGAGCCCATTATGCAGGAACAGGAGGAGGTAATTCAGCCCTTTGAGCCTAGTACACAGGATGAGGAGGTGGCCATTCAGCCCCTCGAGCCTATTACACAGGAACAAGAGGAGGCCATTCAGCCCCTCCAGCCTGTTAAACGGGAACAGGAGGAGGACATTCAGGCCCTCGAACCTTTTTACTGGAACAGGAGGAGGCCATTCAGCCCCTCGAGCCTGTTACACAGGTACAGAAGGAGGCCATTCAGCCCCTCGAGCCTGTTACACAGGAACAGGAGGAGGCCATTCAGCCGCTCGAACCTGTTACACAGGAACAGGAGGAGGCCATTCAGCCCCTCGAGCCCATTACATCGGAACAGGAGGAGGCCATTCAGCCCCTCGAGCCCATTACACAGGAACAGGAGGAGGACATTCAGCCGCTCGAGCCCATTACACAGGAATAAGAGGAGGCCATTCAGCCCTTCGAGCTTGTTACACAGAAACAGGAGGAGGCCATTCAGCCCCTCGAGCCTGTTACACAGAAACAGGAGGAGGCCATTCAGCACCTCGAGCCTGTTACACAGGAACAGGAGGAGGCCATTCAGCCCGTCCAGCCTGTTACACAGAAACAGGAGGAGGCCATTCAACCCCTCGTTCCTGTTACACAGGAACAGGAGGAGGCAATTCAGCACCTCGAGCCTGTTATACAGGAACAGGAGGAGGCCATTCTTCACCTCGAGTCTGGTACACAGGAACAGGAGGAGGCCATTCAACCCCTCGATCCTGTTACACAGGAACAGGAGGAGGCCAATCAGCCCCTCGAGGCTGTTAAACATGAACAGTAGGAGGCCATTCAGGCCCTCGATCCTGGTACGCAGGAACAGGAGGAAACAATTCAGACCTTTGGGCCTGTTACACAGGAACAGGAGGAGGCCATTCAGCCCCTCGAGCTGGTTCACAGGAATAGGAGGAGGCCATGCAGCCCCTCGAGCCCGTTACACAGGAACAGGAGGAGGCCATTCAGCCCCTCGAGTCGGTTACACAGGAACAGGAGGAGGCCTTTCAGGCCCTCGAGTCTGTTACACAGGAACAGAAGGAGGCCTTTCAGGCCCTCGAGCCTGTTACACAGGAACAGGAGGAGGGCATTCAGCCCCTCGAGCCTGTTGCACAGGAACAGGAGGGGACGATTCAGCCCCTCGAGCCTATTACACGGGTACAAAAGGAGGCCATTCAGCCCCTCGAGCTAGTTACACTGGAACAGGAGGAGGCCATTCAGCCCCTCGAGTCTGTTACACAGGAACAGAAGGAGGCCTTTCAGGCCCTTGAGCCTGTTACACAGGAACAGGAGGAGGCCATTCAGCCCCTCGAGCCTGTTACACAGAAACAGGAGGAGGCCATTCAGCACCTCGAGCCTGTTACACAGGAACAGGAGGAGGCCATTCAGCCCGTCCAGCCTGTTACACAGAAACAGGAGGAGGCCATTCAACCCCTCGTTCCTGTTACACAGGAACAGGAGGAGGCAATTCAGCACCTCGAGCCTGTTATACAGGAACAGGAGGAGGCCATTCTTCACCTCGAGTCTGGTACACAGGAACAGGAGGAGGCCATTCAACCCCTCGATCCTGTTACACAGGAACAGGAGGAGGCCAATCAGCCCCTCGAGGCTGTTAAACATGAACAGTAGGAGGCCATTCAGGCCCTCGATCCTGGTACGCAGGAACAGGAGGAAACAATTCAGAACTTTGGGCCTGTTACACAGGAACAGGAGGAGGCCATTCAGCCCCTCGAGCTGGTTCACAGGAATAGGAGGAGGCCATGCAGCCCCTCGAGCCCGTTACACAGGAACAGGAGGAGGCCATTCAGCCCCTCGAGTCGGTTACACAGGAACAGGAGGAGGCCTTTCAGGCCCTCGAGTCTGTTACACAGGAACAGAAGGAGGCCTTTCAGGCCCTCGAGCCTGTTACACAGGAACAGGAGGAGGGCATTCAGCCCCTCGAGCCTCTTGCACAGGAACAGGAGGGGACGATTCAGCCCCTCGAGCCTATTACACGGGTACAAAAGGAGGCCATTCAGCCCCTCGAGCTAGTTACACTGGAACAGGAGGAGGCCATTCAGCCCCTCGAGTCTGTTACACAGGAACAGAAGGAGGCCTTTCAGGCCCTTGAACCTGTTACACAGGAACAGAAAGAGGCCATTCAGCCCCTCCAGCCTGTTACACGGGATCAGGAGGTGGCCATTCAGACCCTCGAGCCCATTACACAGGAACAGGAGGAGGCCATTCAGCCCCTCGAGCCCGTTACACAGAAACAGGAGGAGGCCATTCAACCCCTCGTTCCTGTTACACAGGAACAGGAGGAGGCAATTCAGCACCTCGAGCCTGTTACACAGGAACAGGAGGAGGCCATTCTTCACCTCGAGTCTGGTACACAGGAACAGGAGGAGGCCATTCAACCCCTCGATCCTTGTTACACAGGAACAGGAGGAGGCCATTCAGCCCCTCGAGGCTGTTAAACATGAACAGGAGGAGGCCATTCAGGCCCTCGATCCTGGTACGCAGGAACAGGAGCAAACAATTCAGACCTTTGGGCCTGTTACACAGGAACAGGAGGAGGCCATTCAGCCCCTCGAGCTGGTTCACAGGAACAGGAGGAGGCCATGCAGCCCCTCGAGCCCGTTACACAGGAACAGGAGGAGGCCATTCAGCCCCTCGAGTCGGTTACACAGGAACAGGAGGAGGCCTTTCAGGCCCTCGAGTCTGCTACACAGGAACAGAAGGAGGCCTTTCAGGCCCTTGAGCCTGTTACACAGGAACAGGAGGAGGGCATTCAGACCATCGAGCCTGTTGCACAGGAACAGGAGGAGACGATTCAGCCCCTCGAGCCTATTACACGGGTACAAAAGGAGGCCATTCAGCCCCTCGAGCTAGTTACACTGGAACAGGAGGAGGCCATTCAGCCCCTCGAGTCTGTTACACAGGACCAGAAGGAGGCCTTTCAGGCCCTTGAGCCTGTTACACAGGAACAGGAGGAGGCCATTCAGCCGCTCGAATCTGTTACACAGGAACAGAAGGAGCCCATTCAGCCCCTCGAACCTGTTACACAGGAACAGAAGGAGGCCATTCAGCCCCTCCAGCCTGTTACACGGGATGAGGAGGAGGCCATTCAGACCCTCGAGCCCATTACACAGGAACAGGAGGAGGCCATTCAGCCCCTCGAGCCCGTTACACAGGAGCAGGAGGACACCATTCAGCCCCTCGAACCCATTACACAGGAGCAGGAGGAGGCCATTCAGCCCCTCGAGCTAGTTACACAGGAACAGGAGGAGGCCATTCAGTCCCTCGAGCTAGTTACACAGGAACAGGAGGATGCCATTCAGCCCCTCGAGCCTGTTACACAGGAACAGGAGGAGGCCATTCAGCCCCACGAGCCCGTTACAGAGGAACAGGAGGAGGCCATTCAGCCACTCGAGCCCATTACACAGGAACAGGAGGAGGCCATTCAGCCCCTCGAGCTAGTTACACAGGAACAGGAGGAGGCCATTCAGCCCCTCGAGCCTGTTACACAGGAACAGGAGCAGGCCATTCAGCCCTTCGAGCCTGGTACACAGGAACAGCAGGTGGCCATTCAGCCCCTCGAGTCTGTTACACAGGAACAGGAGGAGACCATTCAGGCCCTCGAGCCTGTTACACAGGAAAGGGAGGAGGTCATTCAGCCACTCGAGCCTGTTACACAGGAACAGGAGGAGGCCATTCAGCTCCTGGGACAGGAGGAGGCCATTCAGCCCCACGAGCCTGTTGATCAGGAACAGTATGTAGCCAGACAGACCGACGAGACTGTTGCACAGGAATGGAAGAGGCCATTCAGCTCCTCGATCCTGTTACATAGGAACAGGTGGAGGCCATTCAGCCCCTCGAGCCTGTTGCACAGAAACAAGAGGAGGCCATTCAGCCATCGATCCTGTTACACAGGAACAGGAGAAGGCCATTATTCCCCTTGAGTCTGGTACACAGGAACAGGAGGAGGCCATTCAGCCTTTTGGGCCTGTTACAAGGAACCAGGAGGAGGCCATTCAGCCCCTCGAGACTGTTACACGGGAACAGGAGGAGGCCATTCTGCCCCTCGAGCCTATTACAAGGGAACAGGAGGAGGACATTCAGCCCCTCGAACCGGCCGACACACCATTTAACGTGGGGGGAGAGAGAGAGAGAGAGAGCGGGACATGGCAGAGTGGAAAGGAACGCGGGGCAAAGCCGCCCTCAGCTCTTACTTGGGCACTGCGGTTTGGGAGCTCTGTCACACGGCTGAAGTTCCATCTCGAGCAGTCTCCACGCGCTGCCTGTGTTTCCCCACATCAGTGCGTTCGCC
Organism: Squalus acanthias; assembly: GCA_030390025.1. Taxonomy (NCBI): domain Eukaryota; kingdom Metazoa; phylum Chordata; class Chondrichthyes; order Squaliformes; family Squalidae; genus Squalus; species Squalus acanthias. The sequence continues at coordinate 39,319,611 of CM059449.1, read as the reverse complement.
TCAGTTCCTGCCACCAGCTGGCGACCTCCAAACCTGGGCTGTCTCCGCTGTGGGCCTGGCCGGGAAGAAGCGGAGTTCCACCTCTGGGCTCTTGATCCGTTCCACTTTCCTTCCCAGTGCTTTGTAACTCTCCCCTCCTACTGATCTGCAGACGCTTTTATCATTGTCTGACTGCGTGAGTCTTTCTCACAGTATCTCTCGACAGTGACTCACTCACCTTAGGAAGCGGGGAGGGTGTGGCCTGAACGCAAAACTTACCAGCCTCCCACTCACTGCTGCCCATTAACCCCTTGTTATCCGTAGAGAAGAGAAAGAGTGTGAAATAGAGGGGCGGCGGGCGGGGGAACGATAAGAGAGTCATTGGGGTAAAAATTCAGTTGGTTGCGCCTCCCGTTAGCGCCTTAAGAGGGCGCTAATGGGGCGCAACGCCGCTAACGCCCGGGCGCAGCGATGTTTGCGCCGCTCGGGAACTTAACTTGACATTGTGCGGCGGCGCTAAAACTTACCGCTGCGACCACCTGCGCGCGCAGATTGTGACGTCATTCCATGGTGCAACGCCCTTGTGGCGCCCCGGAGCGGAAATTGAGTGGCGCCCCCTGCCTTACCACCTGGCGCTTCCAACGACCGGAAGACTGGAACGCTATCAATCGCTGTGGGGCTGGGGGGGGGCGCTATTTAAAGGGGGCCTCTTCCTGTCTTTTTCTGTGGTCGACATTTTTGCACCACTCGTTCTGAGAGAGAGAGAGAGATTCGGAGAGAGAGAAAGAGAGACTTCTAAATAACAACAGAAAACGCTGGAAAAACTCAGCAGGCCAGGCAGCATCCGTGGAGAGAGAAAGAGACTTCTACATTGACTCAACACTTTGTGAGGTAGTTTTGCCTATTGATCCTAACTTTGCTGCTACTTTAGTTGCTGTCCTTCATTACTTTGCTTGCAAAGAGAATATGGGGGCTGCACTGATTGGGGGCGTCGTCCTGCTCCAGCTGAATCGGAGGATACAGAGACGCAGAGAGAGAGTGGCAATGATGGCCAGACGGAGGAGGGCCATCAGGCGTATGTACAGGAGAGCTTACCCTCCCAGGGTATATCGTGAACAGCTCTCCTACATCCATATGTCCGAGGAGCTGTGTTTGCGAAGGCTGCGATTCAGCAAGGAGGTGGTCACTGAGCTCTGCCACCTGCTGCAGCCAGATCTGCAGCCTCAACTGAGGTCTAGGACGTCTCTGTCGGTGGCAGTGAAGGTCACAGTGGCTTTGAACTTTTACGCTACTGGCTCATTTCAAGCTGCTGCTGGGGACCTCGCCAATATCTCCCAGTTCGCGGTGCATTGCTGCATCCGGCAGGTCACAAATGCCCTCTTCAGAAGGAGACGAGAGTTCATCTCTTTCCCCATGACCCCAGACAAGCAGCATGACCGCGCTCTGGGCTTTGCGAGGGTAGCGGGCTTCCCCATGGTGCAGGGCGCCATTGACTGCACGCATGTGGCTTTGCGTGCTCCGCATGAGAATGCCGAGGAATTCAGGAACAGAAAGGGGTTCCATTCCTTGAATGTCCAGTTGGTCTGTGACCACAGACAGCTGATACTCGCTGTCAATGCCCAGTATCCTGGCAGCTGCCACAATGATTTTATCCTGCGCCAGACTACTGTGGCAGAACTTTTCGAGGCACCGCATCAGCCAGTTGGTTGGCTTCTCGGGGACAAGGGGTATGCATTGAGCACCTGGCTGATGACACCGCTCCGTACGCCCAACACCCCTGCTGAGCTGCGGTACAATGAGAGCCATCAAGCTACCAGGAACATTATTGAGCGCACAATCGGCGTGCTGAAGCAACGGTTCCGCTGTCTGGACCATTCCGGAGGAGCCCTGCAGTACTCGCCTGAGCGAGTATCGAACTTCGTAGTCGTGTGCTGCATGTTGCATAAGAACATAAGAACATAAGAACATAAGAAATAGGAGCAGGAGTAGGCCAATCGGCCCCTCGAGCCTGCTCCGCCATTCAATAAGATCATGGCTGATCTGATCCTAACCGCCAATCTACTAGCTATCACAGAACCATCTCCTGCATCTAACAGAATTGCACACACGAAATAGGAGCAGAATCAGGCTACACAGTCCCTGGGCCCGCTCCACTACCCACAGGGCCATGACCGATCCGAACCTAGACTCATGTCCAAATTCCTGCCCGCTCCCCGTAACCCTTAATGCCCTTTACTTCTAGGAAACTGTCTATTTCTGTTTTAAATTTAATTAATGTTGTAGCTTCTACAGCTTTTTGTGGCAGCATATTCCATGGACCTACCACCCTCTGAGTGAAGTAGTTCCTCCTCATCTCAGTTTTGAAAGAGCAGCCCCTTATTCTAAGACTATGTCCCCTAGTTCTCGTCTCACCCGTCATCGGGAACATCCTCCCCGCATCCACCCGATCCAACCCCTTCACAATCTTATATGTTTCAATAAGATCGCCTCTCATTCTTCTGAACTCCAATGAGTAGAGTCCCAATCTACCCAACCTCTCCTCATATGACCACCCCCTCATCCCCGGGATTAACCGAGTGAACCTTTTTTGCACTGCCTCGAGAGCAAGGATGTCTTTCCTTAAGTAAGGACACCAAAACTGTATGCAGTATTCCAGGTGCGGTCTCACCAATACCTTGTACAACTGAAGCAATACCTCCCTATTTTTATATTCTATCCCCCTAGCAATGAAAGCCAACATTCCATTTGCCTTCTTAATCACTTGCTGCACCTGCATACTAACCTTTTGAGTTTCGTGCACCAGGACCCCCAGATCCCTTTGCACTTCAGTACTCTCCAGTTTCTTGCCATTAAGATAATAAATTGCTCTAGGATTTTTCCTGCCAAAGTGCATCACCTCACACTTTCCAGTGTTGTATTCCATCTGCCAAATCTCTGCCCACTTACTTAGCCTGTCTATGTCCCCTTGCAGGTTTTTTATGTCCTCCTCACTCACTACTTTCCCTCCCATCTTTGTATCATCTGCAAATTTTGATATGTTACACTTGGTCCCTTCCTCCAAATCGTTAATATAGATTGTGAAGAGTTGGGGACCCAGCACTGACCCCTGCGGAACACCACTAGTTACTGATTGCCAGTCTGAGAATGAACCATTTATCCCAACTCTTTGCTTTCTGTTAGATAGCCAATCCTCTATCCATGCCAGAATATTACCCCCAATCCCGTGATTTTTTACCTTAAGCAATAATCTTTTGTGTGGCACCTTGTCAAATGCCTTTTGGAAGTCTAAATACACTACGTCCACTGGTTCCCCTTTATCCACTCTATATGTTACTTCCTCAAAGAACTCCAGCAAATTTGTCAAACATGACTTCCCCTTCGTAAAACCATGCTGACTTTGTCCTATTAAATTATGATTATCCAAATGTCCTGTTACTGCTTCCTTAATAATGGACTCCAAAATTTTACCTACCACAGATGTTAGGCTAACCGGTCTATAGTTACCAGCCTTCTGTCTACTGCCCTTTTTAAATAAGGGTGTTACATTAGCAGTTTTCCAGTCTGCCGGGACCTTAGCGGAATCCAGGGAGTTTTGAAAAATTATTACCAATGCATCTACAATCCCTACCGCCACTTCCTTCAAGACTCTAGGATGTAAGCCATCAGGTCCAGGTGATTTATCCGCCTTGAGTCCCATTATTTTACCGAGTACCACTTCCTTAGTGATTTTGATCGTGTTTAGCTCCTCTCCCCCTATAGCCCCCTGTTTGTCCAGTGTTGGGATATTCTTAGTGTCCTCTACTGTAAAGACTGATACAAAATATTCATTCAGTGTTTTTGCCAGCTCCATATTTCCCACCATTAATTTCCCGGTCTCATCCTCTAAGGGACCAACATTTACTTTAGCCACCCTTTTTCTTTTTATATAACATGGCAATCCTCAGGACCCAGCCAATGCCACCAGGCCTTGTAGCACCACCAGAGGAGGAGGAGGAAAAGGAGGAAGAGGACGAGGACGATGATCATCAGCAGCACCAAGGCAGGAGGGCGGCCCACAATGGTCAAACTGCAAGGGCCGTCCGTCAACGGCTAATAGCAAGCCGCTTCTAGGGCCCCTGCCATTGCTACCAACATTAATGAACCCAGCACGCAACCCCTAAGCCGGCCAAGGCACCAATAATTCCAACCACCAACCATGTATATTTTGAATACAGAAACTTATTTATTTTACAAACTCTGTGTGTGTCAATTCCTCATGACAAACTCATAGAAATAAACACAAAAAAACAGTCAATAACATAACTGGTTCTCACAACCTGGAGATAATGTCCAAAACACTAAACAAAAGTTGGACCACGAACCTCGACCTTTAATAAAAAAATGACCAGCATTTTGTCACACCTCCTACTTTTTGCCCTTCGAGGGTGATCTCCTTCCCTTGCACACTTCCCCCCTTCTAACCCTACTGCTCCTCCGTAATGGGACCTCAGTGGCTGCAGCAAGGCTGGTGGAAGGCTGCTGCTCGTCAGACCCTGACACTGCAGATGCCCCTGAAGGACGGCCTCGACCAGTTCTGGGCCTGGAGGGCCCGGCTGCAGACTGCACCAACTCTGCATGGGCGGCAGCAGTCTGTCCTACAGGCGGTGGCAAGTGCAGTGGAGAAGTGACAGTGTTGGCAGCAGGAATGCTGTCATCGTGAGAGAGGACAGCAACTCCCTGCTCGCCCTGACACACTGGCACTCCCACGGGGCAGCACTTCAGCATCCGGAGCAATCTGCCGGAGAACAGATTGCTGGCCTGCTGCGGCGCGGTGACAGCCCCGGGGACATGTGCACGAACCATCGAGGTTGGCAGCAGTCTGTGCTCGCGTGGCCTCAATCTGAGTCTGTATGAGAGCAGTCAGAGATGGGATCACGGCAGCCAGTGACTGAATTGCAGCACTAAACGTTAGTGTGGCATCCGCCTGTGCTACAGCGAAGTGCTCCACACTCCTTGCCAGTGACTCAATGCATTCGGGCACCCTTCCCACTGCACCCATGAGCTCAGTGTGCATGTCCACCGCCTGGGTGTTCATTTCTGCGATCAGCCGCTCCTCCTCTGCGTCCATTGCAGTAGGAGTGTCTGGCATACTCTCCCTCTGGGGAGAAGGCCCCCGTTCTTTCCTACCCCCGCCCCCCCATGGCGTTGCTGCAGCCCGCTGGGTCCTGGAGCTTCACCCTCATCAGACCCTTCCCCCCTGCTCCCCTCCAGGGAAGGCGTGTTCCCAGTGTGGGCATGGGCTTCCTCGGGAGAGGGTGGCACTGATGCTCCGGCTTCCTCTTCCTCCTCAGCTGCAGCATCACTCCCAGTGGCAGCTTCAGGGCCCGTCTCCTCAGCTGGTGAATCACCATCTGAAAGCAGGGAGGTACAAGAGTGGCTTTAGAGTGAGGACAGGGTGGCAGTAAGGGAGGAATAAGTGCAGCGAGTTAGCAAGTTGGATTGAAAGTGTCAAAGGCTGGTGTTGTGAGGGACAAGTGGAAGGACAGAGGACAAAAAGGTGATGACCTTACCATTGCTGTCCAGAACGGGGTCGGCGTCTCCAGTGGCGACGGGACCGATCACCCGGCTTGCCACAATCCTGTGGACGCGCTCCTCCAGATCGCTGAGGGGTTGCAGCTGAGGCCGCCCTCCACCTGTCCGTTGCTGCTGTCTCCGATTATGCGCCAGCTTGGCCTGCAAGAAAAAGGACAGCATCTGAGTAAATATACAGCCATGGTCTTGCCTGATGTGCCTCCCATAGGTGAATAGCCCTTACTGTATGCAGCCATGGTCTTGCCTGATGTGCCTCCCATAGGTGAATAGCCCTTACTGTATGCAAAGTGTGGAATGTGTGTGTGTGTTTCATGGAAGGGCCATAGGTGTTGGATGAGTGTTGTGCATTGGGGTTTTAAGACCCTCTGGCCATAGAGTGAGGTTGAGATGGAGGGATGGAGAGGTAATGAGAAAAAGCCACTCACCCTGACGACCCGAGTGAGGTCGTTGAACTTTTTGCGGCATTGAGTATGGGTCCTGGGCACCATGCTCCTGGAGGAGACGCTCTGAGCCACCTCCCTCCACACTCTTCTGAACTCGCGTGGCAAAGGCCTCCTGCCACTCTCAGGGAAGAGCATACATCGTCTGCGCTCCACCGCGCCAACCAGAGCATCCAAGGCCCGCTCGGTGAAGCGATGAGCGCGTTCTCTCACCCTCTCCATGCTTAGCAGCAAAATGGATTCACAGGTCTCTCCAGGCCGAGATTCAAGGCTGCAATGTGCAGGGTGTGGCTGGGGAGCAAGTTGGCCCCCCCCCGCTTTAAGAAGTGGCCGGCGCCAGTGTGTCTGTGTTCCCTCGCTAACTGGCAGCAGCTGCGCTGCGCTCGCGCGCTGAGTTAGCGCCTCACTCCTTGGCCTTTGCGCCTTAAGACAGGTGTGCAGCGCCTGCTTTAGCGCTCCACTCACCTCCCGGGGCGGTAAAAGTGAAGTTTCCAGTCAGTGCCGATAATTAGCGCCAGGCGCTAATATTTGCGTCCAGACGATATTTGCGCCCCAAATGGGGCGCGACCTAATTTCTACCCCATAGAGTTATACAGCACAGAAAGAGGCCCTACGGCCCATCGTGTCCGCGCCGGCCAACAAGCCCTGTCTATTCTAATCCCATTTTCCAGCACTTGGTCCGTAGCCCTGCATGCTATGGCGTTTCAAGTGCTCATCTAAATGCTTCTTGAATGTTGTGAGGGTTCCTGCCTCTACCACTCTTTCAGGCGGTGAGTTCCAGATTCCAACCACCCTCTGGGTGAAAAAGCTTTTCCTCAAATCCCCTCTAAACCTCCTGCCCCTTACCTTGAAACTATGCCCCCTGGTTATTGACCCCTCTACTAAGGGGAAAAGTTCCTTTCTATCTACCCTATCTATGCCCCTCATAATTTTGTACTCCTCAATCAGGTCCCCCCTCAGCCTTCTCTGCTCTAAGGAAAACAACCCCAGCCTGTCCAGTCTCTCTTCATAGCTGAAGCGCTCCAGCCCAGGTAACATCCTGGTGAATCTCCTCTGCACCCTCTCCAAAGCGATCACATCCCTCCTATAGTGTGGCGACCAGAACTGCACGCAGTATTCCAGCTGTGGCCTAACCAGCATTTTGTACAGCTCCATCATAACCTCCCTGCTCTTATATTCTATGCCTCGACTAATGAAGGTGAAGTTAAGTCAAATCATCCAAATCTCTGCTGCCCATGTCCCAACTCGCACCAAGTCCCGTTCAACCATCACCCGCTGTGCTCGTTGACCTACATTGGCTCCCGGTCCGGCAACACCTCGATTTTAAAATTCTCTTGCTCCTGTTCAAATCGCTCAATGGCCTCGCCCCTCCCTGTCTCTGTAATCGCCTCCATCCCCTACGACCTCCCGAGATCCCTGCGTTCATCCAATTCTGGCCTCCTGAGCATCCCCATTGGCGGCCGGGCCTTCAGCTGCCTGGGCCCCAAGCTCTGGAATTCCCTCCCTAAACCTCTCCGCCTCGCTCTCCTCTTCCTCTCTCCCCTCCTTTAAGTCGTTCCTTAAAAACCCACCTCTCAGCCCAGCATTTGTAGCCCGGTGTCAAGATTTGTTTGAATTACGCTCCTGTGAAGTTCCTTGGGATGTTAAGGATGCTATATCAATATAAATAGAAGTTGTTGCTATTGTTTTTGTTCCATAGAAGCAGGAGGAGGCCATTCAGCCCCTCGAGCCTGTTACACAGGAGTAGGAGGAGGCCATTCAGCCACTCGAGCCTGTTACACAGGAACAGGAGGAGGCCATTCAGCCCCTTGAGCCTGTTACACAGGATCAGGAGGAGGCCATTCAGCCCCTCGGGCCTGTTACAAGGGAACAGGAGGAGGCCATTCAGCCCCTCGGGCCTGTTACAAGGCAACAGGAGGAGGCCATTCAGCCCCTCCAGCCTGTTACACAGGCACAGGAGGATGACATTCAGCCCCTCGAGCCTGTTACACAGGATCAGGAGGAGGCTATTCAGCCCCTCGGGCCTGTTACAAGGGAACAGGAGGAGGCCATTCAGCCCCTCGGGCCTGTTACAAGGGAACAGGAGGAGGCCATTCAGCCCCTCGAACTTGTTACACAGGAACAGGAGGAGGCCATTCAGCCCCGCGAACCTGTTGCACCGGATCAGGAGGAGGCCGTTCAGCCCTTCGAGCCTGGTACACAGTAACAGGAGGAGACCATTCTGCCCTTTAAGCCTGGTAGACATGATCAGGAGGTGGCCAATCAGCCCCTCGAGTCTGTAACAAAGGAACAGGAGGGGGCCATTCAGACCCTTGAGCCTGTTACACAGGAAAAGGGGGAGGCCATTCAGCTCCTGGGACAGGAGGAGGCCATTCAGCCCCACGAGCCTGTTGCTGAGGAACAGTATGTAGCCATACAGACCGTCGAGACTGTTGCACAGGAACTGGAAGAGGCCATTCAGCCCCTCGAGCCTGTTGATCAGGAACAGTATGTAGCCATACAGACCGTCGAGACTGTTGCACAGGAACAGGAGGAGGCCATTCTTCCCCTCGAGTCTGGTACACAGGAACAGGAGGAGGCCATTCAGCCCCTCCAGCCTGTTACACAGGAACAGGAGGAGGCCATTCAGCCCCTCGAGCCTGTTACACAGGAACAGGAGGAGGCCTTTCAGCCACTCGAGCCTGTTACACAGGAACAGGAGGAGGCCATTCAGCCCCTCGAGCCTGTTACACAGGAACAGGAGGAGGCCATTCAGCCCCTCGAGCCTGTTACACAGGAACAGGAGGAGGCCATTCTTCCCCTCGAGTCTGGTACACAGGAAGAGGAGAATGCCATTCAGCCCCTCGAGGCTGTTAAACAGTAACAGGAGGAGGCCATTCAGCCCCGCGATCCTGTTACACAGGAACAGGAGCAGGCTATACAGCCCTTCGAGCCCATTACGCAGGAACAGGAGGAGGTAATTCAGCCCTTTGAGCCTAGCACACAGGATGAGGAGGTGGCCATTCAGCCCCTCGAGCCTATTACACAGGAACAAGAGGAGGCCATTCAGCCCCTCCAGCCTGTTAAACGGGAACAGGAGGAGGACATTCAGGCCCTCGAACCTTTTTACTGGAACAGGAGGAGGCCATTCAGCCCCTCGACCCTGTTACACAGGTACAGAAGGAGGCCATTCTTCCCCTCGAGCCTGTTACACAGGAACAGGAGGAGGCCATTCAGCCGCCCGAACCTGTTACACAGGAACAGGAGGAGGCCATTCAGCCCCTCGAGCCCATTACATAGGAACAAGAGGAGGCCATTCAGCCCCTCGAGCCCATTACACAGGAACAGGAGGAGGCCATTCAGCCGCTCGAGCCCATTACACAGGAACAAGAGGAGGCCATTCAGCCCTTCGAGCTTGTTACACAGAAACAGGAGGAGGCCATTCAGCCCCTGGAGCCTGTTACACAGAAACAGGAGGAAGCCATTTAGCACCTCGAGCCTGTTACACAGGAACAGGAGGAGGCCATTCAGCCCGTCCAGCCTGTTACACAGAAACAGGAGGAGGCCATTCAACCCCTCGATCCTGTTACACAGGAACAGGAGGAGGCAATTCAGCACCTCGAGCCTGTTACACAGGAACAGGAGGAGGCCATTCTTCACCTCGAGTCTGGTACACAGGAACAGGAGGAGGCCATTCAACCCCTCCAACTTGTTACACAGGAACAGGAGGAGGCCATTCAGCCCCGCGAACCTGTTGCACCGGATCAGGAGGAGGCCGTTCAGCCTTTTGAGCCTGGTACACAGTAACAGGAGGAGACCATTCTGCCCTTTAAGCCTGGTAGACATGATCAGGAGGTGGCCAATCAGCCCCTCGAGTCTGTAACAAAGGAACAGGAGGGGGCCATTCAGACCCTTGAGCCTGTTACACAGGAAAAGGGGGAGGCCATTCAGCTCCTGGGACAGTAGGAGGCCATTCAGCACCACGAGCCTGTTGATGAGGAACAGTATGTAGCCATACAGACCGTCGAGACTGTTGCACAGGAACTGGAAGAGGCCATTCAGCCCCTCGAGCCTGTTGATCAGGAACAGTATGTAGCCATACAGAACGTCGAGACTGTTGTTTAGGAACAGGAGGAGGCCATTCTTCCCCTCGAGTCTGGTACACAGGAACAGGAGGGGGCCATTCAGCCCCTCGAGCCTGTTACACAGGAAAAGGAGGAGGCCATTCAGCCCCTCGAGCCTATTACACAGGAACAGGAGGAGGCCTTTCAGCCACTCGAGCCTATTACACAGGAACAGGAGGAGGCCATTCAGCCCCTCGAGCCTGTTGCACAGGATCAGGAGGAGGCCGTTCAGCCCCTCGAGTCTGGTACACAGGAACAGGAGGAGGCCATTCAGCGCCAAGAGCTTGTTACACAGGAACAGGAGGAGGCTATTCAGCCCCTCGAACTTGTTACACAGGAACAGGAGGAGGCCATTCAGCACCACGAACTTGTTACACAGGAACAGGAGGAGGCCATTCAGCCCCGCGAACCTGTTGCACCGGATCAGGAGGAGGCCGTTCAGCCCTTCGAGCCTGGTACACGGTAACAGGAGGAGACCATTCTGCCCTTTAAGCCTGGTAGACATGATCAGGAGGTGGCCAATCAGCCCCTCGAGTCTGTAACAATGGAACAGGAGGGGGCCATTCAGACCCTTGAGCCTGTTACACAGGAAAAGGGGGAGGCCATTCAGCTCCTGGGACAGGAGGAGGCCATTCAGCCCCACGAGCCTGTTGATGAGGAACAGTATGTAGCCATACAGACCGTCGAGACTGTTGCACAGGAACTGGAAGAGGCCATTCAGCCCCTCGAGCCTGTTGATCAGGAACAGTATGTAGCCATACAGACCGTCGAGACTGTTGCACAGGAACAGGAGGAGGCCATTCTTCCCCTCGAGTCTGTTACACAGGAACAGGAGGAGGCCATTCTGCCCCTCCAGCCTGTTACACAGGAACAGGAGGAGGCCATTCAGCCCCTCGAGCCTGTTACACAGGAACAGGAGGAGGCCTTTCAGCCACTCGAGCCTGTTACACAGGAACAGGAGGAGTCCATTCAGCCCCTCGAGCCTGTTACACAGGAACAGGAGGAGGCCATTCAGCCCCTCGAGCCTGTTACACAGGAACAGGAGGAGGCCATTCTTCCCCTCGAGTCTGGTACACAGGAAGAGGAGAAGGCCATTCAGCCACTCGAGGCTGTTAAACAGTAACAGGAGGAGGCCATTCAGCCCCGCGATCCTGTTACACAGGAACAGGAGCAGGCTATACAGCCCTTCGAGCCCATTACGCAGGAACAGGAGGAGGTAATTCAGCCCTTTGAGCCTAGTACACAGGATGAGGAGGTGGCCATTCAGCCCCTCGAGCCTATTACACAGGAACAAGAGGAGGCCATTCAGCCCCTCCAGCCTGTTAAACGGGAACAGGAGGAGGACATTCAGGCCCTCGAACCTTTTTACTGGAACAGGAGGAGGCCATTCAGCCCCTCGAGCCTGTTACACAGGTACAGAAGGAGGCCATTCAGCCACTCGAGCCTGTTACACAGGAACAGGAGGAGGCCATTCAGCCGCCCGAACCTGTTACACAGGAACAGGAGGAGGCCATTCAGCCCCTCGAGCCCATTACATAGGAACAAGAGGAGGCCATTCAGCCCCTCGAGCCCATTACACAGGAACAGGAGGAGGCCATTCAGCCGCTCGAGCCCATTACACAGGAACAAGAGGAGGCCATTCAGCCCTTCGAGCTTGTCACACAGAAACAGGAGGAGGCCATTCAGCCCCTCGAGCCTGTTACACAGAAACAGGAGGAGGCCATTCAGCACCTCGAGCCTGTTACACAGGAACAGGAGGAGGCCATTCAGCCCGTCCAGCCTGTTACACAGAAACAGGAGGAGGCCATTCAACCCCTCGATCCTGTTACACAGGAACAGGAGGAGGCAATTCAGCACCTCGAGCCTGTTACACAGGAACAGGAGGAGGCCATTCTTCACCTCGAGTCTGGTACACAGGAACAGGAGGAGGCCATTCAACCCCTCGATCCTGTTACACAGGAACAGGAGGAGGCCATTCAGCCCCTTCAACTTGTTACACAGGAACAGGAGGAGGCCATTCAGCCCCGCAAACCTGTTGCACCGGATCAGGAGGAGGCCGTTCAGCCCTTCGAGCCTGGTACACAGTAACAGGAGGAGACCATTCTGCCCATTAAGCCTGGTAGACATGATCAGGAGGTGGCCAATCAGACCCTCGAGTCTGTAACAAAGGAACAGGAGGGGGCCATTCAGACCCTTGAGCCTGTTACACAGGAAAAGGGGGAGGCCATTCAGCTCCTGGGACAGGAGGAGGCCATTCAGCCCCACGAGCCTGTTGATGAGGAACAGTATGTAGCCATACAGACCGTCGAGACTGTTGCACAGGAACTGGAAGAGTCCATTCAGCCCCTCGAGCCTGTTGATCAGGAACAGTATGTAGCCATACAGAACGTCGAGACTGTTGCACAGGAACAGGAGGAGGCCATTCTTCCCCTCGAGTCTGGTACGCAGGAACAGGAGGAGGTAATTCAGCCCTTTGAGCCTAGTACACAGGATGAGGAGGTGGCCATTCAGCCCCTCGAGCCTATTACACAGGAACAAGAGGAGGCCATTCAGCCCCTCCAGCCTGTTAAACGGGAACAGGAGGAGGACATTCAGGCCCTCGAACCTTTTTACTGGAACAGGAGGAGGCCATCCATCCCTCGACCCTGTTACACAGGTACAGAAGGAGGCCATTCAGCCCCTCGAGCCTGTTACACAGGAACAGGAGGAGGCCATTCAGCCGCTCGAACCTGTTACACAGAACAGGAGGAGGCCAATCAGCCCCTCGAGCCCATTACATAGGAACAAGAGGAGGCCATTCAGCCCCTCGAGCCCATTACACAGGAACAGGAGGAGGCCATTCAGCCGCTCGAGCCCATTACACAGGAACAAGAGGAGGCCATTCAGCCCTTCAAGCTTGTTACACAGAAACAGGAGGAGGCCATTCAGCCCCTCGAGCCTGTTACACAGAAACAGGAGGAGGCCATTTAGCACCTCGAGCCTGTTACACAGGAACAGGAGGAGGCAATTCAGCACCTCGAGCCTGTTACACAGGAACAGGAGGAGACCATTCTTCTCCTCGAGTCTGGTACACAGGAACAGGAGGAGGCCATTCAACCCCTCGATCCTGTTACACAGGAACAGGAGGAGGCCATTCAGCCCCTCGAGGCTGTTAAACATGAACAGGAGGAGGCCATTCAGGCCCTCGATCCTGGTACGCAGGAACAGGAGGAAACAATTCAGAACTTTGAGCCTGTTACAGAGGAACAGGAGGAGGCCATTCAGCCCCTCGAGCCCGTTACACAGGAGCAGGAGGAGGCCATTCAGCCCCTCGAGCCCGTTATACAGGAACAGGAGGAGGCCATTCAGCCCCTCGAGCCCATTACACAGGAACAGGAGGAGGCTATGCAGCCCCTCCAGCCCGTTACACAGGAACATGAGGAGGCCTTTCAGGCCCTCGAGTCTGTTACACAGGAACAGAAGGAGGCCTTTCAGGCCCTCGAGCCTGTTGCACAGGAACAGGAGGAGACGATTCAGCCCCTCGAGCCTGTTACACAGGAACAGGAGGAGGGCATTCAGACCATCGAGCCCATTACACAGGAACAGGAGGAGGCCATTCAGCCCCTCGAGCCCGTTACACAGGATCAGGAGGAGTACATTCAGCCCCTCGAGCCTGTTACACAGGTACAGGAGGAGGCCATTCTCCCCCTCGGGTCTGTTACACAGGAAAGGGAGGAGTTCATTCAGCCACTCGAGCCTGTTACACAGGAAAAGGAGGAGGCCTTACAGCTCCTGGGACAGGAGGAGGCCATTCAGCCCCACGAGCCTGTTGATCAGGAACAGTATGTAGCCATACAGACCGTCGAGACTGTTGCACGGGAACTGGAAGAGGCCATTCAGCCCCTCGAGCCTGTTGCACAGGAACAGGAGGAGGCCATTCAGCACCTCGAGCCTGTTACACAGGAACAGGAGGAGGCCATTATTCCCCTCGAGTCTGGTAAACAGGAACAGGAGGAGGCCATTCAGCCTTTTGGGCCTGTTGCAAGGAACCAGGAGGAAGCCATTCAGCCCCTCGAGACTGTTAAACAGGAACAGGAGGAGGCCATTCAGCCCCTCGAGCCTGTTACACAGGAACAGGAGGAGGCCATTCTTCCCTTCCGAGTCTGGTACACAGGAACAGGAGGAGGCCATTCAATCCCTCGGGCCTGTTATACAGGAACAGGAGGAGGCCATTCTGTCCCTCGAGCCAGTTCACAGGAACAGGAGGAGGCCATGCAGCACCTCTAGCCCGTTACACAGGAACAGGAGGAGGCCATTCAGCCCCTCGAGTCGGTTACACAGGAACATGAGGAGGCCTTTCAGGCCCTCGAGTCTGTTACACAGGAACAGAAGGAGGCCTTTCAGGCCCTCGAGCCTGTTACACAGGAACAGGAGGAGGGCATTCAGCCCCTCGAGCCTGTTGCACAGGAACAGGAGGAGACGATTCAGCCCCTCGAGCCTGTTACACAGGAACAGGAGGAGGGCATTCAGACCATCGAGCCCGTTACACAGGAACAGGAGGAGGCCATTCAGCCCCTCGAGCCTATTACACAGGTACAGAAGGAGGCCATTCAGCCCCTCGAGCTAGTTACACAGGAACAGGAGGAGGCCATTCAGCCACTCGAATCTGTTACACAGGAACAGAAGGAGGCCATTCAGCCCCTCCAGCCTGTTACACGGGATCAGGAGGAGGCCATTCAGACCCTCGAGCCCATTACACAGGAACAGGAGGAGGCCATTCAGCCCCTCGAGCCCGTTACACAGAAGCAGGAGGAGGCCATTCAGCCCCTCGAGCCCATTACATAGGAACAAGAGGAGGCCATTCAGCCCCTCGAGCCCATTACACAGGAACAGGAGGAGGCCATTCAGCCGCTCGAGCCCATTACACAGGAACAAGAGGAGGCCATTCAGCCCTTCGAGCTTGTTACACAGAAACAGGAGGAGGCCATTCAGCCCCTCGAGCCTGTTACACAGAAACAGGAGGAGGCCATTTAGCACCTCGAGCCTGTTACACAGGAACAGGAGGAGGCCATTCAGCCCGTCCAGCCCGTTACACAGAAACAGGAGGAGGCCATTCAACCCCTCGATCCTGTTACACAGGAACAGGAGGAGGCAATTCAGCACCTCGAGCCTGTTA
Source organism: Squalus acanthias (assembly GCA_030390025.1). Lineage (NCBI taxonomy): Eukaryota > Metazoa > Chordata > Chondrichthyes > Squaliformes > Squalidae > Squalus > Squalus acanthias. The sequence continues at coordinate 39,304,363 of CM059449.1, read as the reverse complement.
CACAGGAACAGGAGGAGACCATTCTTCTCCTCGAGTCTGGTACACAGGAACAGGAGGAGGCCATTCAGGCCCTCGAGCCTGTTACACAGGAAAGGGAGGAGGTCATTCAGCCACTCGAGCCTGTTACACAGGAACAGGAGGAGGCCATTCAGCTCCTGGGACAGGAGGAGGCCATTCAGCCCCACGAGCCTGTTGATCAGGAACAGTATGTAGCCATACAGACCGACGAGACTGTTGCACAGGAATGGAAGAGGCCATTCAGCCCCTCGATCCTGTTACACAGGAACAGCGGGAGGCCATTCAGCCCCTCGAGCCTGTTGCACAGAAACAAGAGAAGGCCATTCAGCCCTCGATCCTGTTACACAGGAACAGGTGGAGGCCATTCAGCACCTCGAGCCTGTTACACAGGAACAGGAGGAGGCCATTATTCCCCTCGAGTCTGGTACACAGGAACAGGAGGAGGCCATTCAGCCTTTTGGGCCTGTTACAAGGAACCAGGAGGAGGCCATTCAGCCCCTCGAGACTGTTAAACAGGAACAGGAGGAGGCCATTCAGCCCCGCGATCCTGTTACACAGGAACAGGAGCAGGCTATACAGCCCTTCGAGCCCGTTACGCACGAACAGGAGGAGGCCATTCAGCCCTTTGAGCCCAGTACACAGGATCAGGTGGTGGCCATTCAGCCCTCGAGCCTATTACACATGAACAGGAGGAGGCCGTTCAGCCCCTCCAGCCTGTTACACGGGAACAGGAGGAGGCCATTGTGCCCCTCGAGCCTATTACAAGGGAACAGGAGGAGGACATTCAGCCCATCGAACCTGTTATACGGGAACAGCAGGAGGCCATTCAGCCCCTCGAGCCTGTTATACGGGAACAGCAGGAGGCCATTCAGCCCCTCGAGCCTATTACACAGGTACAGAAGAAGGCCTTTCAGCCCCTCGATTAGTTACACAGGAACAGGAGGAGGCCATTCAGCCCCTCGAGCTAGTTACACAGGAACAGGAAGATGCCATTCAGCCCTTCGAGCCCGGTACGCACGAACAGGAGGAGGCCATTCAGCCCTTTGAGCCTAGTACACAGGATCAGGTGGTGGCCATTCAGCCCTCGAGCCTATTACACAGGTACAGAAGAAGGCCATTCAGCCCCTCGATTAGTTACACAGGAACAGGAGGAGGCCATTCAGCCATTCGAGACTGTTGCCCTGAAGCAGGAGGAGGCCATTCAGCCCCTCGAGGCTGTTATACGGGAACAGCAGGAGGCCATTCAGCCCCTCGAGCCTGTTATACGGGAACCGCAGGAGGCCATTCAGCCCCTCGAGCCTGTTACACAGGTACAGAAGAAGTCCATTCAGCCCCTCGATTAGTTACACAGGAACAGGAGGAGGCCATTCAGCCCCTCAATCCTGTTACACAGGAACAGGAGCAGGCTATACAGCCCTTTGAGCCCGGTACGCATGAACAGGAGGAGGCCATTCAGCCCTTTGAGCCTAGTACACAGGATCAGGTGGTGGCCATTCAGCCCTCGAGCCTATTACACAGGTACAGAAGAAGGCCATTCAGCCCCTCGATTAGTTACACAGGAACAGGAGGAGGCCATTCAGCCATTCGAGACTGTTGCCCTGAAGCAGGAGGAGGCCATTCAGCCCCTCGAGGCTGTTATACGGGAACAGCAGGAGGCCATTCAGCCCCTCGAGACTGTTATACGGGAACCGCAGGAGGCCATTCAGCCCCTCGAGCCTGTTACACAGGTACAGAATAAGGCCATTCAGCCCCTCGATTAGTTACACAGGAACAGGAGGAGGCCATTCAGCCCTCGATCCTGTTACACAGGAACAGGAGCAGGCTATACAGCCCTTCGAGCCCGGTACGCACGAACAGGAGGAGGCCATTCAGCCCTTTGAGCCTAGTACACAGGATCAGGTGGTGGCCATTCAGCCCTCGAGCCTATTACACAGGTACAGAAGAAGGCCATTCAGCCCCTCGATTAGTTACACAGGATCAGGAGGTGGCCAATTAGCCCCTCTAGTCATGTACACAGGAACAGGAGTAGGCCGTTCAGCCCCTCGAGTCTGTTACACAGGAACAGGAGGAGGCCATTCAGCCCTTTGAGCCTGGGTCACAGGATCAGGAGGAGGCCATTCAGCCCCTCGAGTCTGTTACACAGGAACAGGAGGAGGCCATTCAGGCCCTCGAGCCTGTTACACAGGAAAGGGAGGAGGTCATTCAGCCACTCGAGCCTGCTACACAGGAACAGGAGGATGCCATTCAGCTCCTGGGACAGGAGGAGGCCATTCAGCCCCACGAGCCTTTTGACCAGGAACAGTATGTAGCCATACAGATCGTCGAGACTGTTGCACAGGAACTGGAAGAGGCCATTCAGCCCCTCGAGCCTGTTACACAGAAACAGGAGGAGGCCATTCAGCCCCTCAAGCCTGTTACACAGGAAGAGGAGGAGGCCATTCTTCCCCTCGAGTCTTGTACACAGGAACAGGAGGAGGCAATTTAGCTTTTCGGGCCTGTTACAAGGAACCAGGAGGAGGCCATTCAGCCCCTCGATCCTGTTACACAGGAACAGGAGCAGGCTATACAGCCCTTTGAGCCTGGTACACATGATCAGGAGGAGGCCATTCAGTCCCTCGGGACTGTGATACATTGGAACAGGCCATTCAGCCCCTCGAGCCTGTTACACAGGATCAGGAGGAGGCCAATCAGTCCCTCGAGTCTGTTACACAGGAACAGGAGGAGGCCAATCAGTCCCTCGAGTCTGTTACACAGGAACAGGAGGCGGCCATTCAAACCTTTACACAGGATCAGGAGGAGGCCAATCAGTCCCTCGAACCTGTTATACCGGAACAGGAGGAGGCCATTCAGCCCCTCGAGCCTGTTACACAGGAACAGGAGGAGACCATTCAGCCCCTCGAGACTGTTGCCCTGAAACAGGAGGAGGCCATTCAGCCCCTCGAAACCGTGATACGGTAACAGCAGGAGGCCATTCAGCCCCTCGAGCCTGTTACACAGGAACAGGAGGAGGCCATTCAGCCCCTCGAGCCTGTTACACAGGAACAGGAGGAGGCCATTCAGTCCCTCGAGCCTGTTACACAGGTACAGAAGGAGGTCATTCAGCCCCTAGAGCCAGGTACACAGGAACAGCAGGAGGCCATCCAGCCGCTCGAGGCTGTTACATAGGAACAGGAGGAGGCCATTCAGCCCCTCGAGACTGTTACACAGGAACAGGAGCAGGCCATTTAGCCCCTCGAGCCTGTTACACAGGAACAGGAGCAGGCTATTCAGCCTTTCGAGCCTGGTACACAGGAACAGGAGGAGGCCATTAAGGCCCTCGAGCCTGTTACACAGGAACAGGAGCAGGCTATTCAGCCCTTCGAGCCTGGTACACAGGAACAGGAGCAGGCTATTCAGCCCCTCTAGCCTGTTACAAAGGAACAGAAGGAGGCCATTCAGCCCCTCGAGCCTGTTACACAGGTACAGGAGGCGGCCATTCAGCCCCTCGAGCCTCTTACACAGTTACAGGAGGAGGTCATTCAGCCCCTCGAGCCTCTTACACAGGAACAGAAGGAGGCCATTCAGCCCCTCAAAACTGGTACTCAGGTGAAGGAAGTGGCCATTCAGCCGCTCGAGTATCTTACTCAGGTACAGGAGGATGCCATTCAGCCCCTCGAACCTGTTATACAGGAACAGGAGGAGGCCATTCAGCCCCTCGAGCCCGTTACACAGGAACAGGAGGTGGCCATTCAGACCCTCGAACCTGTTATACAGGAACAGAAGGAGGCCATTCAGCCCCTCGAGCCTGTTACACAGGAACAGGAGGAGGCCATTCAGCCCCTCGAGCCTGTTACACAGGAACAGAAGGAGGCCATTCAGCCCCTCAAGGCTGTTAAACAGGAACAGGAGGATGCCATTAGCCCCTCGAACCTGTTATACTGGAACAGGAGAAGGCCATTCAGCCCCTCGAGACTGTTGCCCTGAAACAGTAGGAGGCCATTCAGCCCCTCGAGCCTGTTACACAGGAACAGGAGGGGACCATTCAGCCCCTCGAGACTGTTGCCCTGAAACAGTAGGAGGCCATTCAGCCCCTCGAACCTGTTATACAGGAACAGCAGGAGGCCATTCAGCCCCTCGAGCCGGTTACACAGGAACAGGAGGAGGCCATTCAGCCCCTCGAGCCCGTAACACAGGAACAGGAGGAGGCCGTTCAGCCCCTCGAGCCCGTTACACAGGAACAGGAGGAGGCCATTCAGCCCTTTGAGCCTGGGACACAGAATCAGGAGTTGGCCATTCAGCCCCTCAAGCCTGTTACACAGGAACTGGAGGAGGCCATTCAGCCCTTTGAGCCTGGTACACGGGATCAGGAGTTGGCCATTCAGCCCCTCAAGTCTGTTACACAGGAATGGGAGGAGGCCATTCAGCCCCTCGAACTAGTTACACAGGAACAGGAGGAGGCCCATTCAGCCCCTCCAATCTGCTACACAGTAACAGGAGGAGGTCATTCAGCCCTTCAAGCCTGGTACACAGGAACAGGAGGAGGCCATTCAGCCCCTCGAGCCTGTTACACAGGAACAGGAGGAGGCCATTCAGCCACTCGAGTCTGTTACACAGGAACAGGAGGAGGCCACTCAGCCCCTCGAGTCAGGTACACAGGAACAGGAGGAGGCCATTCAGCCCCTCGAGCCTGTTACACAGGAACAGGAGGAGGCCATTCAGCCCCTCGAGTCAGGTACACAGGAACAGGAGGAGGCCATTCAGCCCCTCGTGCCTGTTACACAGGAACAGGAGGAGGCCATTCAGCCCCTCGAGTCTGTTACACAGGAACAGGAGGAAGCCATTCAGCCCCTCGAGTCTGTTACACAGGAACAGGAGGAGGCCATTCAGCCCCTCGAGTCTGTTACACAGGAACCGGAGGAGGCCATTCATCCCCTCGAGTCTGTTACACAGGAACAGGAGGAAGCCATTCAGCCCCTCGAGTCTGTTACACAGGAACAGGAGGAGGCCATTCCGCCCCTCGAGCCTGTTACACAGGAACAGGAGGAGGCCATTCAGCCCCTCGAGCCTTATACACAAACATCATATCGCGCCCTAGGGGCGGGTGCAAAGCTATCACGTATACAGATTTATTGCTGAATGACAAATATAAAATATAACATCTCATCCTTTCTGCCACCTACAAATCGCATGCAATGTGGAATCACTCCCTACATTCCCGATTCATTACATTTTCGTTATCAGTTGTCCCCAGGACCTTCTGAGACTGCGGCCTTGGTTTGGCCTACTGCTGCAACAACCGCCCTTTGTCTCTGGCCAGATGGTTTGCTCAGTAATATATTTTCTTAAGATAACAGTTCCTGGTTTTGCAAGAGTTTCAAGCTACTTCTCCAAAGCAGGCAGGCTCTGACCTTGTGACGGCTCATGTGACCTCGGCAGAGCAAGCATATTGTGCTTAGTTTCACCAGACTTTAACTGTAAGCCATTTTGCCACTTACACCTTGCAAATTTACTGCATTCATTCCTTAATACTATAGTTCAGCATAAGCATATATTTGGTTACTTCAGCCCCCCCCCCCCCTCATGGCCCATTGGTCATGTTGACCCAAGGCGGCCAATATACTACAGTTTTAAGATTGTTTGCTATGAGCTCCCGTCGCCCTGGTGGTACCAACCCAGGGTGTCTGGTACTCATATTCCCACAATCCTAAACACAGTTCTCATAGTAAGTTCTATTATGTCCCCACCCCCCGCCCCCCCCCCCCCGATTTGTTAATGGTTAGCAACAGTTTTTCTTTCTCTTTGCCCTTCTTTACTTGCTTGGCTACGGCTCTTGCTAAGTTTTGGTTCTTCCGCTGGCAGTATCTCCGGCAGCAGTCAACCAGAATGTACATTGATAATAGTAATTGAACTACCACTAGCACATGGGATATGATCCTAATCCAGGGATGTACATTGACATTTAGTCCCCAGTTCCAGATTCTACTGTACCAAGGCTGCTCCCCTAAGTTGTATTTGATGTCCTTAAGTTGTTTCTTTAGATATTTCTCTATTTTATGATAATACTTTATAGTTTCCTTCGTTTCCTGCTGTCATTTCTTCCACTTCTTTTGCTCCCATAGCTTAGGAATCGCCTCGGGTTCTGGTATGACATAAGTTTCAATCATCTTATTAAGTCCCGTATTATTAAGGGAAAGATTTTTCTCCTCTTGTGGCCTTGGTGGGTGTCTATATTGGTGCCTTATCTGCGTAGGTGTTTTTGGGTAAAAACAAAAGTTTGGTTGAGGAATGGGACAAGTCAGATCCCGGTATTTGTATTGTTGTTCAGTTGTGGTGACACAAAACGTCCCGTTGTTCTCCAGTGCTACCCTTGTCCGGTGTATCCCCCTTGGGTGTACCTCAAGGGTGCAATTGGTGGTTTTAATAAATCCGCACTCGCCTGTGTCTCCCTCGGTTGGGGGGTGGGGGGTGCGTGCACACCCATGTCCTTCCCTTGTGGTGGCACCCGATCCATTACCACCCCCCTTAAGGTTCCATTCTTCTGGTTATTATCTTCATCCCTTTCCCAAATTGCCTTGGTAGGGACACCATGGTATTTAACCCAACTCTCCCCTTGTACCTCTCCTATATTAACCACATCATATAGGGGCTGCCCTTCTACTGGGAGTTGTGGGATAGCCAATATAAAGCCGATCATTTTAGTCCATGGGGTCAGACAATTGCACGCCCTGTATACTCGTCCCATTCTACGCCCTTTACAGAGGCTTCTATTTGTGTCCATCCAAGGTTCCAGATCCTCATTAGTAATCCAATCAGGGATCTGTCCGTTATTTATTTGCTTCATGTTATGCTGAGCATTCGACAGTAGCCATGAGCCATACGTGGCACATACCAATTCCTTATGGGTTTGGCGTGATGTATTGCTGATCCGATCAATGATTGTGTTAAGTGTTTTTGCATGGGGGGGGGGGGGGGCTACTGTCTCTCCCACCCCCAATAATTGTTTTGCCGTTTGTTCCCCTGCCAGTGCCATTTGTTGGCTATTTTTAGTGGCTTGTTTTAGTAACTTCTTTATTTTTGCCTGTAGTTCTTCTACTCCTTCACTTACTCCTTCTACGTCAAAACTATGTATTGTTGCTAACCCGGCCGCATACCCTGCTCCGACCATTTCCAATCCTCCCCGTTTCTTATGTCTCTGTAAGATAGATTTTCCTTGTGGACCCTCTAATTGTTTCATCCACAGGGAATCCCATAATTGTTTGGTATAATCATTGCACATCGCGGGCACAGCAAAAGTACTCATATCGATAGCAAGTTTAATAATTCGATGTGCCACTTTAAAAATACACCTCATCCTGTGTTTTCCTTATCACTAATCCTCCTTGACAACTGTGAGAAGTCGCACAACACCAGGTTATAGTCCAACAGCTTTATTTGAACTCACAAGTTTTCGGAGCGCTGCTTCACCTGACGAAGGAGCAGCCGCTCCGAAAGCTTGTAATTTCAAATAAAGCTGTTGGACTATAACCTGGTGTTGTGCGACTTCTCACAATTGTCCACCACAGTCCAACACCGGCATCTCCACACCCTTGACAACGCCAATACTTATGTTCATCCCTAGGATCATGGCGAGAACGTTCCACCTCCTTCTGGCCGTCCAATGTTCCTGTAATTACAAAAAAGGGGGCTGGTCGTCACCAGCCAGTTAGAACGGATAAGAGTGGAATAATTCTATCAGTTCAAAATGCTGTACATCTGGTTCATTTCTTGGTCTGTGGCTCTGTCTCCAGACATACTTGAAGATGCAAATCACAACGTAGAAGGTTAACGTCACACACAGCCCCTATCATTGATATATGTATAACATCCCCTCTCCATTTTTCATATTTTCGAGCATACTCCTCACTCTTCTCAAAAGGCACCATCTCTGGCCTTTTTATATCCCTTTAACTGAGTCCAGTGTTTCCACCTTCCTTTACCTGTTCCGGACTCACCTATACAAGCGCATGTGTCACTGTTCATGAATACTTCGTAGGGTCCTGACCATCTGGGTGCTAGCCCTGGTTTGGCTGGTATTATTTTTGTCATCACCTTGCTACCTATTGCTGGGACCTCCTTCTGGTCATCCCGTGTATCCTGTTCCAGATCCCGTATGATCTGCTGGTCTTTGGCCTCATGTCTGAGAGCGTGTAATTGAGTACACAATTGTTTAATAAATCTCCTGATTCTGTCTTTCAGGGGCCCTACATCCTCTCCCCCCTGTAATGACTCCGTCTGGCAGTGTCATTGCTCGCCCGGTCATCAGTTCAAATGGTGTCAGCCCCGTAGTCCTATTCGGAGTTGCCCCAAGTCTCATTAGTACACTTGGGAGTAACTCTGCCCATCCTTTTCCTGTGTCCTCTATTGCCTTGGCTAAGGATAATTTCAACGTCCGGTTCATCCTTTCTACCATCCCTGAACTCTGAGGGTGGTATGGTATGTGGAATCTCTGTCTGATACCTAATAAGGCACATGTCTCTCTTATGACCTTTCCCGTAAAATGCGTCCCCTTGTCTGAATCAATTTGTACTGGAACCCCCCCATCGTGGTACTACCTCCTCTGCCAGTATTCGTGCCACTGTTGTAGCTGTACAATTTCTAGTGGCAAATGCTTCAACCCATCTAGTAAATTGATCTATTATTACTAAACAATAATTTTTTTCCTTTGATATTGGTAAGGGTCCAGTAAAGTCTATCTGCAACTTCTCCCACGGGCCTCTTGGTCTCGGCTGATGTCTCGGGTAGTTTCCGGACTATCAAATTCAGTTTTCTTAAAAAGGTTCATTAGAGGCAGGGACACAAATGTCTCCAAGGGAAAGCTATCAATTTGCTATTCTTAGCTACTCTTTCCTGACTTTCAATAGAAAGTTTTTTTTAATACCCATTCAGCAGTGCAACTCTCCTGTTTCAATTTTACACCTTCAATCACTACCCTTTAATTACCATTCATATCTCATTCATGAGCCCTGGAGAAACTTTACTGTCTAGTACAATATTTAAGATTTAAAACAGAGATCAAGGGGTAAAAATTCAGTTGGTTGCACCTCCCGTTAGCGCCTTAAGAGGGCGCTAATGGGGCGCAAAGCCGCTAACGCCCGGGCACAGCGATGTTTGCGCCGCTCGGGAACATAACTAGAGATTGTGCGGCGGCGCTAAACTTTACCGCTGCGACCACCTGCGTGCGCAGATTGTGACGTCATTCCATGGTGCAACGCCCTTGTGGCGCCCCGGAGCGGAAATTGAGTGGCGCCCCCTGCCTTACCGCCTGGCGCATCCAACGACCAGATGACTGGAACGCTATCAATCGCTGTGGGGCTGGGGGGGGCGCTATTTAAAGGGGGCCTCTTCCTGTCTTTTATTGTTGGTGGCATTTTTGAACTACGCATTCTGAGAGAGAGAGGGAGAGACTTCTGGAGAGATTCAACGTTGTGTGAAGGAGTTTTGGGTACTGAGCAGCACTTTGCAGGTTCATTTTGATTTGCCATTCCTTGTATCGATTTAGCAGAGACTGTGGGAGCTGCACTCTGAGCTCTTTGCCTGGTACTCTCCATTGTTCTTTCCAGCACATTTGATGTGCAAGTCTCTCCAGGCCGAGATTCAAGGCTGCAATGAACAGGATGTGGATGGAAAGCAAGATTAACCATCCCCTTTAAGAACTGGCCCGTGCCATTGTGTGTGTGTTCCATTGCTGACTGACATTACATGAGCTTCGCCAGCGCTCTGAGTTAGCGCCTCACTCCTTGGCCTTTGCGCCTTAAGACAGGTGTGCAGCGCCTGATTTAGCGCTCCACTCACCTCCCGGGGCGGTAAAAGTGAAGTTTCCAGTCAGTGCCGATAATTAGCACCAGGCGCTAATATTTGCGTCCAGACGATATTTGCGCCCCAAATGGGGCGCGACCTAATTTTTCCCCCAAACGTTCTCACTTGGTCCAAGTTATTAACGTTTTTTATTTATCATTATTTTAGAGGATCTTTTATTTTTCCAAAAGTAACCCAATATATAGTGCCTGAGTCCATTTTGTCATTTCAAAATTATCCCGAAATCCAAACAGCAGTACTGTTGAACTGATAGGTTTTGTCAATGTTCAATTTCATTTCTATCAATTTATCTTATCAATTCCAATTTCAGAAACAAGTGATTCCCAGGCTAGGTGGTTTATACAGTGTTTTAACATTAGAGACAGAAGTGCTGCAATTAGTTTACAAGGCAACTTCCATATAACAAAAGAAAGAGGAGAATCCATTGTGACTCTGCTTAAAGCCCAAGGGGTTAATTTATCAAATCATAATTTTCCTTCTGGGTAATGTTAAATTAGAATTAAGGAAATTAAATTTAATAATGTCCAATATCTTTAAATTTCATTCAGTAAAACCAAAGTTTTAGCTTGATGAACTTAAACAGCTGTCAGTGGAAAGGGTTAACTCCTTTGCAGGTTTTTAAGAAGGTGGAGCGAAACATTGTCAGGCGCACGCAATTGCGTCACTTCACGTAAATTAAAAAAAACTTTCCTGATCGAAAAAGACAGTTGTGTTTTAAGACTTTAACTAAACACGAACAGAACAGATAAAACAAAACAAACTAGTACATGCTTGTAGAAAACCATAAATTACGTCATATTTCTTATTGTCCTTTCTTCAGATGCCTTTCCAAAATACTGTAAAAACATTGAATATAACTGGAGAAAAATTAGTTTTTCACATTTAAACAAATCAAATTAAACTGCTTTGGAAGATTTCACCATAGCAACCGCGACTCCAAGGTTAAATCTTAGACCGAAACTTAATCTTTTGTTAAACAAACTTATTGTTCTTCTCAGTTTTACACACCAGCTTAACTTAAATTGTAGTTCAAAGTTTTTTTTTCAATTCTTGTGGCACAGTCTATTGCAGCCACACATCGTGGCATTGCCTTCGCTACTGATCCCTCTTGGTGGATTAATATGCAACGGGTCTCTGTTTCCCTCCGTGATCTTGCATTACCACGGCTGAATAACTCCCTTGGTCCTGGTCACAGTACAAGTGGAAGGGTCGGGTATGGTCTGGCAGTCCTAGGGCAGGGGCTGTGATTAATTCCTGTTTAAGGGCCCTATATGCTTCCTCCTGCTCTGTCTCCCCCCTTTAACTAACCGTTGAATCGGCTCTGCTTTCCCTGCAAAGTCTGATATAAAATTCCTGCAGTAGTTAAATAGTCCCAACACTTTCCTCACTCCCTGGACAGTCACTGGCCTTGGCATGTCTTTTATGGCTGCCTTTTGTTCCTGCAGGAGTGCCTTATACCCCTGGTTAATTTCGTGTCCTAGAGACTTTACTTTGGACAGTCCAACCTGTGCCTTTTTGGGTTCAATTTAAAGCCCGCTTTCTTAAGTGTCTGGAGGGTGGCTAGTAATGCTCCCATGTGTCCTTTGGCATCCTCTGATGCAATCATTATGTCATCGACATATTGGAGTAGGGCACTCTGATACTTTGATAGGTCTAACTCGTCTAAGGCTTGACTCCGTACATGGTGGAATATATTTGGACTATTGTGGAACCCCTGCGGGACCCTGGTCCATGTATCCTGTCTATCCCGGACAGTAAAGGCGAATTTCCCTTGTGATTCCTCTGCCAATGGTATGGACCAGAACCCGTTCTGTATCCAAGACTGTAAATATTTTAAAGTCTGGTTTCAGACCATTAAATATCTTATTCAATGCGGTCTACACAAATTTACACCAACCAGAATTTCACCGTGCACAATAAAAGTCTGGTTTTTAATAGGTTAATTAACCTCAATAACTCCAATTCAATCCAGATCAATTTTTTTTAAACTAACCAGTATCACTTGGAAAAGAAAGAAACCATAGCCACATTAACAAAGAAACAATTACCCATGCCTTGTAAACATTCAAATTCATTTTCTTCCAGGCACATTGGCAACTGTGACTTCAAGGCTGAAGCTTATCTTTTGTAAAACAATTAACAAACTTAAAACAACACACGCTTGTCCATCCTTCAAGACAAGTCTTCAAAGGGTTAAACAGCTTTTAGCGCTCTGTTCAAAAGAGTGGGTGGAGCTAAAACAAAAATGACAGACACTTTTTTAAAGACAGACTTTCAGACAAAATAAATTCTGTAACTTCTTAAACATTCAGTCAGGAAAACTTTCACACTTTCACACAAACTGAGATCCCAGCATTCTTTTTAAGATTCCTTTCACTCAACAAATCTTGTGTTTTAGTTGTCTCGGAACAGACATTAATAACTTCCATGTCGATAAAACTTTAAATTTCTCTTTTTTTTTCTTTTTACATAGGCGTCTCAGCAGCTTTTCCTGGCTTTCCAAATCCCTGGGTTTTTTTTTTTCCCTTTGCTGAGTTTTCAGATTGGTTAGCCTGCAAATTAGATCTTTTGGCATTTCCTCGCGGCTGCAGTTGAGGTAATTTATCTACCAGCATTTGTCTCTCTAACGGTTTAAAAGGTTGATACTTAGTTCGAATCACCTGTGGCCCCTGTGGAATTGCCGGCGGTACTCCACCAGGTCCCGCTGGGACCGCAGGTGTTCCGGGAATTACTTCAGTCTTTACTGGGGCCGCTTTTACTTCGCGGTGTACCGGATTGTAAGGTGGTGGGAGATTATTTTCTTCTGGCCAGGGCGGTGGCTCTGGCCAGTCTCTCTCTCGATCGTATTCTGCTGTTTCCTTTTCTGACCCACCCCCATCTATATTACCATCTCCTGATAATTTTGGGTATGAGGGCGTACTGCTGGAGCTGACTGCCACCACCGGGTAGCCCTTCCCTCTTTGTTTGGGAGTTGTTACCTTTTTTTCCTTCCCTTTCTTCCTCTTCCCTCTGTTTCAATTCGTTATCTTGTTTCTGGTAACAAGCTAGGATTACCATTCCCCTTTTTTCCCTCTTTATCTTTGGTTTGTCCCCTCCACCAAGCCCTTTGGCTCTCTGCACTGTCTTCTGGATCCCACCTTTTCTTTTTCATAGTTTCAATGAGTTTCTGATTTTTGTCCGTTAAATGGCGGGTAACGGAGTCGGGATCTCACCAAGGGGGATAAGAACATAAGAAATAGGAGCTGGAGTAGGCCAATCGGCCCCTCGAGCCTGCTCCGCCATTCAATAAGATCATGGCTGATCTGATCCTAACCTCAAATCTAAAGAACACAAGAAGCAGTAGCTGGACCAGGCCACTCAGCCCCTGGGCCCGCTCCGCCACCCACAGGGCCTTGACCGATCCGAACTCAGCCTCATGTCCAATTTCCCCGTAACCCCTAATTCCCTTTACTTCTAGGAAACTGTCTATTTCTGTTTTAAATTTATTTAATGATGTAGCTTCCACAGCTTCCTGGGGCAGCAAATTCCACAGACCTACTACCCTCTGAGTGAAGAAGTTTCTCCTCATCTCAGTTTTGAAAGAGCAGCCCCTTATTCTAAGATTATGCCCCCTAGTTCTAGTTTCACCCATCCTTGGGAACATCCTTACCGCATCCACCCGATCAAGCCCCTTCACAATCTTATATGTTTCAATAAGATCGCCTCTCATTCTTCTGAACTCCAATGAGTAGAGTCCCAATCTACTCAACCTCTCCTCATATGTCCACCCCCTCATCCCCGGGATTAACCGAGTGAACCTTCTTTGTACTGCCTCGAGAGCAAGTATGTCTTTTCTTAAGTATGGACACCAAAACTGTATGCAGTATTCCAGGTGTGGTCTCACCTCACCAATACCTTATATAACTGCAGCAATACCTCCCTGATATTATAATCTATCCCCCTAGCAATAAAAGCCAACATTCCGTTGGCCTTCTTGATCACCTGCTGCACCTGCATACTAACTTTTTGATTTTTTTGCACCAGGACCCCCAGATCCCTTTGTACTGCAGTACTTTCCAGTTTCTCGCCATTAAGATAATAACTTGCTCTCCGATTTTTCCTGCCAAAGTGCATAACCTCACATTTTCCAATATTGTATTGCATCTGCCAAATCTCCGCCCACTCACCCAGCCTGTCTATATCCCCTTGTAGGTTTTTTATGTCCTCCTCACTTTCTACTTTCCCTCCCATCTTTGTATCATCTGCAAACTTTGATATGTTACACTCGGTCCCCTCCTCCAAATCGTTAATATAGATTGTAAAGGGTTGGGGACCCAGCACCGACCCCTGCGGAACACCACTGGCTACTGGTTGCCAGTCCGAGAATGAACCATTTATCCCAACTCTCTGCTTCCTGTTAGATAACCAATCCTCCACCCATGCCAGAATATTACCCCCAATCCAGTGATTTTTTATCTTGAGCAATAATCTTTTATGTGGCACCTTGTCGAATGCCTTCTGGAAGTTTAAATACACTACGTCCACTGGTTCCCCTTTATCCACCCTGTACGTTATGTCCTCAAAGAACTCAGGCAAATTTGTCAGACATGACTTCCCCTTCATAAAGCCATGCTGACTTTGTCCTATTAAATTATGTTTATCTAAATGTTCCGTTACTGTCTCCTTAATAATAGACTCCAAAGTTTTACCCACCACAGATGTTAGGCTAACTGGTCTATAATTTCCAGCCTTCTGCCTACTACCCTTTTTAAATAAGGGTGTTACATTAGCAGTTTTCCAATCTGCCGGGACCTTTGCTGAGTCCAGGGAATTTTGGAGAATTATTACCAAAGCACCCACAATCCCTACTGCCACTTCCCTCAAGACCCTAGGATGTAAGCCACCAGGTCCAGGGGATTTATTCGCCTTGAGTCCCATTATTTTACTGAGTACCAATTCCTTAGTGATTTTAATCGTATTTAGCTCCTCCCCCCCTAGAGCCCCCTGTTTGTCCAGTGTTGGGATATTCTTAGTGTCTCTACCGTAAAGACTGAAACAAAATATTTGTTCAGCATTTTTACCATCTCCATGTTTCCTACCATTAATTTCCCAGTCTCATCCTCTAAGGGACCTACGTTTGCCTTAGCCACCCTTTTTCTTTTTATATAACTATAGAAACTCTTGCTATCTGTTTTTATATTTTTTGCTAATTTATTTTCATAATCTATCTTCCCTTTCTTAATCAATCCTTTAGTTACTTTTTGCTGTCTTTTGAAGACTTCCCAATCTTCTATCCTCCCACTAAGTTTGGCTACCTTATATGTCCTTGTTTTTAGTCGGATACTATCCTTAATTTCTTTACTTAGCCACGGATGGCTGTCATTTCTTTTACACCCTTTTTTCCTCAGTTGAATATATTTTTTTTGAAAGTTGTAAAATAACTTCTTAAATGAACATCACTGCTCATGTACCGTCTTACCCTTTAATCTATTTTCCCAGTCCACTTTAATCAATTCCGCTCTCATACCATCATAATCTCCTTTATTCAAGCTCAGTACGCTTGTTTGAGAACCAACCTTCTCACCCTCTAATTGGATATGGAATTCAACCATGTTATGGTCACTCATTCCAAGGGGATCCTTAACTAAGACATTATTAATTAATCCTGACTCATTACACAGGACCAGGTCCAAGGTTGCTTGCCCCTTTGTAGGATCAGTTACATACAGCTCAAGAAATCCATCCCTAATACACTCAATAAACTCTTCCTCAAGGTTGCCCTGCCCAATTTGATTTGTCCAGTTAATATGATAGTTAAAATCCCCCATAATTATAGCTGTTCCCTTATTACATGCCCCAACTATTTCCTGATTAATACTTCTTCCAGCAGAGTTGCAACTATTAGGAGGCCTATATACTACTCCCACTAGTGTTTTTTTCCCCTTATTATTCCTTATCTCCACCCAAACTGTTTCATTATCCTGATCCTTTGACCCAATATCATTTCTCTGTATTACAGTGATTCCTTCCTTTATTAACATAGCCACCCCACCTCCCCTTCCTTCCTGCCTGTCCTTCCTGATTGTTAAATACCCTGGCATATTTAATTCCCAGTCGTTGTCACCCTGCAGCCATGTTTCTGTAATGGCCACAAGATCATCAAGATGGTCCCTCCTCCTTTGTGTTCAAGTCTCTCTTTGACATTCTGGGTTACTATCTTCCGTGGGTAGTTTCCCTTCTGTCCCTTCTTTTAAGAATTCTTATTTTACTACACGCGTTTTGATAGGATTTTGCCACCTTCCCGGCTTAGAGGATTTGCCGCCTTCCCGGCTTAGCAGACCGCACCCCTTCCTCGAGTCTGTTTTTTTTTATTTTGGGCCTTTTAATCACAGCCTTACCAGATCTCACAGTACGTTCTGAGCTTTCTAATTTGTGGGTGGTAATTTAAAACATACTCACCCTTCTTAGCTCGACGTTCCCATGGACTGGTCAGAGTCTGTGATCCTGCCGACTACGCCAATTGATGTAAGCAATCAGTGGACCCAGTGATATACAAGGTCGATGCTTAGCTTCAGCACAGATGACAGACCCTGAGTAATGGTTCAAAACGGTCTTTATTCACAGGCCTGGGGAGAACCTTCCGAGACCGCTCTCGGATCCAACTCCAACGACAACTTAGTAAATTACATTTTTATACATAATCTTATCAGCCTCATCCTGCCCTTGGGGCGGGTACAAATTTATCCATCATGGTGTCTAGTATTCCATTATATCCATTACTTCTACCGCGTGACATTTTTACGCTTTCTTCCCACATTCTGCAGTCAACCATGTTTTTGCTTAATTGACTTATCCCAACCCCTCTATCATCGTGGCCTTCTTTCTTATCTATTCGTGCAGTCTGAGAGTCACAATCTCTTCAAAGCACAGATTCTGACCTTGTGACCTGCTCATGTACTTCTGCAAAGCAAGCATAGTACAATTAGTTCAACTTGACTTCGATGTAAGGCATTTTGTCTTCTGGCCAGCCATGTTATAGCTTCACAAACAAGGGAAGGCCACCTCAGGCCACATCGTCACTCAATTCTTATGTATGTTATCTTGTATGCGTGTTATCCTGCCTTGCTGAGTAGGTATCCTCCCTAATTTTCCCACGAGTCATACTCTGCAGTTTAATTTCCCACCATCTTAGTCTTGTCTAATGAATACAGACCTGTCTACCGTTTAACTCAGGGCATGGATTAATTTGCCACCTCCACCCTGTACATTGATGCTATGTTATACATATTCTAACATTAACCTAAAGTATGATATTAATTTTGGTTACTGCACAGAGTAAAGCTCCCTCTACACTGTCCCATCAAACACTCCCAGGGCAGGTACAGCACGGGTTAGATACAGAGTAAAGCTCCCTCTACACTGTCCCTTCAAACACTCCAAGGCCAGGTACAGCACAGGTTAGATACACAGTAAAGCTCCCTTTACACTGTCAATTCAAACACTCACAGGGCAGGTACAGCACAGGTTAAATACAGAGTAAAGCTTCCTCTGGACTGTCCCGATTAAACACTCCCAGGGCAGGTACAGCACGGGTTAGATACAGAGTAAAGCTCACTCTACACTGTCCCCATTAAACACTCCCAGGGCAGGTACAGCACGGGTTAGATACAAAGTAAAGCTCCCTCTACACTGTCCTGTCAAACACTCCCAGGGCAGGGACAGCACAGGTTAGATACAAAGTAAAGCTCCCTCGACACTGTCCCATGAAACCATTCCAGGGCAGGTACAGCACGGCTTAGATACAGAGTAAATCTCCCTTTAATTGTCCAATCAAACACTCCCAGGGCAGGTACAGCACAGGTTAGATACAGAGTAAAGCTCCCTCAACATTGTCACATCAAACACTCCCAGGGCAGGTACAGCACAGGTTAGATACAGAGTAAAGCTGCCTCTACACTGTCCCATCAAACACTCCCAGGGCAGGTACAGCACAGGTTAAATACAAAGTAAAGCTCCCCTCTGCACTGTCCCATCAAACACTCCCAGGGCAGGTACAGCACGGGTTAGATACAGATTAAAGCTCCCTCTACACTGTCCCGACAAACACTCCCAGGGCAGGTACAGCACGGGTTAGATACAGAGTAAAGGTCCCTCTACACTGTCCCATCAAACACTCCCAGAGGAGGTACAGCACGGGTTAGATACAGACTAAAGCTCCATCTACACGGTCCCATCAAACACTCCCAGGGGAGGTACAGCACGGGTTAGATACAGACTAAAGCTTCCTCTACACTGTCGCATCAAACACTCCCACGGCAAGTACAGCACGGGTAAGATACAGAGTAAAGCTCCTTCTACACTGTCCCCATCAAACACTCCCAGGGCTTGTACTGCATGGTTTAGATACAGAGTAAAGCTCCCTCTACACCTTCACATCAAACACTCCCAGGGCAGGTACAGCACGGGTTAGATACAGAGTAAAGATGCCTCTACACTGTCCCATCAAACACTCCCAGGGCAGGTACAGCACAGCTTAAATACAAAGTAAAGCTCCCCTCTGCTCTGTCCCATCAAACACTCCCAGGGCAGGTACAGCACGGGTTAGATACAGATTAAAGCTCCCTCCACACTGTCCCGACAAACACTCCCAGGGCAGGTACAGCACGGGTTAGATACAGAGTAAAGGTCCCTCTACACTGCCCCAGCAAACACTCCCAGGGCAGGTACAGCACGGGTTAAATACAGAGTAAAGCTCCCTCTACACTGTCCCATCAAACACTCCCAGGGCAGGTACAGCACTGGTTAAATACAGAGTAAAGCTCCCTCTACACTGTCCCATCAAACACTCCCAGGGCAGGTACAGCACGGGTTAGATACAGACTAAAGCTTCCACTGCACTGTCCCATCAAACACTCCCAGGGGAGGTACAGCACGGGTTAGATACAGACTAAAGCTCCATCTACACTGTCCCATCAAACACTCCCAGGGGAGGTACAGCACGGGTTAGATAGAGACTAAAGCTTTACTCTACACTGTCCCATCAAACACTCCCAGGGAAGTTACAGCACGGGTTAGATACGGAGTAAAGCTCCCATTAAACTGCTACATCAAATGCTCCCAGGGCAGGTACAGCACAGGATAGATACAGAGTAAAGCTCCCTCTACACTGCCGCATCAAACACTCCCAGGGCAGGTACAGCACGGGATAGATACAGAGTAAAGCTCCCTCTACACCTTCACATCAAACACTCCCAGGGCAGGTACAGCACGGGTTAGATACAGAGTAAAGCTGCCTCTACACTGTCCCATCAAACACTCCCAGGGCAGGTACAGCACAGGTTAAATACAAAGTAAAGCTCCCCTCTGCACTGTCCCATCAAACACTCCCAGGGCAGGCACAGCACGGGTTAGATACAGATTAAAGCTCCCTCTACACTGTCCCGACAAACACTCCCAGGGCAGGTACAGCACTGGTTAAATACAGAGTAAAGCTCCCTCCACACTGTCCCATCAAACACTCCCAGGGCAGGTACAGCACTGGTTAAATACAGAGTAAAGCTCCCTCTACACTGTCCCATCAAACACTCCCAGGGCAGGTACAGCACGGGTTAGATACAGACTAAAGCTTCCTCTACACTGTCCCATCAAACACTCCCAGGGGAGGTACAGCACGGGTTAGATACAGACTAAAGCTCCATCTACACTGTCCCATCAAACACTCCCAGGGGAGGTACAGCACGGGTTAGATACAGACTAAAGCTCCATCTACACTGTCGCATCAAACACTCCCACGGCAAGTACAGCACGGGTAAGATACAGAGTAAAGCTCCTTCTACACTGTCCCCATCAAACACTCCCAGGGCTTGTACTGCATGGTTTAGATACAGAGTAAAGCTGCCTCTACACTGTCCCATCAAACACTCCCAGGACAGGTACAGCACAGGTTAAATATAGAGTAAAGCTCCCTCTACAGTATCCCATCAAACATTCCCAGGGCAGGTACAGCACGGGTTAGATACAGAGTAAAACACTTTTTACACTGTCCCGTCAAACACTCCCACGGCAGGTACAGCATGGGTTGGATACAGAGTAAAGTTCCCCCTACACTGTCCCATCAAAAACTCCCATGGCAGGTACAGCACGGGTTAGATACAGCATAAAGCTCCATCTACACTGTCTCATCAAACACTCCCAGGGCAAGTACAGCACGGGTAAGATACAGAGTAAAGCTCCCTCTGCACTGTCCCATCACACACTCCCAGCAGGTACAGCACGGGTTGATACAGCATAAAGCTCCCTCTACACTGCCCCATCAAACACTCCCAGGGCGTGTACAACATGGATTAAATACAGAGTTAAGGTCTCTCTGCAGTGTCCCGTCATACACTCCCAATGCAGTAAAGCATGGGTTAGATACTGAGTTAAGCTCCCTCTACATTCAAATAGGAGAATAATACAGCACAGAAGGTGGCCATTCGGCCCATCGTAACTGTACAAATCCCTCTTGGATGCTATGTACTTCCTTGAAACATATATTGCTATCTGTTTTTTATTCATCGAATGTAGCTTACAAATATCTTTTCGTGTTACTAACCTGTTGTGCAGCATTCCTCAGTATTATTTGTAGAACAGACTCGACCATTTGCAATAATTTGGTTATGAATCATGCGTACTAACAGGAAGTTATTTTGCTCAAACACCCACTGTTTTTTGTGCACCAGCCTCCCAATTTCTGAATTCTAGTATCAGACCTTTCACTCACTCTTCTCTTTCTCCACTTTTCTTGCTCCCTCTTGCTGCACGAATTCTATGAGGGATGTCCGCAAACTGCAGCATTTTATCACCATGCTGACTTTCTGTATCTTTTTCCAGCTGTGACGCAATCTCTGTATCCCATTTCTCCCGCTCTGTGACACATCTGTAGATTGTATGTGGAGTTAGATCCCTCTACACTGTCCCGACAGACACTTCCAGGGCAGGTACAGCACAGGTTAGATACAGAGTAAAGCTCCCTCTGCACTGTCCCATCAAACACTCCCAGGGCAGGTACAGCACGGGTTAGATACAGAGTAAAGCTCCCTCTACACTGTCCCATCAAACACTCCCAGGGCAGGTACAGCATGGGTTAGATACAGAGTAAAGCTCCCTCTACACTGTCCCCATCAAAGACTCCCAGGGCAGGTACAGCACGGGTTAGATACAGAGTAAAGCTCCCTCTACACTGTCCCGACAAACACTCCCAGGACAGGTACAGCATGGGTTAGATACAGAGTAAAGCACACTCTACACTGTCCCATCAAACACTCCCAGGGCAGGTACAGCATGGGTTAGATAAAGAGTAAAGCTCCCTCTACACTGTCCCGACAAACACTCCCAGGGCAGGTACAGCATGGGTTAGATACAGAGTAAAGCTCCCTCTACACTGTCCTGTCAAACACTCCCAGGGCAGGTACAGCACGGGTTAGATACAGAGTAAAGCTCCCTCTACACTGTCCCATCAAACACTCCCAGGGCAGGTACAGCATGGGTTAGATACAGAGTAAAGCTCCCTCTACACTGTCCCCATCAAAGACTCCCAGGGCAGGTACAGCACGGGTTAGATACAGAGTAAAGCTCCCTCTACACTGTCCCGACAAACACTCCCAGGACAGGTACAGCATGGGTTAGATACAGAGTAAAGCACACTCTACACTGTCCCATCAAACACTCCCAGGGCAGGTACAGCATGGGTTAGATAAAGAGTAAAGCTCCCTCTACACTGTCCCGACAAACACTCCCAGGGCAGGTACAGCATGGGTTAGATACAGAGTAAAGCTCCCTCTACACTGTCCTGTCAAACACTCCCAGGGCAGGTACAGCACAGGTTTGATACAGAGTAAAGCTCCCTCTACACTGTCTCATCAAACACTCCCAGGTCAGATACAGCACGGGTTAGATGCAGAGTAAAGCTCCCTCTACACTGTCCCACCAAACACTCCCAGGGCAGGTACAGCACAGGTTTGATACAGAGTAAAGCTCCCTCTACACTGTCTCATCAAACACTCCCAGGTCAGGTACAGCACGGGTTAGATGCAGAGTAAAGCTCCCTCTACACTGTCCCACCAAACACTCCCAGGGCAGGTACAGCACGGGTTAGATACAGAGTAAAGCTCCCTCTACACTGTCCCATCAAACACTCCCAGGGCAGGTACAGCACGGGTTAGATACAGAGTAAAGCTCCCTCTACACTATCGCATCAAACACTCCCAGGGCAGGTACAGCACGGGTTAGATGCAGAGTAAAGCTCCCTCTACTTTTGTTCATCAATCACAACCAACTCAGATACAGCATTGTTTGAATACAGAATAAAAATCCCTCTACATGTAAATGTCAAACACTCCCAGTGAGGTGCGGGCGAGGTTTTCTACCAGTTAAGCTCCGCTCAACTTGCCACATCAAAGGCCGAGCCTGACGGCAGATGTTGAACAGCTCCCAGTCACTGGTTAGACTCTCACCTCAGCAAAATCCTCGACTGGTGGGATTCTCAGTCAAGTTCCTCACCTTTCCAATCATTGTTGAAGCTTCCCGTTTTAGCCCGTCTCCGACACTGGGGATCTTGGTCCCACCAGATCTGCTCTGTGAACCCAGTGACATTTCTCCAGTCCCAGTGAGTGTGGCGATGATTCAACTTCTCTCTGTCCACCTTCCTGAGAAATTGCTCACTCCCAGAAACTATCAATAGAAAAATGATTCATATTAATCCCAGAATCTGAAACTGGAATACAGGAGACTGTTTTGGTGACTGTGCTTATATTTAATTTCAATATATTTGCAATTAATGAGTTTGTTTGAATTATTACTTTGTTATTAAATTGTTCTTTTCTGTCCTTTGCCCTGTTTATCGGGACTAAACTCACTGCCAGTGTCAGCTGTGACTCCAGCTCCTCCCACACTGACATCCCACTGATGGGTTGTGGCCACAGTCGGCTCTATGCCCACAATCCAGTGCCCCGAGCTCCACCCACCTCCAGCCCCCAGGTGCGGGCCCCGCTCCATCCCCGGCCTGTGCTGCCCGAGCGCCTCTCACCCGGGGAGCGGGGCCGGGCTCTCAGGCTGACTCAAAAGCAAAATACTGCGGATGCTGGAAATCTGAAATAAAAACAGAAAATGCAGGAAATACTCAGCAGGTCAGGCAGCATCTGTGGAGAGAGAAACAGAGTTAACGTTTTAGGTCGAAGACCTTTTGTCAGGACTGGAAAATGTTAGAGATGTAACAGGTTTTAAGCAAGTGCAGGGGGAGTGAAAGGGAGGAAAGAACAAAAGGGAAGGTCTCCGATAGGATGGAAGGCAAGTGAGATTAAAAGACAAAAGGGATGATGGTGCAAGGCAAAAGGAGATGGTAATGGGACAAGTTAAGAAAGAAACGATGAGTCTAGATGAGGTGTAAATGGGAATGGTAGAATCATCAACAGCTGCCATCTGAAAAAATAGGGGCGGAGGTTATGGTCTGAATTGTTGAACTCGATGTTGAGTCCAGAAGGCTGTAAAGTGCCTAATCAAAAGATGAGATGTTGTTCCTCGAGCTTACGTTGAGCTTCGTTGGAACACTGGAGGAGGCCGAGGACGGAGAGGTCAGAGTGGAGCAGGGAATTAAAGTGACAGGTGACCGGAAGCTTGGGGTCATGCGTACGGACTGAAAAGAGGTGTTCCGCAAAGTGGTCACCCAATCTGTGTTTGGTCTCCCCAGTGTAGAGGAGACCGCATCGTGAGCAACGAATACAGTACACTAAATTGAAAGAAGTACAAGTAAATCGCTGTTTCACCTGGAAGGAGTGTTTGGGGCCCTGGACAGTGGGAAGGGTGGAGGTAAAAGGGCAGGTGTTGCATCTCCTGTACTTGCAAGGAAGGTGCCGTGGGAAGGGAAGGGGGGTGTTGGGGGTGATTGAGGAGTGGACCAGGGTGTCGCGGAGGGAGCGGTCCCTGCGGAATGCTGAAAGGGGAGGTGAGGGGAAGATGTGTTTGGTGGTGGGATCATGCTGGAGGTGGCGGAAATGGCAGAGGATGATCCGTTGAATGTGGAGGCTGGTGGGGTGAAAGGTGAGGGCAAGGGGAACCCTATCGTGGTTCTGGGAGGGAGGGGAAGGGGTGAGAGCAGAGGTGCGGGAAATGGAACGGACATGGTTGAGGGCCGTGTCAACCACGGTAGAGGGGAATCCTCGGTTGAGGAAAAAGGAAGACATGTCGGAAGCACTAGTATGTAATTCGTCATCAGAACAGATGCGATGGAGATGGAGAAACTGGGAGAATGGGATGGAGTCCTTACAGGAAGCGGGGTGGGAGGAAATGTAGTCCAGGTAGCTGTGGGAGTCAGTGGGCTTATAGTGGATGTTTGTCGATATCCTATTCCCAGAAATGGAGACAGAGAAGTCGAGGAAGGAAAGGGAAGAGTCAGAGATGGACCATGGGAAGGGAAGGGAAGGGTGGGAATTGGAAGCAAAGTGAATTAAATTTTCCAGTTCAGGGCGAGAGCAGGAAACAGCACCGATACAGTCATCAATGTACCGGAAAAGAGGTGAGGGAGGGGACCTGAGTAGGACTGGAACAAAGAGTATTCCACATATCCCATGAACAGGCAGGCATAGCTAGGACCCATGTGGGTTCCCATAGCAACACCTTTCATTCGGAGGAAGTGAGTGGAGTCAAAGGAGAAGTTTTTCAATGTGAGAACAAGTTCAGCCAGGTGGAGGAGGGTGGTGGTGGATGGGGGCTGGCTGTGTCCCTGTTCAAGGAAGAAGCAGAGCGCCCTCAGGCCGTCCTGGTGGGGGATGGAGGTGTAGAGGGATTGGACGTCCATAGTGAAAAGGAAACGGTTGGGGCCAGGAAACTGGAAACTGTTAAAGTGGCAAAGGGCGTCGGAAGAGTCGCGGGTGTAGGTGGAAAGAGACTGGACAAGGGGAGAGAAAATTGAGTCGAGATAGGAAGAAATCAGTTCCGTGGGGCAAGTACAGGCTGAAACGGTGGGTCCTGTTTGTGGATCTTGGGAAGGAGGGAGAAGCGGGCTGTGTGGGGTTGGGGAACCATGAGGTTGGCGGCCATGGAGGGAAGATCTCCAGAGGAGATGAGGTCAGTGACAGTCTTGGAAACGGTGGCTTGATGTTTGGTAGTGGGGTCATGGTCCAGGGGAAGGTAGGAGGCGGTGTCGGAGAGTTGGCGTTCAGCCTCCACAAGATAGAGGCCGGTTTGCCAAACAACAACAGCGCCACCCGTGTCAGCAGGTTTAATGACAATGTTGGGATTGGATCTGAGAGAACGGAATGCTAGAAGTTCAGAGGGAGGTAGGTTGGAGTGAGGGGAGCAGAGAAATTGAGACGGCCGATGTCACGCCGGCAATTTGCAATGAATAGATCTAGAGAGGGTAAGAGGCCAGAGGGAGAGGTCGAGGTAGAACGAGAAATCTGAAAACGGGAGAAAGGGTCAGCTGTGCTGGGGGAAGACTCCT
>CM059449.1:39098971-39278450 GCA_030390025.1 Squalus acanthias | reverse complement strand
GAGAGAGGGAGGGGAGGGAGGGTGAGAGAGGGAGAGAGGGAGGGTGAGAGAGGGAGGGGAGGGAGTGTGGTAACACAATACAGCTTCCTGTGACTCGAACTTTATTACATCACTTCCTGTGATTAGTCCAGGATAAATACTGGGCTGATCAGTGGGATCCTGGAGAGGCATAGAGTAAGACCTCTTTTGTATGTAGCACCTTTTTAGTTGATTAAAGCTTACTTTAAGTTCACCACGCGTAAGGCTCATTCTTACGACAATTTAATCAACTTTGAAAAACTTCGCACTCAAACTTTTTGGACGAACTCGGAACTAAGGATCCAGGGAATCACCCATCATGGAAAAACATCCTTAAACCATCGCGTCTTGACTTGGACCCAAACACCCCAGCAGCCGCTAAGGTGTGGAAACACTGGTATCGCACGTTTGACAATTTTCTCGAATATTGCAAGGCTGATGATGACTCAAAATTGCGGATACTCATCAACTGTGTCACCCCGAATGTATTTCAGTATGTCGAGGAATGGGGCAGTTACGAGGAGGCAATTCGGACGCTTAAGAGACTATATACTAAGACACCGAATGAGGTCTATGCCAGACATCTACTAGCTACAGCCCAACAAGGGCCGGAGGAATCCAATGATAAATTCCTCCAAGAGCTTCGCAGACTTAGTATGGACTGTAACTTTCAGGCGGCCTCAGCTGAGCTGTACCGTGAAGAAATGATCCGTGATGCTTTCATCTGCGGGCTTGCCTCCCCATTTATACGCCAGCGTCTACTGGAAAGTAAGACACTTGAGCTTCAGAGAGCTTATGACATGGCTTGCTCTCTAGATCTGGCAAAAAGAAATGCAGACCTTTATACAGTGCCCAGACCTCGGTCTGCTGCCTTAACTACAGTCAGGCAATTTAAGAGGCCACAGGTGAACTCTATTAGGGAGGACTTTATCCCTGACGATCAATCTGATGACTTCACTGATGAAGAGGATGATGACCCCACTGTGGCAGCCTCTTGGCAATCTAAGAAATGCTTCTTTTGTGGTGATGAGTTTCACCCTCGGAAATTCTGCCCTGCTCGCAATGCGTTTTGCAGTCATTGCAACAAAAAGGGTCATTTTGCAAAGGTTTGCCTATCAAGAGCCTCTACGAGGGCTTATCAAGCTAAGTCCTACCGAACTGCCCCGGTAAGGGCCTATCAAGATGTTCCGGCTAAAATCTATCGTGCTTCCTCTCGGGTTTTCTCTCGAAGAAACACACCTAGAGTTTCAGCCACTCTTTGTGCAATGACACCAATTACAGCTGCTTGTCCTCAGAACCTATTCCATGCAGCTACAAAAGCATCAATTAATGGACATACTTTAGATGCCTTAATTGACTCAGGTAGCACTGATAGTTTCATTAGGGAACAGATTGTTGCAGAGTTAAAGCTACATGTTTTCCCATCGGACCAGGCAATTGCGATGGCTCAGTCATCACTTAATACCAGAATTTCTGGCTTTTGTATGGTTGAAATAACACTTAATGGTCACAGGTATCCCTCCACCCGGCTTTCGGTGCTCAAGGACTTATGTAGTGATCTTATCTTAGGGCTAGATTTTCAAAAGCAGCATAAGAAGCTCACCATTGAGTTCGGCGGATCCAAACCTGAACTCACTATTTCTAATATACGACCTCGATTACCGTTCTGTGCATTGTCAGCAGCTTCACTGGATGAACCCTCACTGTTTACCAGTATCCCTCCTCGATGCAAACCGATTATAACAAAGTCACGACGTTTCAGTCAGGAAGACCAGTCTTTTATTGCGGCTGAGATTTCTCGGCTTTTAGCAGAGGATATCATCGAGCCTTGTTCGTCGCCATGGCGCGCCCAGGTCGTTATTGTTAAGAACCCTCTACAACCTCACAAGAAACGGCTGTGCATTGACTATTCACAGACCATCAATCAATATACGGACTTGGACGCATACCCATTGCCGCACATCGATGATATGGTTAATAAACTGGCTGAGTACACGGTGTTCTCAACATATGATCTGAAAAGTGCCTATCATCAGGTACCCTTGAAGGTCTCAGACAAGCAGTATACGGCCTTTGAAGCCAATGGACGGCTGTATCAATTTCGTCGCCTCCCCTTTGGGGTCACTAATGGAGTGGCTGTCTTCCAGCGAGCAATGGATGACCTGGTCAAACAGGAAGACTTAAAGGATACGTTTCCTTATCTGGACAATATTACTGTCGCAGGTCGCAATCAGCGGGAACATGACGCCAATCTCCAACGATTTTGGGATGCACTCCAGCACCGTAATTTGACATTAAATGCGGCTAAATCCATTGAGTCACAACCAACCATCAACATCCTTGGCTATTGTGTGGGCAATGGCATCATTAAACCTGACCCTGAAAGGCTTCGCCCACTCCAAGAACTCCCGCCACCTAAGAATCCGGCCTCCTTGCGCCGGGCCCTCGGCCTGTTTGCATACTATGCTAAATGGATTCCTAACTTCTCGGACCGAATCCAACCTCTACTGAAGGCCAGCACATTCCCACTAGACACAGCGGCTGTTGCAGCCTTTAACCTCCTGAAAAAACAGTTGGAGAAAGCGGCTCTTCACTCCATCGATGAGAGTCTTCCTTTTGTTGTTGAGTGTGATGCCTCGGAGGTGGCGATCTCGGCCACTCTGAATCAGGAAGGTCGTCCGGTGGCATTTTTGTCCAGGACTTTTCAAGGGGCTGAGCTACATTATCCTCCAGTCGAGAAAGAAGCTACAGCCATCATAGAGGCAGTACGGAAGTGGACTAATCTCCTAGCTCGCCAGCACTTTACCTTAATCACGGAGCAGCGATCGGTCGCCTTCATGCTCGATAATCGAAAACGGACCAAAATTAAAAATAATAAAATCCAGCTTTGGCGGCTGGAATTGGCCTCTTTTGGTTACACCATCCACTATCGACCTGGCAAGGAGAATGTGGCTCCGGATACCCTCACACGAGCATTCTGCTCCGCCATGGCACCCTCTACGCTCGTAGACATCCATGATGGGTTGTGTCATCCAGGCGTTACTCGCATGCTACACTTCGTGCGGTCCCGAAATCTCCCATTCTCTACCGGGGATGTAAAGAAGATGTGCTCGGACTGCAGAGTCTGTGCGGAATTGAAACCTCAGTTTTTCCGCCCCTCGGGTGGTATACTCATACATGCGACCCAGCCAATGCAACGGCTTAGCATCGATTTTAAGGGGCCGTTGCCCTCTTCAACTCGCAACACTTATCTATTGACCATGGTCGATGAGTATTCCCGTTTTCCGTTTGCCTTTCCCTGCCCCAATATGCTGACGACCACGGTTATCAGCTGCCTTGAGCAGGTATTTGCTTTCTGTGGCATGGCATCCTATGTTCATTCGGATCGGGGCCCTTCTTTTATGTCAGGAGAACTCAAGGCCTATCTCTCGGAACGGGGTATTGCTGCCAGCAGAACGACGCCTTATCATCCAGTCGGGAATGGGCAAGTCGAGCGTTTTAACGCTATCATCTGGAATGCGGTACGTCTGGCTTTGAGATCTCGGGGCCTACCCAACCAGCAATGGGAGGCAGTACTTCCAGACGCATTACACTCCACACGGTCCCTCCTTTCGACCGCCACAAATACGACGCCTCATGAACGGTTCTTCCGATTTCAGCGTCGCTCATCCTATGGGATATCTCTCCCGTCGTGGCTGACTGCACCGGGACCAGTGCTACTCCGAAGATATGTTCGGGCGTCTAAGAATGACCCCCTGGTAGATGAGGTTGAGCTCACTGACGTCAACCCTACCTACGCCTATATTCGGTATCCTGACGGTCGGGAATCTACCGTGTCATTGCGGGATCTGGCTCCCTGCCCGCCGAAACATAGAGGGACACCAGGGGATGATATTGTACCATGCACATCTCTGGGCTCGCCAGGTGCCTCTCATCACGATCTGGATCTGACGCCGGCTGGTACCTCACTCCAGCGTGCCGACCTGGGGCAGACTGACTATGAGCCCGTCGGGGCTCGCACGCGCAGCCACGATCCACCCCGTACCATACGCTCGGAAACGGATCTGCCACAGCCCTGCCCGACACCCGTTCGGGCACCAGTACACAGTCAGGATCGTCCTGACCCCTCACAGAGCGGGCTGGATCACTCGGACTCTGGTCCACGGCCCGCGGTGGGTAAACGGGCTAGGGGCCCTCTACCGCTACGAGAACCCAAACGGGTGCGGCTCTCCCTCGTCCAGCGGCTACGAAATGGAGGGAGAATGTGGTAACACAATACAGTTTCCTGTGACTCGAACTTCATCCCGGCCTCCTAATCTTTTGGGGGGGGAGAATGTGGTAACACAATACAGCTTCCAGTGACTCGAACTTTATTACATCACTTCCTGTGATTAGTCCAGGATAAATACTGGGCTGATCAGTGGGATCCTGGAGAGGCATAGAGTAAGACCTCTTTTGTATGTAGCACCTTTTTAGTTGATTAAAGCTTACTTTAAGTTCACCACGCGTAAGGCTCATTCTTACGACAGGGAGGGTGAGAGAGGGAGGGGAGGGAGGGTGAGAGAGGGAGGGGAGGGAGGGTGAGAGAGGGAGGGGAGGGAGGGTGAGAGAGGGAGGGTGAGAGAGGGGATGGAGGGAGAGTGAGAGAGGGAGTGAAGAGAGGGTGAAAGAGGGAATGGAGGGTGGGGGGTGCAGGGAGGGGGCGGGAGGGAAGGTGAGAGAGAGAGTGGAAGGAGGGTGAGAGAGGGAATGGAGTGAGGAGGAGGGAGGGGAGGGAGGTGAGGGAGGGAGGGGAGGGAGGTGCGGGAGGGAGGGGAGGGAGGGGAGGGAGGTGTGGGAGGGAGGGGAGGGAGGTGAGGGAGGGAGGTGAGGGAGGGAGGGGAGGGAGGGGAGGGAGGGGAGGGAGGGTGAGAGAGGGAGTGGAGGGATGGGGAGAGGGAGTGGAGGGATGGGGGAGAGGGAGTGGAGGGATGGGGGAGAGGGAGTGGAGGGAGTGGAGGGAGGGAGTGGAGGAAGGGTGAGAGAGGGAGGGGAGGGAGGGTGAGAGAGGGAGGGGAGGGAGGGTGAGAGAGGGAGAGGAGGGAGGGTGAAAGAGGGAGTGGAAGAGGGTGAGAGAGGGAGTGGAGGGAGGGTGAGGGAGGGTGAGGGAGGGAGGGTGAAAGAGGGAGTGGAAGAGGGTGAGAGAGTAGGGGAGGGAGGGTGAGAGAGGGAGGGGAGGGAGGGTGAGAGAGGGAGGGGAGGGAGGGTGAGAGGGAGGGGAGGGAGGGTGAGAGAGGGAGAGGAGGGAGGGAGCGAGGGAGTGGAGGGAGGGTGAGAGAGAGAGTGGAGGGTGGGTGAGAGAGGGAGGGAGAGAGAGTGGAGGGTGGGTGAGAGAGGGAGGGTGAGAGAGGGTGAGAGAGGGAGGGAGTGGAGGGAGGGAGAAAGAGGGAGTGGATGGAGGGTGACAGAGGGAATCGAGGGAGGGTGAGGGAGGGAGGTTGAGAAAGGGAGAGGAGGGAGGGTGAGAGAGGGAGTGGAGGGAGGGAGCGAGGGAGTGGAGGGAGGGTGAGAGAGAGTGGAGGGTGGGTGAGAGAGGGAGTGGAGGGAGGGTGAGGGAGGGAGTGGAGGGAGGGGGAGAGAGGGAAGGTAAGAGAGGGAGTGGAGGGAGGGTGAGAGAGGGAATGGAGTGAGGGTGAGGGAGGGAGTGGAGGAAGGGTGAGAGAGGGAGTGGAGGGAGGGTGATAGAGGGAGTGGAAGAGGGTGAGAGAGTAGGGGAGGGAGGGTGAGAGAGGGAGGGGAGGGAGGGTGAGAGAGGGAGAGGAGGGAGGGTGAGAGAAAGAGTGGAGGGAGGGTGAGGGAGGGAGAGGAGGGAGGGTGAGAGAGGGATTGGAGGGAGGGTGAGAGAAAGAGTGGAGGGAGGGAGAGGAGGGAGGGTGAGAGAGGGATTGGAGGGAGGGTGAGAGAGTAGGCGAGGGAGGGTGAGAGAGGGATTGGAGGGAGGGTGAGAGATGGATTGGAGGGAGGGTGAGAGAAAGAGTGGAGGGAGGGTGAGGGAGGGAGAGGAGGGAGGGTGAGAGAGGGATTGGAGGGAGGGTGAGAGAGTAGGGGAGGGAGGGTGAGAGAGGGATTGGAGGGAGGGTGAGAGGGGGATTGGAGGGAGGGTGAGAGAGGGATTGGAGGGAGGGTGAGAGAGGGATTGGAGGGAGGGTGAGAGAGGGATTGGAGGGAGGGTGAGAGAAAGAGTGGAGGGAGGGTGAGAGAGGGAGAGGAGGGAGGGTGAGAGAGGGATTGGAGGGAGGGTGAGAGAGGGAGTGGAGGGAGGGTGAGAGAGGGAGTGGAGGGAGGGTGAGAGAGGGAGGGGGAGAGAGGGAGTGGAGGGAGGGTGAGAGAGGGGATGGAGGGAGGGTGAGAGAGGGAGTTGAGTGAGGGTGAGAAGGGAGTGCAGGGAGGGTATGAGAGGGAGAGTAAAGCTCCCACTACACTGTCCCGTCAAACATTCCCATGGCAGGTACAGCACGGGTTAGAGACAGAGTAAAGCTCCCTCTGGACAGTCCCATCAAACACTCCCAGGGCAGGTACAGCACGGGGTAAGATACAGAGTAAAGCTCCCTCTACACTGTCCCATCAAACACTCCCAGGGCAGATACAGCACGGGTTAAATAAAGAGTAAAGCCCCGTCTAGACTGTCCCATCAAACACTCCCAGGGCAGGTACAGTACGGGTTAGATACAGAGTAAAGCTCCCTCTACACTGTCCTGTCATATACTCCCACGGCAGGTACAGCACAGGTTAGATACAGAGTGAAGCTCCCTCTACACTGTCCCGTCAAACACTCCCACGGCAGGTACAGCACGGGTTAGATACAGAGTGAAGCCCCCTCTACACTGTCGCATCAAACACTCCCAGGGCAGGTACAGCACGGGTTAGATACAGAGTGAAGCCCCCTCTACACTGTTGCGTCAAACACTCCCAGGGCAGGTACAGCACGGGTTAGATACAGAGTGAAGCCCCCTCTACACTGTTGCGTCAAACACTCCCAGGGCAGGTACAGAACGGGTTAGATACAGAGTGAAGCCCCCTCTACACTGTCCCGTCAAACACTCCCAGGGCAGGTACAGAACGGGTTAGATACAGAGTAAAGCTCCCTCTACACTGTCCCGTCAAACACTCCCAGGGCAGGTACAGCACGGGTTAGATACAGAGTGAAGCTCCCTCAACACTGTCCCGTCAAACACTACCACGGCAGGTACAGCACAGGTTAGATACAGAGTAAAGCTCATTCTACACTGTCAAATCAAACACTCGCAGGGCAGTTGCAGCACGGGTTAGATACAGAGTAAAGCTCCCACTACACTGTCCCATCAAACATTCCTGGGGCAGGTACAGCACGGGTTAGACACAGATTAAAGCTCCCTCTACACTGTCCCGACAAACACTGCCAGGGCAGGTACAGCACGGGTTCGGTAGAGAGTAAAGCTCCCTCTTCACAGTCCCATCAAATACTCCCAGGGCAGGTAAAGCAGAGGTTAGATACAGAGTAAAGCTCCCTCTACACTGGCCCATCAAACACTCCCAGGACAGGTACAGCACGGGTTAGATACAGAGTAAAGCTCCCTCTATACTGTCCCATCAAACGCTCCCAGGGCAGATACAGCACGGGTTAGATACAGAGTGAAGCCCCCTCTACACTGTCCCGTCAAACACTAGCACGGCATGTACAGCACGGGTTAAATACAGAGTAAAGCTCATTCTACACTGTCCAATCAAACATTCCCAGGGCAGGTGCAGCACGGGTTAAATACAGAGTAAAGCTCCTTCTACAATGTCCCATGAAACACTCCCGGGGCAAGTACAGCACGGTTTAGATACAGAGTAAAGCTCCCTCTGCACGGTCCAATCAAATATTCCCAGGCGTGTACAATATGGGTTAAATACAGAGTAAAGCTCCCTCCACACTCTCCCATCAAACACTCTCAGGGAAGGTACAGCACGGGTTAGATACAGACTAAAGCTCCCTCTACACGGGACAGGTCCTGTTAGACCCGTAAAGCATGGTAGTTGCAGTAGTAGTGACACAGGAGGCACCACCAAAACCACCTCACACTGTATTCGCACTGGTTTTTCCCACGCTCTGTTACCTACAAAACACAATTATTACAGTCACAGTTAAATTCAGTCTTACAATTTCAAGCAACATTACAGTTTAACATCTAATCAACAAATCATGGACTTAAAAGATTCTCCAGATCTCTCTTTTACTCGTATCCATCTTGTGGATAATTCTTACTAAACATGATTTCTCCTTAGCCCTCAATTGTCCCAATCCAGATTCCATGTAACTCTCCACTTCAACTTCAATTTCAATCCCTCTAACAGGTACCAGTGTATTTAACTCTATTCTGATTGTTTCATTAATTAGATAGTTTCTCGATGGAGTATGTGTCAATGCTTTAAAAGTTGTCTCACTCTCCTGAGCCACATTAACCATTTCATGTCTTGCTGTTGTCAAGTAACTGAGCATGTCTGAGACCCGTTCTTCAGTGCAAATTCAACATACATTTCCAGATGGTAATCGCTTCATACGTAACAAATCACATTTGCACACTCATACCGGTATCTCAATATCATGCCACATGTGCCCCTCTCAGGCTCCCAGGCATCTTATCAAAAGATTGTCTTTGTTCATCTTCCTCTGCATGGTCTCGATATCTTGGATAGTGGCCAGGCTATCAAATTCAGTTTTCTTAAAAAGTTCATTATAGGCAGGGACACAAATGTCTCCAAGGGAAAGCTATCAATTTACTATTCTTAACTGCACTTTCCTGACTTTCACTAACAAGTTTTTTTTTAATTCCCATTCAGCAGTGTAATTTCTCCTGTTTCTATCTTACACATCCCATTAATTACCATTCATATCTCATTCATGAGCCCTGGAGTAACTTTACTGTCCAGTATAATATTTAAGATTGAAAACATAGATCAAACATTCTCACTAGTTACTAACACTTTTTATTTATCATTATTTTAGAGGATCTTTTATTTTCCCAAAAGTAACCCCATATATATATAGTGCCTGAGTCCATTTTGTTATTACAAAATTATCCCAAAATCCAAACAGCAGTACTGTTGAACTGATAGAAATGAACTTGAACATTGACAAAACCTATCAATTTATCTTCCATTTCCAATTTCAGAAACAAATGATTTTCCAGGCTAGGTGGCTTACACAGTGTTTTAACATTAGAGACAGAAGTGCTGCAATTAGTTTACAAAGTAACTTCCATATAACAAAAGAAAGAAGAGAATCCATTGTGACTCTGCTTAGAGCCCAAGGGGTTAATTTATCAAATCATAATTTTCCTTCTGTCACTGTGGGGACATATTAACTTAAAATTAAGAAACTTATATTTAATAATGTCCAATATCTTTAAATTTCATACTAAAGTTGTTGCTCGATGAACTTAATCAGCTGTCAGTGGAAAGGGTTAACTCCTTTGCAGGTTTTTTTAAGAAGGTGGAGCGAAACATTATCAGGCGCACGCAATTGCGTCACTTTACGTAAATTTTAAAAAAAACTTTCCCGATCCAAAAAAGCAGTTGTGTTTTCACACTTTAACTGAACATGAACAGAACAGATAAAACAAAACAAAATAGCACATGCTTGCAGAACTAGTAAATTACATCATATTTCTTATTGTCCTTTCTTCAGATGTCTTTCCAAAATACTATAACTATAAATTAGTTTTTCACATTTAAGCAAATCAAATCAAATTGCTTTGGAAGATTTCACCATAGCAACCGCAACTCCAAGGTTAAATCTCAGACCGAAACTTAATCTTTTGTTAAACAAACTTTTTTTGTTGTTCTTCTCAGTTTTTACACACCAGTTTAACTTAAATTGTAATTCATATTAGGTTTTTTTTCTAATTCTTGGGGCACAATGCTTTCTCTGCAAAGTCTGATATAAAATTCCTGTCTATCCCTGACAGTAAAGGCGAATTTCCTTGTGATTCCTCTGCCAATGGTATGGACCAGAACCCGTTCTGTATCCAAGACTGTAAATATTTCAAAATCTGGTTTCAGACCATTAAATATCTTATTCAATGTGGTCTACACAAATTTACACCAACCAGAATTTCACCGTGCACAATGAAAGTCTGTTTTTTTAATAGGTTAATTAACCTCAATAATTCCAATTCAATCCAGTTCAATTTTTTTAAAAACTAACCAGTGTCAGTTGGAAAATAGTCACATTAACAAAGAAACAATTACCATGCCTTGTAAACATTCAAATTAATTTTCTTTCCAGGCACATTGGTAACTGTGACTTCATGGCTGAAGCTTATACCTCTTTTGTAAAACAATTAACAAACTTAAAACAACACACTTGAGTATCATTCAAGACAAGTCTTCAAAGAGTTAAAAACAGCTTTTAGCTCTCTGTACAAAAGAGTGGGTGGAGCTAAAACATAAACAAAACGATTAACACCTTTTTTTTTTAGGCAGATTTTTTTTTCTCAGAGACAAAATAATACTGGAACTTAACAAACTTAAACATTCACACAATCAGGAATCTTTTACACTTTTCACTCACACTTTCACACAACTGAGATCCCAGTATTCCTTTTAAGATTCCTTTCACTCAACAAATCTTGTATATTAGCTTTTATCTCGGCACAGACATTAATAACTTCCATGCCGGTAAAACTTTTCTCAGCAGCTTTTCCTGGCTTTCCAAATCCCTTTTTTTTTGCTTTTGAGTTTCAGATTTCAATTCTGGTCCGTCGGTGTTGCGGAAGCTGCTTGCTCCATTAAGAGGGAAACTTTATTCTTTTGGTCCCCATTTGTCTAACTTCATTTTGTTTAGCCAATTTACTCACGGGGTCTTTTCTCTTATTTTTAATGTCAGATCTACTGGCTTGTATACTACGGTCCTTACGCCTTTCTGCTTCCTTTTTTCAGTCTGAAAAGGCTGACCAATTTATTGACTTTTTTTTTGGGTCTCTATTTGCGAGACAGTCCTCTTGACATGTAATTCTTCTATTCTTAGTAAAGTTTTAATTATACTAGGCACTCTTCTTCTTCTAAATCGCAAGTTTTACCCTTTACCCCCTTACGATTATTTCTGACCATCCAATTCAATTACAAGACGATAACAAGAACTAACAACAATCAAGACAATTATAAGTAATGCAAAAAAACCCAAATAGGCAAACAAATCAAATAATTAAACATTTAACCTTATACTTTAAACTAAACAAGTAGTCAATTCTCAGTTTTGCATTGTTCTTCATTACAAACTGAGTCCTTAACATTTAACTTATACTCTATACTCTGCCGTGAGATTCTCAATAGTCATTTACTGATTTTGTGATAGTCAATTTACTGATTTTTTTTTGATAGTCAATTTTCAGTTATTTTTTTTCCCTCACGGCTCAAGGGCCCCACCCTTGATACTGCAGTTTTATCTCCTGGTACCTTTTATCTCCTGGTACCTTTTATCTCCTGGTACCTTTTATACTGCAGCTTTCGCTGCTCAAGGGCAAGGGACCCACCCTTGAGACTGCAGTTTTAATCCGGGATACAACCCTGTCGACTTTTTCCCTTGCCTTCTTTGCCCGACAGTTTTTTTTTAAATTTCCTTCCCTTTTTTTTCCCAATTTACTGATTTTTTTTTCCAATTTGTCTAAATCAAAAGCTACAAGATTCAACTCAAATCTAAACAAAAGTCTTAACAATCGCAGTGCACCTGTCGGAAGAAACAGACATACATCATTCAGGATCTAATGAGAATTTCCTTTTTTTTTGTGATAAAAAATCACTGTGGCCATAGGATTTGTCACTAGAAATTCATGATGCCTTGTCCGTGACTTACCGAAAGGTAGCAAGCGATCTCGGTGGGACCTCCAAGAAACTGTCGAAGTTTGACTTCCGATTAAAGACTCTTGTAAACAATATCGTCAAAGAAGGCTTTTTATTATATTTTACTTGCAAGGAGACTGCAACCATAGCCCAATTAGCTATGATGACAGACTCCCGAATCACAGAAAATGGAGTATTCTTATACAGTATAATATCACATGACATGTTGTTTAAGGTAAGCTAAGTTAACAATTAGAAAAAACACATTAGAAATGCCTTACAATGAGACTAGCTAATCTCTATAAAATGGAGTCTATCTATTTTACTTCTCGCACCAAGGCCAAGGCGACTGGTTTGTTTACTTTACTAGCCCTTGGTTATCTCAATATTAAGCCTGTTTTCTTTTGTGCAGGCAGTCTTTTGCTGACAGCATAGTCTAAGAATTTAAAGTTATTTTCAGAAAAGAACATAACAATGGATTTTTTCCCTTTTCCACACAAGTCAGAGTCGGCCATTTTATTAGTTTAAATTCAAGGACACCATTTTGTCCGAGACAAAAACTGCACTTCCACACCCTCTACACTGTCCCGTCAAACACTCCCAGGCCAGGTACAGAACGGGTTAGATACAGAGTAAAGCTCCCTCTACACTGGCCCATCAAACACTCCCAGGACAGGTACAGCACGGGTTAGATACAGAGTAAAGCCCCCTCTACACTGTCCCATCAAACACTCCCAGGGCAGGTACAGCACGGGTTAGATACAGAGTGAAGCCCCCTCTACACTGCTGCGTCAAACACTCCCAGGGCAGGTACAGAACGGGTTAGATACAGAGTGAAGCTCCCTCTACACTGTCCCATCAAACACTCCCAGGGCAGGTACAGCACGGGTTAGATACAGAGTGAAGCTCCCTCTACACTGTCCCGTCAAACACTACCACGGCAGGTACAGCACAGGTTAGATACACAGTAAAGCTCATTCTACACTGTCAAATCAAACACTCGCAGGGCAGTTGCAGCACGGGTTAGATACAGAGTAAAGCTCCCACTACACTGTCCCATCAAACATTCCTGGGGCAGGTACAGCACGGGTTAGACACAGATTAAAGCTCCCTCTACACTGTCCCGACAAACACTGCCAGGGCAGGTACAGCACGGGTTCGGTAGAGAGTAAAGCTCCCTCTTCACAGTCCCATCAAATACTCCCAGGGCAGGTAAAGCACAGGTTAGATACAGAGTAAAGCTCCCTCTACACTGGCCCATCAAACACTCCCAGGACAGGTACAGCACGGGTTAGATACAGAGTAAAGCTCCCTCTACACTGTCCCGTCAAACACTCCCAGGGCAGGTACAGCACGGGTGAGATACAGAGTGAAGCTCCCTCTACACTGTCCAGTCAAACACTACCACGGCAGGTACAGCACAGGTTAGATACACAGTAAAGCTCATTCTACACTGTCAAATCAAACACTCGCAGGGCAGTTGCAGCACGGGTTAGATACAGAGTAAAGCTCCCACTACACTGTCCCATCAAACATTCCTGGGGCAGGTACAGCACGGGTTAGACACAGATTAAAGCTCCCTCTACACTGTCCCGACAAACACTGCCAGGGCAGGTACAGCACGGGTTCGGTAGAGAGTAAAGCTCCCTGTTCACAGTCCCATCAAATACTCCCAGGGCAGGTAAAGCAGAGGTTAGATACAGAGTAAAGCTCCCTCTACACTGGCCCATCAAACACTCCCAGGACAGGTACAGCACGGGTTAGATACAGAGTAAAGCTCCCTCTATACTGTCCCATCAAACGCTCCCAGGGCAGATACAGCACGGGTTAGATACAGAGTGAAGCCCCCTCTACACTGTCCCGTCAAACAGTAGCACGGCATGTACAGCACGGGTTAAATACAGAGTAAAGCTCATTCTACACTGTCCAATCAAACATTCCCAGGGCAGGTGCAGCACGGGTTAAATACAGAGTAAAGCTCCTCCTACAATGTCCCATGAAACACTCCCGGGGCAAGTACAGCACGGTTTAGATACAGAGTAAAGCTCCCTCTGCACGGTCCAATCAAATATTCCCAGGCGTGTACAATATGGGTTAAATACAGAGTAAAGCTCCCTCCACACTGTCCCATCAAACACTCTCAGGGAAGGTACAGCACGGGTTAGATACAGACTAAAGCTCCCTCTACACTGTCCCATCAAAAACTCCCATGGCAGGTACAGCACGGGTTAGATACAGAATAAAGCTCCATCGACAATGTCTCATCAAACACTCCCAGGGCAGGTACAGCATGGGTTAAATACAGAGTAACTCTCCCTCTACACTGTCCCATCAAACACTCCCAGGGCAGGTAAAGCACAGGTTAGATACAGAGTAAAGCTCCTTCTACACTGTCCCGACAAACACTCCCAGGGCAGGTACAGCATGGGTTAGATACAGTGTAAAGCTCCCTCTGCACTGTCCCGTCAAACACTCCCAGGGCAGGTACAGCACAGGTTAGATACAGAGTAAAGCTCCCTCTACACTGCCTCATCAAACACTCCCAGGGCAGGTACAGCACGGGTTAGATACAGGATAAAGCTCCCTCTACACAGTCCGATCAAACACTCCCAGCGCAGGTACAGCACGGGTTAGATACGGAGTAAAGCTCCCCCTACACTGCCCCATCAAACACTACCAGGGAGGTTACAGCACGGGTTAGATACAGGATAAAGCTCTCTCTACACTGTCCCATCAAACACTCCCAGGGCAGGTACAGCACAAGTTATGTACAGAGCAAAGCTCCCTCTACACTGCCACATCAAGCCCTCCCAGGGTAGGTACAGCACAGGTTAGATACAGAGTAAAGCTCCCTCTACAGCGTCCCGTCAAACACTCCCATGGCAGGTACAGCTGTGGTTAGATAAACGGCAAAGCTCCCTCTACACTGTCCCATCAAAAAAGCTTTTCGTTTTACATACAGACGGCAGCTTTTGACACGTTGGAACCCCTGCGACTACACCTCATTGTCTCAGTTGTATCTTGCTATGTCTTTTGATGTGGTACCTTCCTGGCTGACTTAATTAACTTTATCACACCTCGGCAGATAGTCAGGATGATTTAATTTATTGGTCTGCAATTGTAAAGTACACATGCTTTTTTTTCCATCTATATATGCTCTGGCGATTCTGTATCCAATTTACTTCACCTGAGGAAGGAGTGATAGCTCCGAAAGCTTGTGATTTCAAATAAAACTGTTGGACTATAACCTGGTGTTGTGCGACCTCTCAATTTTGTCCACCCCAGTCCAACACCGGCATCTCCGCATCATCAAAAACTCCCATGGCAGGTACAGCACGGGTTAGATGCAGAGTGAAGCCCCCTCTACACTGTCCCGTCAAACACTAGCACGGCAGGTACAGCACGGGTTAGATACAGAGTAAAGCTCCCTCTACACTGTCCCATCAAACATTCCCAGGGTGGGTACAGCACGGGTTAAATGCAGAGTAAAGCTCCTTCTAAAATGTCTCATGAAACACTCCCAGGGCAAGTACAGCACGGTTTAGATACAGAGTAAAGCTCCCTTTGCACTGTCCTATCAAACACTCCCAGGGTGTGTACAACATGGGTTAAATACAGAGTAAACCTCCCTCTTCACTGACAAATGGAACACTCCCAGGGCAGGTACAGCACGGGTTAAATACAGAGTAAAGCTCCATCTACACTGTCCCATCAAACACTCCCAGGGCAGGTACAGCATGGGTTAAATACAGAGTAAAGCTCCCTCCACACTGTCCCATCAAACACTCTCAGGGAAGGTACAGCACGGGTTAGATACAGACTAAAGCTCCCTCTACACTGTCCCATCAAAAAGTCCCATGGCAGGTACAGCACGGGTTAGATACAGAATAAAGGTCCATCTACAATGTCTCATCAGACACTCCCAGTGCAGGTACAGCACGGGTTAGATACAGAGCAAAGCACCCTCTACACTGCCACATCAAACGCTCCCAGGGCAGCTACAGCACGGGTTAGATGCAGAGTAAACCTCCCTCTACACTGTCCCATCAAACACCCCCAGGGCAGGTACAGCACGGGTTAGATACAGAGTAAAGCTCCCTCTACACTGTCAAATGAAACACACCCAGGGCAGGTACAGCACAGGTTAAATACAGAGTGAAGCTCCCCTCTACAGTATCCCATCAAACACTCCCAGTGCAGGTACAGCACGGGTTAGATACAGAGTAAAGCACCCTCTACACTGTATCATCAAACACTCCCATGGCAGGTACAGCACGGTTAGATACAGAATAAAGTTCCATCCACACTGTCACATCAAACACTCCCACGGCAGGTACAGCACGGGTTGGATACAAAGTAAAGCTCCTTCTACACTGTCCCCATTAAACACTCCCAGGGCAGGTAGAGCACGGGGTTGATACAGAGTAAAGATCCCTCTACACAGTCCCATCAAACTCACCCGGGGCAGGTACAGCATTGTTTAGAAACTAAGTTAATGCTCCCTCTACATTAAAATAGCAGAATAATACAGCACAGAAGGTGGCCATTCGGCCCATCGCAACTGTACCAATCCCTCTGGGATTGTACGCACTTCCTTGAAACATATATTGCCGTCTGGTTTTTTTTCATCGAATGTAGCTTACAAATATCTTTGCGTGTTACTCACCTGTTGTGCAGCATTCCTCAGTATTGTTTGTAGAACCAACTCGACTATTTACAGTAATTGGGATATGAATCATGCGTACAAACAGGAAGTTATTTTGCTCAAACATCCAAGGTATTTGTGCACCAGTCTCCCAGTTTCTGAATTCTGGTATCAGACCTTTCTCTCACTCTTCTCTTTCTCCACTTTTTCTGCTCCCTCTTGCTGCACGAATTCTTGAGGGATGTTCGCAAACTGCAGCATTTTATGACCATGCTGACCTTCTGTATCTTTCTCCAGCTGTGTCTCCAATCTCTGTATCCCATTTCTCCCGCTCTGTGACACGTCTGTGGATTGTATATGGAGTTAGCTCCGTCTACACTGTCCTGACAGACACTTCCAGGGCAGGTACAGCATGGGTTAGATACAGAGTAAAGCTCCCTTTACACCGTCCCATCAAACACTCCCAGGACAGGTACAGCACGGGTTAGATACAGAGTAAAGCTCGTTCTACACCGTCCCATCAAACAGTCCCAGGGCAGGTACAGCACGGGTTAGATACAGAGTAAAGTTCCCTCTACACTGCCCAATCAAACACTACCAGGGCAAGTATAGCACGGGTTAGATACAGAGTAAAGCTCCATCTACACTGTCTCATCAAACACTCCCACGGCAGGTATAGCACGGGTTAGATACATAGTGAAGCTCCCTCTACACTGTCACATCAAACACTCCTAGGGTAGGTAAATCACGGGTTAGATACAGAATAAAGCTGCCTCTACACTGCCCCATCAACCACTCAAAGGGCAGGTACAGCACAGGTTAGATACAGAGTAAAGCTCCCTCTTCACTGTCCCATCAAACGCTTCCAGTGCAGGTACAGCACAGGTTAGATACAGAGTAAAGCTCCCTCTGCAGTGCCCTATCAAACACTCCCAGGGCAGGTTAAGCACGAGTTAGATACAGAGTAAAGTTCCCTCTACACTGCCACATCAAACACTCCCAGGGCAGGTACAGCCGTGGTTAGATACACAGCAAAGCTCCCTCTACACTGTCCTATCAAAGACTCCCAGGGCAGGTACAGCACGGGTTAGATACAGAGTAAAGCTGACTCTACACTGTCCCATCAAACACTCCCAGGGCAGGTACAGCACGGGTTAGATACAGAGTAAAGCTGACTCTGCACTGTCCCACCAAAGACTCCCAGGGCAGGTACAGCACGGGTTAGATGCAGAGTGAAGCATCCTCTACTTTTGTACATCAATCACAACCAACTCAGATACAGCACTGTTTGAATACAGAATTAAAATCCCTCTACATGTATAGGTCAAACACTCCCAGTGAGGTGCGGGCGAGGTTTTCTACCAGTTAAGCTCCGCTCAACTTACCACATCAAAGGCCGAGCCTGACGACAGATGTTGAACAGCTCCCAGTCACTGGTTACACTCTCACCTCAGCAAAATCCTAGACTGGTGGGATTCTCAGTCAAGTTCCTCACCTTTCCAATCATTGTTGAAGCTTCCCGTTTTAGCCTGTCTCCGACACTGAGGATCTTGTTCCCACCAGATCTGCTCTGTGAACCCAGTGACATTTCTCCAGTCCCAGTGAGTGTGGCGATGATTCGACTTCTCTCTGTCCACCTTCCTGAGAAATTGCTCACTCCCAGAAACTATCAATAGAAAAATGATTCATATTAATCCCAGAATCTGAAACTGGAATACAGGAGACTGTTTTGGTGACTGTGCTTATATTTAATTTCAATATATTTGCAATTAATGAGTTTGTTTGAATTATTACTTTGTTATTAAATGGTTCTTTTCTGTCCTTTGCCCTGTTTACCGGGACTAAACTCACTGCCAGTGTCAGCTGTGACTCCAGCTCCTCCCACACTGACATCCCACTGATGGGTTGTGGTCACAGTCGGCTCTATGCCCACAATCCAGAGCCCCGAGCTCCACCCACCTCCAGCCCCAGGCGCGGACCCTGCTCCATCCCCGGCCTGTGCTGCCTGAGCGCCTCTCACCCGGGGAGCGGGGCCGGGCTCTCAGGCTGACTCAAAAGCAAAATACTGCGGATGCTGGAAATCAGAAATAAAAACAGAAAATGCAGGAAATACTCAGCACGTCAGGTAGCATCCGTGGAGAGAGAAACAGAGTTAACGTTTCAGGTCGGTGACCTTTTGTCAGGACTGGAAAATGTTAGAGATGTAACAGGTTTTAAGCAAGTGCAGGGGGAGTGAAAGGGCGGAGGGAGGAAAGAACAAAAGGGAAGGTCTGCGATAGGATGGAAGGCAAGTGAGATTAAAAGACAAAAGGGATGATGGTGCAAGGCAAAAGGAGATGGTAATGGGACAAGTAAAGAAAGAAACGATGGGTCTAGATGAGGTGTAAATGGGAATGGTAGAATCATCAACAGCTGCCATCTGAAAAAATAGGGCGGAGGTTA
Source organism: Squalus acanthias (assembly GCA_030390025.1). Lineage (NCBI taxonomy): Eukaryota > Metazoa > Chordata > Chondrichthyes > Squaliformes > Squalidae > Squalus > Squalus acanthias. Next base: position 39,259,504 of record CM059449.1, on the reverse strand, counting down.
TGGTCTGAAATTGGTGAACTCGATGTTGAGTCCAGAAGGCTGTAAAGTGCCTAATCAAAAGATGAGATGTTGTTCCTCGAGCTTACGTTGAGCTTCGTTGGAACACTGGAGGAGGCCTGAGGACGGAGAGGTCAGAGTGGAGCAGGGAATTAAAGTGACAGGTGACCGGAAGCTTGGGGTCATGTGTACGGACTGAAAAGAGGTGTTCCGCAAAGCAGTCACCCAATCTGTGTTTGGTCTCCCCAGTGTAGAGGAGACCGCATCGTGAGCAACGAATACAGTACACTAGATTGAAAGAAGTACAAGGAAATCGCTGTTTCACCTGGAAGGAGTGTTTGGGGCCCTGGACAGTGGGAAGGGAGGAGGTAAAAGGGCAGGTGTTGCATCTCCTGTACTTGCAAGGAAGGTGCCGTGGGAAGGGGAAGGGGTGCTGGGGGTGATTGAGGAGTGGGCCAGGGTGTCGCAGAGGGAACGGTCCCTTCAGAATACTGAAAGGGGAGGTGAGGGGAAGATGTGTTTGGTGGTGGAATCATGCTGGAGGTGGCGGAAATGGCAGAGGATGATCCGTTGAATGTGGAGGCTGCTGGGGTGAAAGGTGAGGACAAGGGGAACCCTATCGTGGCTCTGGGAGGGAGGGGAAGGGGCGAGAGCAGAGGTGCGGGAAATGGAACGGACATGGTTGAGGGCCGTGTCAACCACGGTAGAGGGGAATCCTCGGTTGAGGAAAAAGGAAGACATGTCGGAAGCACTAGTATGGAATTCGTCATCAGAACAGATGCGATGGAGATGGAGAAACTGGGAGAATGGGATAGAGTCCTTACAGGAAGCGAGGTGAGAGGAAATGTAGTCCAGGTAGCTGTGGGAGTCAGTGGGCTTATAGTGGATGTTTGTCGATATCCTATTCCCAGAAATGGAGACAGAGAAGTCGAGGAAGGAAAGGGAAGAGTCGGAGATGGACCATGGGAAGGGAAGGGTGGGAATTGGAAGCAAAGTGACTTAAATTTTCCAGTTCAGGGCGAGAGCAGGAAACAGCACCGATACGGTCATCAATGTACCGGAAAAAGAGGTGAGGGAGGGGACCTGAGTAGGACTGGAACAAAGAATGTTCCACATATCCCACGAAAAGGCAGGCATAGCTAGGACCCATAGCAACACCTTTCATTCAGAGGAAGTGAGTGGAGTCAAAGGAGAAGTTTATCAACGTGAGAACAAGTTCAGCCAGGCGGAGGAGGGTGGTGGTGGATGGGGACTGGTTGGGCCTCTGTTCAAGGAAGAAGCGGAGCGCCCTCAGGCCGTCCTGGTGGGGGATGGAGGTGTAGAGGGATTGGACGTCCGTGGTGAAAAGGAAACGGTTGGGGCCAGGAAACTGGAAACTGTTAAAGTGGCAAAGGGCGTCGGAAGAGTCGCGGATGTAGGTGGAAAGAGACTGGACAAGGGGAGAGAAAATAGAGTCGAGATAGGAAGAAATCAGTTCCGTGGGGCAAGAACAGGCTGAAACGATGGGTCTACCAGGGCAGCCCTGTGTGTGGATCTTGGGAAGGAGGGAGAAGCGGGCTGCGCGGGGTTGGGGAACTATGAGGTTGGCGGCCATGGAGGGAAGATCTCCAGAGAAGATGAGGTCAGTGACAGTCTTGGAAATGGTGGCTTGATGTTCGGTAGTGGGGTCATGGTCCAGGGGGAGGTAGGAGGAGGTGTCGGAGAGTTGACGTTCAGCCTCCACAAGATAGAGGCCGGTTTGCCAAACAACAACAGCGCCACCAGGTTTAATGACAGTGTCAGCAGGTTTAATGACAATATTGGGGTTGGATCTGAGAGAACGGAATGCTGCAAGTTCAGAGGGAGTTAGGTTGAAGTGAGTGAGGGGAGCAGAGAAATTGAGACAGCCGATGTCACGGCAGCAATTTGCAATGAAAAGATCTAGAGAGGGTAAGAGGCCAGAGGGAGAGGTCGAGGTAGAACGAGAAATCTGAAAACGGGAGAAAGGGTCAGCTGTGCTGGGGGAAGACTCCTGGCCAATGAAGTGGGCACGGAGATGAAGGCGATGGAAAAAGAGCTCGGCGTCGTGCCGAGCACGGAATTCATTGAGGCGGGGGCGTAAGGGGATGAAGCTCAGGCCTTTGCTGAGGACTGATCGTTCAGGGTCAGAGAGGGGAAGGTCAGAGGGGATAGTGAAAACACGGCAAGGGGGTGAGATTGGAAGAAGGGATGGGGGTCAGAGGAAAGTGAAGGGGACGAAGCATCCCGAGAGATGTTGGTGTCCAAGAGTTGTTGAAGCTCGCGATCCTCGACACCTGAAAGGAAGATAAAATGTTTTCTTGTTGAAGCTGCGGATGAGGCGAAGGATGAAGTGGGACTGCGGACCAGGCCAGCTCTCAGATAGAGTGAGTCGGTGCTGCTGAAGGGAGAGGCGGAGAGCGTGCATGTGGCGGCGCCTGGAGTGGAGCGCGGATCTCAGGCTGCGGCCAGAGCCATGGGCCGAGGAACGCTGAATATCTGGGCGATATCTGTAATCCCGGGTGGATCCGGGACACGAAGGGGTGATTTCAGTGGGGAATCCCGGTGGAATAAGTGGGAGCCGGAGACAGTTGCTGAGGAAGGAGATGGGGCTGTGAGATCCAGTCTAGCAGATGCCTGATCAAACACCAGAAGGGAAACAGAAAGCAATGGAGACGAAGAGGGTCAAAGAGACAAAGGGGAATCCCGCACGTCAGAGAGACCAGCAGAACCTCTTCAAGGCGGACATTGCTGGGAGAGAAGCGGCGGTGAATTAAACACTGACATTACAGTCAAACACTGCGGCTGCTGCAATCTGAGCTGAACACAGAGAGCGCTGGAAACACTCAGCGGCTCAGGCAGCCTCTGTGGGGACAGAAGTGGAGTCAACGCTTCAGCTCCAAGATCAATCGCAGCCTCCGGCCACTGTCTGACCGTCAGCTGGCTCAGCCAATGAGAGCGCAGCCCGGGCCGCCACAGACCAATCACAGTGCGGCTCTCACCCGCCCGGAACCAATGAGTGCGCTGAGGCGGGACAGCGTTCTTAAACACTTATATTTTATTTTATCCACCCTTTTATTTGTCCCCCACCTTTTTTTTTCCTCCTAGAAGCTGGCAGCTGTCCTTCATTCTGCCAGTGGATTTCACACTTCATTCAGCCTTAATCTGTCACATTAACACCACCTCTAGCCTTGCATATCTCTTAATGTCTCTTAATGTCTCTTCATCTCCACCTTTGTTCCTTTATCCCCTCCCCCTTTTCCCAGCTTTACCCTGGCCTTAAATCTATTTGATTTCCGGCTCTTCCCAGTTCTGATGAAAGGTCATCGACCTGAAACGTTAACTCTCTTTCTCTCTCCACGGATGCTGCCTGGCCTGCTGAGTTTTTCCAGCGTTTTCTGTTGTTATTTCGGATTTCCAGCATCCGCAGTATTTTGCTATCGTTCTTAAAGCGAAGCCGCGCTCCAAATTATGGTTGTACAACTATATTTCAGTGATGATCATTAAAGCGGGAACCAGACTGCGGAAAGTCAGAGGGTGAGAGAGGAGAAACCCGGCGGAGAGGAAGGGGCAAAGTAATGGGGTAAGGGGAAAAGAAATAACGAGACAGAGGTTTAGGGAGGGAATTCCAGAGCTTCGGGCCTCGGCAGCTGAAGGCACGGCCGCCAATGGTGGAGCGATTAAAATCGGGGATGCTCAAGAGGCCATAATTGTGGGAACAGAGATATCTCAGGGAATTCTAGAGCTGGAAGAGCTTACAGAGATAGGGAGTGGTGAGGCCATGGAGGGATTTGAAAACAAGGATGAGAATTTAAAATTCAGGGGTTCTGGACCGGGAGCCAATGTAGATCAGTGAGCACAGGGGTGATGGGTGAACATGACTTGGTGCGAGTTAGGGTAATGGGGAGCACAGTTTTGGATGAGCTAAAGTTTATGGAGGATGGAAAATGGTAGGCCGGCCAGGAGAGCATGGGAATAGTCGAGTCTAGTGGTGCCAAATTCAAGGATGAGGGTTTCAACAGTGTTTGAACTGAGGCAGGGTCGGAGATGGGTGGTGTTGCATACCTGAAAGTAGGCGGTCTTGGTGCTGGATCGGATATTTTGTCGGAAGCTCATCTCAAGGTTGCGAACACTCTGGTTCAGCCTCAGACAGTTGCCTGGGAGAGGAACGGAGATTGTGGCAGGGACCAAAGACAATGACTTTGGTCTTCCCAATATTTAGTTGGAGGAATTTTCTGCTCATCCAGTACTGGATATCGGACAAGCAGTGCGACAAATCAGAGGCAGTGGAGGTGGTCGAGAGAGGTGGTGGTGAGGTAGAGCTGGGTGTCGTCAGTGTACATGTGGAACCTGATGTTGTGTTTTCGGATGATGTTGCCGAGGGGCAGAATATAGATGAGAAATAGAAGGGGCCCAGGATAGATCCTTGGGGGACACCAGAGGAAATGGTGCGGGAGCAGGAAGAGAAGTCATTGCAGGTGATTCTCTGGCTAAGACAGGAGAGATAAGAATGGAACCGGGCAGGGCAGTCCCACCCAGCTGGACAACAGAGGAGATGAGTTGGAGGAGGTTGGTGTGGTCAACCGTATCAAAGCCTGCCGACAGGTCGAGAAGGATGAGGAGGGATAGTTTAATGTTTAAATGATTGAAAAAATTATTTAATTTTTTTAAACTTTTATGCTGGTGAAAGCGGGCCGCAAATTACAGACCAATGTTTCAAATGTATACTTCAAATCAGCATTTATATAATTTAAAACAGTAAGTATGAATAAAATGGCCTATCTATAACTCACAACATTAGAAATATAAATCCAAGCTACATGTATATAATCTAAGGCAGCCTGTGTACAATATAACCGAATATACTTATCTCTCAACATAGCGTATATCTGCAATATTGTGTTCTCAGCTAAAATTATTAATGTAAGCTATACATATGTGTGTGTGTGTAATTTACTGCAACTTATCTATAAATTCAAATGGCATATCTTAAATTTCAGAAATAAGTCTAACTTTAAACAGTGGATGAATAATTTAAAACCATGTATGAATTAAAACAGTTTGTACCTATTTAAAGCAGCTTTCTTGTAATCAAAAACAGCCATATTTACACATCATATCCATCATTTAAACCAGCATGTGACCATCGATCGATATCATCTCATTTCAAAATACTTGTTCCAGTGTTTCTCCCTCTTTATATGCCCAGGTTCAAGTGCACAGGACACAGACTGGTTAAATGGGAACAGGAGAGCACTTTAAAATGTGGATTCAATCTTCACTCCCTCCAATTACACCCCGCTCTTTAACCCAGGTGAGTTGGTAGCTCTGCCGCCTCTGAGTCAGGAGGTCATGGGTTTGAGCCCCACTCCAGAGACTTGAGCCCCATAATCCAGGCCGATACTCCCCTGTGTCAGTACTGAGGGAGTGTTGCACTGTCGGAGGTGCTGTCTTTCAGATGAGACATTAAACCCGAGGGCCCCGTCTGCCCCTCAGGTGGATGTAAAAGATCCCACAGCAACTTTCGGAAGAAGAGCAAGTGAGTTCTCGCCGGTGTCCTGGGCTGATATTTATCCCTCAACGAACACCTAAAACAGATTACCTGTTCATTCATCTCATTGCTGTTTGTGGGAGCTTGCTGTGCGCAAATTGGCTGCATGTTTCCTACATTTCAACAGTAACTAAACTTCAAACGTACTTCATTGGCTGCAAAGCACTTTGGGATGTCCTGGGGTTGTGAAAGGTGCTATATAAATGCAAGTTCTTCCTTTCGTTCACCTGAGGACTACATGTGATCTTTCCTCCAAACTTATCCAACAGCTCCTTACCGAAACATCTCAGGATTCACTCTGCTTCGTACCCTTGGCATCTCAGAGAGATGATCGCAGTCTTCAGTCTGTCGGGATCTCCTCATCCAGCAGAGAGAGCTGGTCTTCAACTGAACTTTGCTCACACAAGCTGACTCTACAGTTCCAACACTGTCGATCCTGGGAGCACGGGACAGGACATATTGTCAAGGAAACTTTCTCGCTGGTCACCTTCTGAGTCCAGGTCTTAGCGTGTTTGCTGGATATTACACACTGAACTGGTTACATTTATATAATAACGTTATGTGACACCTTTATAAATCACTGGGTTAGGCCTCAGCTGGAGAAGTGCCTCCACTTCTTGGGTACCACACTTCAGGAAGGATGTCAAGGCCTGGGAAAGGGTGCAGAGGAGATTGACCAGAATGGTACCAGGTATGAGGGACTTCAGTTCTGTGGAGAGCCTGGAGAAGCTGGGATTGTTTTCCTTAGAGCAGAGAAGGTTAACTGGAGATTTAATAGGTTGTGTACATAATTACAAGGGGTTTTGATGGAGTAAATGAGGAGAAACTGTTTCCACTGGCAGGAGCGTCGGTTACCAGAGGACACAGATTTAAGATAATTGGCAAAAGAACCAGAGAGGAGATGATGAGTTTTTTTACACATTGAGTTATTATGATCGGGAATTCACTGCTTGAAATGGTGGAGGAAGCAGATTCAATAGTAACTTATAAAAGGGAATTGGATAAATACTTGAAAGGGTGAAATTTACAGAAATAGCAGGGGAGTGGGACTAATTGGAGAGCACTTTCAGCGGGCACAGGCACGATGGGCCGAATAGCCTCCTCCTGTGCTGTATCAGTCTAGGAATATTGAGGTGTAATACTCTCTGCTACCAAGAAGTGAGAAGTCGCACAACACCAGGTTATAGTCCAACCGTTTTATTTGAAATCACAAGCTTTCGGAGCTGCTGCCCTTCGTCAGGTGGTAGCACGACTGGCCAAAATATCCCCACTCCCCTAGAGGCCTGTTGGTGAAATGCAGCCAGCATTGACCCGCCCCATTTAACAGTAACTCTGGTAACATTAGTGATTAATTTACATTGATCTCTCCTGTCTTTCTCCCCCATCACCCTCCGCAGGGACAGACTGTCGCTGAGGGTCGGGATCCACAGACCCGGGCTGCATCACTGGTACTTCAGCCCAAGGGCCTGATCTCCTGTGTCAGCCCAGACACTCAGTGACAGCACCTACCAGCAGGGGACACTGCTGACAAGGAGTGATAGAAGGAGTGATAGAAAGAGACAGAGAGGGAGACAGAGCAAGAGAGAGGGAGAGAGAAACAAAGGGGCAGAGACGGGCAGGGAGAAAGACAGAGAGATAGAGAGAGAACCGAGAGAGACACAGAGAGAGATAAACAGAAAAAAGACAGACAGGAAATGAATGAGTACAGAGGAAAATATAGACAGAGAGAGAGACAGAAAGATCGAGAGAGAGAGACAGTGAGATAGAAACCGAGAGCAAGTGAGAGAGAGGCAGAGAGAAGGGGAGAGGGACAGAGAAAGAGAAAATCAGAGAGCAGAGAGAGAAAATAGGAAAGACAGGAGAAGACTGAGAGAGGGGGAGACAGAGAGAGATACAGAAGGAAAGAGACAGAGGAAGAAAGAGAGAGACAGTGATGGTGAGAAAAAAGAGACCGAGATAGAGAGACAGCGAGAGAGAAAAAGAGAGAGAGACAGGGGGAGATACAGAGACAAGAGGGAGAGAAAGAGAGACAACATGAAAGGACAGAGGGATAGAGAGAGGGAAAAAGAGACAGACAAGTGGGAGAGCACACAAAGAGAGATACAAAGAGACACAGAAAGAAAGAGAAACAGATATAGGGCAGAGAAAGAGAGAGAGGCAGAGATAGAGACAAACAGAGAGAGAAAGTGAGAGAGTGAAGAAGACAGACAAAGATGAGAGAGAAAGACAGAGTGTGAGGGACCGAAAAATAGAGACGAAAAGAGATAGTGGGGGAGAGAGGGAAAGAAACAGGGAGAGTGACATCGAAAAACAGAAAGAGAGAGAGACTGACAGAGAAAGAGAGAGGAAGAGAACAAGATGAGTGACAGGAACAGAGGAAGAGAGATAAATAGATAGACAGAGTGAATAAAAACAGAGAATGCTGGAAATACTCAGCAGGTTAGGCAGCACCTGTGGAGAGAGAAACAGAGTTAATATTTCAGGTTGTTGACCTTTCATCAGAGCTGGTAAAATTTAGAGATGTAACAAGATTTAAACAAGTACAGAGGAAGGGAAAGGGGTACAGGAGGAAAGAACAAAAGGGAAGGTCTGTGATAGTGTGGAAGACAGGAGAGATTAAATGACAAAAGGGATGATGGTGCAAAGCATAAGGGGATAGTAGTGGGACAAGCAAAGAAACAAAAGATGGGTCTAGAGGAAGTGTAAATGGCAATAGCAGAATAATTACCAACAGCGAAGTCTGAAAAAATGGGGGCAGAGGATATGATCAGAAATTGTTGAACTTGATGCTGAGTCCAGATGGCCGTAAAGTGCCTAATCGAAAGATGAGGTGCTGTTCCTTGAGCTTCATTGGAACAATGCAGGAGGCCGAGGACAGAGCGGTCAGAGTGGGAGTGGAGCGGAGAATTAAAGTGACAGGCGACTGGAAGCTCAGGTCACACTTGCGGACTGAACGGAGGTGTTCCGCAAAGCGGTCACCCAATCTGAGTTTGGTCTCCCCAGTGTAGAGGAGGCCGCATCGTGAGCAGCGAATACAGTACACTAAATTGAAAGAAGTACAAGTAAATCGCTGTTTCACCTGGAAGAGTGGGAATAAATGGGTTATTTTCAGATTGGCAGGCTGTAACTTGTGGGGTGCTGCAAGGATCACTGCTTGGGCCTCAACTATTTACAATCAAATCAAATGAATTAGATGAGGGAACCGAGTGTTATGTGTTCAAGTTTGCTGATGACACAAAGCCAGGTGGGAAAGTAAGCTGTGGAGAGGACACAAGGAGGTTGTAAAGAACATAAGAAATAGGAGCAGGAGTAGGCCATTTGGCACTTCGAGCCTGCTCCGCCATTCAATAAGATCATGGCTGATCTTCTACCTCATCTCCACTTTCCCTTGATTCCCTTAATATTCAAAAATCTATCGATCTCTAACTCAACAACTGAGCCTCCACACCCCTCTGGGGTAGAGAATTCCAAAGATTCACCACCCTCTGAGTGAAGAAAGTTCTCCTCATCTCAGTCTAAATGACCAACCCCTTATTCTGAGACTGTGACCCCTGGTTCTGGACTCCCCAGCCAGGGAAAACATCCTCCCTGCACCTATCCTGTCAAGCCCTGTAAGATCTTTGTATGTTTCAATGAGATCACCTCTCATTCTCATCCCAACCATCTTCAGCTGCTTCATCAATGACCTTCCCTCCAACATAAGGTCAGAAATGGGGATGTTCGCTGAAGACTGCAGTGTTCAGCGCCATTCACAACTCCTCAGATAATGAAGCAGTCCATGCCCGCATGCAACAAGACCTTGACAACGTTCAGGCTTGGGCTGATAAGTGGCAGTTAACATTCGCGCCACCAGAAGTGCCAGGCAATGACTATCTCCAACAAGCGAGTGTCTAAACACCTCCCCATGACATTCAATGGCATTACCATCGCCGAATCCACCACTATCAACATCCCGGGGGTCACCATTAACCAGAAACTTAACTGGACCAGCCACATAAATACTGTGGCAACAAGAGCAGGTCAGAGGCTGGGTATTCTGCGGCGAGTGTCCCACCTCCTGACTCCCCAAAGCCTTTCCACCATCTACAAGGCACAAGTAAGGAGTGTGATGGAATACTCTCCACTTGCCTGGATGAGTGCAGTTCCAACAACACTCAAGAAGCTCGACACCATCCAGGACAAAGCAGCCCGCTCGATTGGCACCCCATCCACCACCTTAAACATTCACTCCCTCCACCACCGGTGCACCGTGGCTGCAGTGTGTACCATCTACAAGATGCACTGCAGCAACTCGCCAAGGCTTCTTCGGCAGCACCTCTCAAACCCGTGACCTCTTCCACCTAGGACAAGGGCAGCAGGTACATGGGAACACCACCACCTCCAAGTTCCCCTCCAAGTCACACATCATCCTGACTTAGAAGTATATCGCCGTTCCTTCATCGTCGCTGGGTCAAAATCCTGGAACTCCCTCCCTAACAGCACTGTGGGAGTACCTTCACCACACGGACTGCAGCGGTTCAAGAATTCGGCTCACCACCACCTTCTCAAAGGCAATAGAGATGGGCAATAAATGCTGGCCTTGCCAGCGACGCCCAGATCCCATAAAACAAATTTTAGAAAAATTCTTCTAAACTCTAGAGAATATAGGCCTAGTCCACTCAATCTCTCCCCATAGGACAATCCCCCCATCCCAGGAACCAGTCTGGTGAACCTACGTTGCACTCCCTTTGTGGTAAGTATATCCTTCCTTAGGTAAGGAGACCAAAATTGTAGACAATACTCCAGGTGTGATCTCACCAGGGCCCGATATAATTGCAGTAAGACGTCTTTACTCTTCTACTCAAATCCTCTTGTAATACAGGCCAACATACCATTTGATTTCCTAAATGCCTGCTGTACCTGCATGTTAACTTTCAGTGATTTGTGTACAAGGACACCCAGGTCCCTCTGAACACCAACATTTCCCAATCTCTCACCATTTAAAAAATACTCTGCTTTTCTATTTTTCTTACCAAAGTGGATAACTTCACATTTCTCCACATTATATTCCTGGACTCTCACTGACGATAAAACCCGCAGCTTCTGCCCCGCTGGACACACACGTCACAACCAATGGGCCAATGGTTACGGACGTCACACAGGCCGGGATTTTTTTTGTCATTTTTTTTTTTTTAAATTTGAACATTTTATTTACAGTAAATGACATTACAGAGCTCAAGTTCAGCTCTTTGTACAAAGTCACAAGCCATCATTGCCTACAAGGCAGGGAACTCAGTCTCTACAAGTTGGTGATGTGATCTCCAAGCTCCTTGATCGTCTTCACTTGTTCACACAGGCCGGGTTGCTAGCGTTACAAAGCCGCCCTTGCCGGGTTACATCAGCGGAAATGCCGGTGTTGGACTGGGGTGGACAAAAATGAGAAGTCGCACAACACCAGGTTATAGTCCAACAGTTTTATTTGTAATTTCAAATAAAACTGTTGGACTATAACCTGGTGTTGTGCGGCTTTCCATTTTGGGGTTACATCAGGTCACTGGTGCTGAGGCGGTTTATATATTTTTATTCAAAAACAATAATACTTATACAACTCATCAATTACATAGTAAATCCATTACATTCATCCATCACAGTAAAAGATAAAGCCTTAAAAACAGCCTTATAGTTAATATAAATGCAATGATTAATTTTACAAATAATCAATAATGTTTACAGTACACATACCCTTAAACAATACCACACAACTTTAGATTTAAAATAATAAATCTCAAAGTTAACTCCACATAAAACAAAAACCATTTCAACACCAGTGTACAAACACATAGCACCATCGTAATCCAATTAAATGCTACAGATAACATTTATTCCAATAAAGCAAGAAAAACCCCGTTTTACGCCAGTCCTACTGGCATTGTTCGTTCGATCAATTGATCATTCATTCAATTGTTCGTTCGTTCATTCAAGCGTTCGTTCGATCGAGCGTAAGTTCCAATATGTATGTATGAATGCGTGCGTGCGTGCGTTTCATCTGTCTAAGTGCGCGCTTGTATGCGTTCGCTCGATTATCGTTCGTCTGATCGTTCACCACACGATCATTCGTTCGCTGGAGTGTAAGTTCCAATGTGCATGCTTGCGTTCGCTCGAATCGTTCGTTCGACCACTACCCCATGAGGTCGTTCGTTCGATCGAGTGTAAGTTCCATTATGTATGTCTGAATGCGTGTGTGCGTATCATTTGTCTAAGTGCGCGCCTGCGTGCGTTCGCTCGAATCGTTCGTTCTATCACTGCACAAGTGATCATTCATTCGATCGAGTGCAAGTTCCAATATGCATGAATGCGTTCGTTCGTCCGTTCACTCGAGCGTCTGTTCGTTCAATAAATTACCAATATTAATTTACTTTATCTTTTCAAACACACCAACACTAGACAATAACCTCAAAGTAAATTCCTACATAACCACCAATACATCACCATGTGCAAATTCCCACAATCCTTATCAGAAAATCAATTAAGTTGTCTGGCCTGCTGAGTTTTTCCAGCGTTTTCTGTTGTTATTTTGGATTTCCAGCATCCGCAGTATTTTGCTATCGTATTAGTGTAAGCTTCAAGTAAACTGCTTTCAAACAGAAAACCTGAAACCTTCCCAACAAAACAATTAAATACCAGTTCTACGCCAGTCCTATTGGCAATCCATTAACGAATATCATTTGATGTTGTCGAACCATGTAAAGTCATAGTCCTTGTCCACAGTCTTCAGCCCTTCCACGGAAAAAGAAGCCATCCACTTCCTGAAATCCCGTAAAAAGACCGAACACTCAAATCTTCTTCTGCTTGCTGTTATCGCTCACAGGACCCAACCATCAAAGAATACTCATCATTCCTTACTGATATTACTTTGCTCTGTCTTTTAATTTCTTTTTATTTTCCGTCTTTTAACCATTCACATTTTCCATCTTGTAACCGCTCACGCGCCACATTACAGATGGAAACAATTTGTCTTTCCTTCACCAATATGGCGACGCATAATATAGAAACATAGAATCTAGGAGCAGGAGTAGGCCATTCGGCCCGTCGAGCCTGCTCCGCCATTCAATACGATCATGGCTGATCATCCAAATCCAGTACCCTGTCCCTGCTTTAATCCCCACAGTACACATATCCCACCCTACCCCCGTAACCCCACATATTTAATCCCCCCTAACACTAAGGGGCAATTTATCATAGCCAAATCAACCTAACCCACACATTTTTGGACTGTGGGAGGAAACCGGAGCACCCGGAGGAAACCCACGTAGACACGGGGAGAATGTGCAAACTCCACACAGACAGTCACCCGAGGTCAGATTCGAACCCGGGTCTCTGGCGGTCCCAACTCTTTTATTCAAAAACAATAATACCTGTACAACTCATCAATTACATAGTAAATCCATTACATAGTAAATCCATTACATAGTAATCCATCACAGTAAAAAATAAAGCCTTAAAAACAGCCTTAGTTAATATAAATGCAATGATTACTTTTACAAATAATCAATAATGTTTACAGTACAAATACCCTTAAATACACACAACTTTTTAGATTTAAAATAATAACTCTCAAAGTTAACTCCACATAAAACAAAACGCATTTCAACACCAGTGTACAAACACATAGCACCATCATAATCCAATTAAATGCTACAAATAACATTTATTCCAATAAACCAAGAAAAAACCCGTTTTACACCAGTCCTACTGGCATTATTCGTTCGATCATTCGATCATTCATTCAATTGTTCGTTCGTTCATTCAAGCGTTCGTTCGTTCGATCGAGCGTAAGTTCCATTATGTCTGAATGCGTGCGTATCAGTTATCTAAGTGCGCGCCTGCGTGCGTTCGCTCGAATCGTTCGTCTGATCGTTCCCCACGCGATCATTCGTTCGATCGAGTGTAAGTTCCAATGTGCATGCTTGCGTTCGCTCGAATCGTTCGTTCGACCACTACCTCATGAGGTCGTTCGTTCGATCGAGTGTAAGTTCCAATATGTATGTCTGAATGCGTGCGTGCGTAGGATAGTCTAAGTGCGCGCCTGCGTGCGTTTGCTCGAATCGTTCGTCCTATCACTGCACAAGTGATCATTCGTTCGATCGAGTGTAAGTTCCAATATGCATGAATGCGTTCGTTCGAATCGTTCGTCCGTTCGTTCACTCGACCGTCCGTTCATTCAATAATTTACCAATATTAAGTTACTTTATCTTTTCAGCCACACCAACACTAGACAATAACCTCAAAGTAAATTCCCACATAACCACCAATACATCACCATGTGCAAATTCCCACAGTCCTGATCAGAAAATCAATTAAGCTTCAAGTAAACTGCTTTCAAACAGAAAAACATGAAACCTTCCCAACAAAACAATTAAATACCAGTTCTACGCCAGTCCTTTTGGCAATCCATTAACGAATATCATTTGAATCTATTTGATTTCCGGCTCTTCCCAGTTCTGATGAAAGGTCATCGACCTGAAACGTTAACTCTCTTTCTCTCTCCACGGATGCTGCCTGGCCTGCTGAGTTTTTCCAGCGTTTTCTGTTGTTATAACGAATATCATTTGATGTTGTCGAACCATGTAAAGTCATAGTCCTTGTCCACAGTCTTCAGCCCTTCCACAGAAAAAGATGCCATCCACTGCCTGAAATCCCGTAAAAAGACCAAACACTCAAATCTTCTTCTGCTTGCTGTTATCGCTCACAGGACCCAACCATCAAAGAATACTCATCATTCCTTACTGATATTACTTTGCTCTGTCTTTTAATTTCCTTTTATTTTCCTTCTTTTAACCATTCACATTTTCCATCTTGTGACCGCTCACACGCCCCATTACAGATGGAAACAATTTGTCTTTCCTTCACCAATATGGCGACGCATAAACCGGTCCCATGACCAAGAAAAAGCCTCACAGCTGCCGCCAGGCAGAGCAGATGCTGGGCCGCTGGAACTCATTCAGGCCCGAAACCATTCTGCAACTTTCAGAACCAGCAATGCTCACCAACCGCATCTCCCGACTCCACCTCTGCCGACCAGCCGGCCCGCCCTGGGCCCCCCCACCTGGGGTTCTCCGTGCTGGGCCTCCCGCCCAGGCCACTCTCCTCCTGGTACTTCCACCTTGGGCCCTCTGCACCGGCATTCCCCGCGAGCAGCGGGAATGTGGAGCAGCCCGTTCACACAGCACCGAGTTAAGCCGAGTTGAAAATCTCACAGCCTTTCCTCCCCGGGCCTTCTGCACTGGGCCCTCCACACTAGCATTCCCCGCGAGCAGCCGGGGTGTGGAGCTCACCCGTTCACACAGCACCAACTGAGCTGAGAATCCTGCAGCCTGGGTTTCGATTTTGTCCTTGGGGCGAGCGTGGGTTGTGAGCCACCATGAGGCGGTTTAACCGCCGCGGGATCAAATTAGGAGACACGCGACCGCGAGCGGCCCCGCCTTCGACTGAGAATATGGGCGGGGCGTGCGGCGCTTTGCCGAGCACCGATTGGTGGGCGCGCTGTCAATCAACTGTCTTGAGCCAATAGCAGGGGTGAATAACACTGACTGACTCGATACGATAGCAAAATACTGCTGACTGATTCAGCGCGCATTGCGTATGTCCCGGATGAAGGCGGTTCTTGAAGGAAAACAAAATGACGGAAAGTGAGCCAGTGAATCCGAGAGAGCGAAGCCGGAATGGATTGGCCGGAGGGCCGTCAACGCCTGGACCCGCGACCTGAGGGTGAGTGTCCCGGGACTGAGCTGCTGCTCGGAGCCGCGGTGGACGCAGCCCGGGGGGAGGGAGCGGGCTGAGAGTGAGCCGGACAATCATCCTCCCTAAAGTGCGGGGCCCAGACTCCAGCTGGGACTGAAGCAGAGTTTGATCTAGGCTCAGCACAGCGTTCGGCCTCTTGTCCTCTCCCCCCCCCCCCCCCGCCTCTGTCTGTAAACCCCGGATCCCCAGAACAGGCTTTATTCTCCGCTTTGTTCACCGGTGCCGCCACCTTCAGAGATTTGAGCCCCAACATCCCCCGGCTCGCTCTCTCCTCGCGCCCCCTGTAAAATCCCCCCGTTTGTCTCCACTTGTCTCCTCATTCTACCCCCAGACTCACCGCCCTCCCTCTCACTCTCTGCGCTCAATCCCACCGGCCCTGTGTCCGCCCATTCCACCGTCTGTCCTCCTCACTCTTCACCACCCGGACCAGGCTCGGCTCATCGGCGCGGCGCTCAGTCCCGCCCCGAGCCCCCGAGTTCACGGCATCTTCAGACCGACACAACCAGCATCAGAGCCACAGACAGTTTGATGGGACAGTGTAGAGGGAGCTTTACTCTGTATCTAACCCGTGCTGTACCTGCCCTGGGAGTGTTTGATGGGACAGTGTAGAGGGAGCTTTACTCTGTATCTAACCCCGTGCTGTACCTGCCCTGGGAGTGTTTGATGGGACAGTGTAGAGGGAGCTTTACTCTGTATCTAACCCCGTGCTGTACCTGCCCTGGGAGTGTTTGATGGGACAGTGTGGAGGGAGCTTTACTCTGTATCTAACCCGTGCTGTACCTGCTCTGGGAGTGTTTGACGGGACAGTGTAGAGGGAGCTTTACTCTGTATCTAACCCCGTGCTGTACCTGCCCTGGGAGTGTTTGATGGGACAGTGTAGAGGGAGTGTACAGTGTTCTCTCTCTCTCTCTCTCTCTTTCCCCTCCTCCCTCTGTGTGTGTGTGTGTGTGTGTGTGTCTCTTCCTCTCCCTCCCTCTGTCTCTGTAATTGAAGCAGATTGGTTATTTTGTAAATTTATCTGAAATTTTAGAACAATTGTCAAGCGATTCCTGCTGATCTGAGCGTATTTCCATATATGACACAGATGCTTCGGGGGAGCAGAGCTCTCAGTCAAGTTGAAATAATGCTAAACAGGTTATTGTAGAGACCGCCTAGCAGTGGAAGGAAACTATGTCAGCCAAACTTTAAAAAGAGTAAAATACATATCCTAGTCATGGGAGATTTCAACTACACCAAATAATCTGTCAAGAGGTAGGGAAAGCGGAAAAGGGAATGGAGTATTTACAGTGTGTTCAGGACTCCTTTCTTACCCAGTACATAAGAAGCCCAACAAGAGAGGAATCACTGATGGATCAAAAATGGGAATGAACCAGAGCAGATAAGAGAAGTGAGCTTAGGTGAAAATCTGGACAGTGTCGATCATAACATAGTAATAATGATTGAGAAAGACAAAAGTAGTAGTAAGATTGTGAAAAAGCTGATTTTGAGGTGATGGCAATGGAACTAGGGAAGATAAACATAGGACAGAAGAGACGTTCAAAGAGAGAGAACAGCAGTGGGAAATATTTAAAAAGGTGATCAGTAGAGTTCAGGAGAATTATATTCCACTACAAAACAAGAACAAACTAGCCCATAATAAAACACCAGGGCTGAATAAAGAGATGAGGGTAAAATGGATACTGAAGAAAAATGCACACACTGAGTAGAGTGACAATTAAGGAGAGGATGACAAAAGGGAGTAGGAAGAGTTTGGGAAAGTATAAGAAAAACAATTAGGAAGGTGAAAAGGAACTGCAAAATTAAATTATCAAGGAATATAAAAAGAAATAGTAAAGTATTGTACAGGCACATAAACAATAGGAAATTCAGGATGGGGACAGGGCCACTAAAGGATCACAAGATAAACCAACAGGTAATGACAGCGAAATGGCAGAAATATTGGATACAAAAGCCTGAGCTGCTGAGTATTTGCAGCACCTGACTGGCTGAGTAGTTCCAGCATTTTTTGTTTCCGTTTCAGAAATATTGGATAGTTACTTTGCCTCAGTTTTTACCAGGTAGATGAAAAAGGTGGACATGACATTGGAAGAAGAGATGAGAAGAGAGATCAAGACATATAAAATAGAAAGGGTGAAATAATTGATAAACTTGCAAAAGTTAGAGGATAAAACCCCGATACTAAAAGAAGCAAGGGAAAGAGAGAGCAGAGGCACCATTATATATACTCGGGAATAGTTAGTGTAATTTACAGATGACACCAAATTTTGGTGTATAGTTAATACTGAGGAACACTGTGACAAAAAACAAGATGTTAATAAGCTAGCAGGTTGGCGTGTAAATGGCAAATGAATTTCAATATACAGGAAACTCTTTATTAACCGGCACCCAAATATCCGGAAATCTCTCTTAACCGGCAAAATTCTTGAGTAGGTAACCAGGGTTTTCCTTCATCTCTCGTTTAAAATTAACTTTAAAAAAAACCCCGAGGCGTTTGCCTTGTATCGGAGCGTGTAGATTGGGAGGGGAATGTGCAGCCCGGGTAGGCAGCGGACACGACAGATGGTCAGCTGGCGGTCCCCGGGGAGACGGAGCTCCGAATGCAGGCGCATGTCAATGTGTACGGGGCTCTCGTACGTTGGGAGATATAACTCTCCGTTATCCGGACTTTTTGATTAACCGGCACCACGCCGGTTCCGTCGGTGCCGGTTAATAAAGAGTTTCCTGTAGATAGATGTGAGATGCTACAATTTTGGTAGGAGGAATAAGGAGGCCACATACTCCTTGGAAAGTAAGTGTCTAAATGGGGTAGAGGAGCAAAGGGATCCAGAGGGACAGATGCACAACTCGTTAAAAGCAGGTTAACAAGGCCATGAAAATGCAGACAAAGCACTCTGGTTCATTTCTAGAATGATAGATATGCAAAGCAGAGAAGGTATTTTAAACGTGTATAGAACCTTGGTTAGAACACACATGGAGTTCTAAAAGCTTTCCCACCACCGAGGTTAAGCTGACTGGCCTGTAATTGCCAGGTTTATCCTTCTCTCCTTGTTTGAACCAGGGTGTAACATTTGCAATCCTCCAGTCCTTTGGCGCCACCCCTGTAATCTAAGGAAGATTGGAAGATTGTGGCCAGCACCAATGCAATTTCTACCCTTACTCCCCTCAGTAACCTCGGGTGCATCCCATCCGGACCGGGTGACTTATTCACTTTAATTACCGCCAGCCTGTCTGGTACCTCCTCTTTATCTATTTTTACCTCATCCAGCCTCCCAGCAACCTCCTCGTTTACCATAACTTTGACAAATCCTCTTCCTTGGTCAACGCCGATGCAACGTACTCATTTAGTACCTCAGCCATGCCTTCTGCCTCCACCAGTCGTTCTCCATTTTGGTCCCTAATAGGCCCCACCGCTCCTCTGACGACCCTTTTTCTGTTAATATGCCTAAAGAAGACCTTTGGATTACCTTTATGTAATTCTGTGGTGAATTCTGAAAAGACATGGCACAGCACTCGAAACAATCTT
Organism: Squalus acanthias; assembly: GCA_030390025.1. Lineage (NCBI taxonomy): Eukaryota > Metazoa > Chordata > Chondrichthyes > Squaliformes > Squalidae > Squalus > Squalus acanthias. The sequence goes on along the minus strand of CM059449.1, from coordinate 39,240,656 downwards.
CAGCAATGGGCTGGGGGTCAGAGGGTCAAAACTCTGACCTTTCACCCCTACCAATCTGAAGGTCTTGTGTAAAATGAATGTGGGGATTTCAGTCCTTGGTGAGAGGTCAGATTTGTACCAAACTAGGCCGTTTGATAGTTCAAGATTTCCACTAGGCTTTGTGTGAAGACGTGCTTCCTGACCTCGCCCCTGAATGGACTATTTATAATGTCAATATTATGCCCTCTTGTTCTGGACTCCCCCACTAGAGGAAAGAGTTTCTCTGTCATTTTGACGAACTTGATTTGACGCTTTTGACGAAGTAACAGAGGAAGGATGAGGGCTGTTCAGTTGATGCTGTGTATATGGACTTTAAAAAGGCATTTGATGAAGTACCACGTAATAGGCTTGTTAGCAAAATTGAAGCCTGTGTGATAAAAGAAGCAGTAGCAGCAGGGATACAACATTGTCTAAGGGATAGGAAACAGAGTTGTGATGAATGCTGTTTTTCGGAAGGAGGGAGGTATTCAGTGGTGTTCCCTGGGGATCAGTACCAGGATAACTGCTGTTTCTGATATATATTAATGACCTGGATTTGGATAAAGGGCACAATTTTGAAATTTGCAGCTGACTCAACTTGGAAGTGTTTAAAACAGTGAGGAAGTTGGTAATAGACTTCAAGAGGATGTAGACAGGCTGGTGCATTGGACAGACACATGGCAGATGAATTACAACACAGAAAAGTGTGAGGTTATACAGTTTGGGAGGAAGAATGAGAAGAGACAATGCAAGCTAAATGGTACAATTTTAAAAGGGGTGCATGAACACAGACCTGGGGGGATGTTTGTGCACAAATCTTTGGTGGCAAGACAGGTTAACAAAGCAATTGTAGTTAATAAAGCCAATGGAATCCTGGGCTTTATAAATAGAGGCGTAGAGTACAAAAACCAGGAATCGATGGTAAACCTATATAAAACACTAGTTTGGCCTCAGCTGGAGTATTGTGTCCAATTCTGGGCACCACATTAGGAAGGACGTGATGGCTTTGGAGAAGAGACTTGCTAGAATGGTTTCAGGGATGAGGGATTACTGTTACTTGGATAGACTGGAGAAACTGGGATTGTTCTCCTTGGAACAGAGAAGGTTAAGAGGAGATTTGATCGAGGTGTTCTAAAATGAAGAATTGTTTAGATAGAGTAAATAGAACACCTTGTATTTATATAGCACCTTTAACGTTGTAAAACGTCCCAAGGCGCTTCACAGGAGCCGCATAAGAATATATTGAGGCAGATGACCAAAAGCTTGGTCAAAGAGTTAGGTTTTCAGGAGTGTTTTAAACAGGCCATGAAAATGTAAACACGGCACTGGGGTTCATTTCTGGAGAGATCGAATTGCAAAGTTATGTTAAACATGTAGATTCTGTTAGAACCTTGGTTAGACCACACTTGGTGTACTCTGTACAGTTCTAGTCTCCATATTATGAAAAGAATAGAGAGACACTGGAGAAGGTGAACCAAAGATTGAAGAGAATGATACCAGAACTGAGAGGTTCTAAGTATCCAGAATGACTGAACATGCTGGGACTCTTTTCTCTAGAAAAGCGAAGACTGAGGGGTTATTTATTAGAGATCTGTATAATTATGAAGGGGTTTGATAGGGTAGATGACGAAGATATTGCCACTTGTGGGGAATCCAAAACTGGGGGTCAAAAACATAAGATACTCACTAATAAATCTAATAAGGAGCTCAGGAGCAACCTCTTTACCCAGAGAGTGGTTAGAATGTAGAGCTTGCTGGCACATGGAGCAGTTGAAGTGAATAGCAGCGTGCCTTTAAGGGGAAGCTAGATAAGTTCATGAGGTAGAAAGGTATAGACGGATATGATGATAGGGTGAGGTAAAATAAGGTGGGTGGAGGCTCGTGTGGAACATAAATACCAGCATGGACCTGTTGGGCAGACTGGCCTGTTTCTGTGCTGTAAATACTGTGTAATTCTATGGTGAATTCTGAAAAGACACGGTACAGCACTCAAAACAATCTTCAGCAAGGGGCTAGGGGTCAGAGAGTCAAAACTCTGACTTTTCACCCCTACCGATCTGAAGGTCTTGTGTAAAATGAATGTGGGGAGTTCAAACACAGTCCTTAGTGAGAGGTCAGATTTATACCACACTAGGCCCTAAATCGGCAGACTGGCTGTTACGTGCTGAACAAGTGCCTTCAGAAGCCTGTTTAAACCCTCTCTCTCTCTGTCACTGATCTCAATCCACCTGCAACCATAACCCATTCTCTCCTGCTCAGTCTGTGTGTGTCTGTACGCACATGTGTTTCTGTGTCCCACTATACGTGTGTTTTTTTGTGTCTGTATATGTGGGTATGTCTGTGTAGGTGTTTCTGCATGTGTCTCTCTTGCTGGTGTGTGTGTTTCTGTATGTGTGGGTATAAACAGACATACAGAACCCTACCGAACGAAAATCTATCAATCAGTCTTGAATTTTTCAATTGAGCTCCAGCATGAACAGCTTTTTGGGGAGAGTTCCAGATTTCTGCTACCCTTTGTGTGAAGAAGTGCTTCCTGACATCACACCTGAACAGCCTAGCTTTAATTTTACGGTTTTGCCCCTTGTTCTGGACTCTCCCACCAGATGAAATGGTATCTCTCGATCATCTTAAAACCTCAATGATAGCACCCATAATTTTCTATATTCAATTTTATAAATTCAGGAACAGAAATGGTATGGAGCGGGGAGGGGAACAGAGTAATAGTGGTAATGTCAAGGTAATGAAGAGGGAGCTCAGCATTTTACCTGCTCTGTGAGTGCTTGATGCTGACACTCTATAAAGTGGAGGTAGGAACAGGAGTAGGCTATTCAGCCCCTCGAGCCTGTTCCCCCATTCAGTGAGATCATGGCTGATCTGTATCATAACTCCATCCACCTGCCTTGGCTCAATATCCTTTCTCGACCCTTGCCTGGCAAAAATCTGTTGATCTTGGAATTAAATTATTAATTACGCTAGCATCTGCTGTTTTTTGTGGGAGAGTTCCATACTTGTACCACCCTTTGCGTGAAGAAGTGTTCCCTAACTTCTCTCCTGAATGGCCTGGCTTTGATTTTGAGATTCTGTCCCCTTGACCTAGAATCCTCCACCAGTGGAAATAGTTTCTCTCTCTCTCTCTACCTTGGCAATTCCTTTTAACATCCTAAAAATCTAAATCAAATGAAATCACCCCTTAACCTTCTATATTCCAGGAAATACAAGCCTAGTTTATGTAATCTCTCCTCACAATCCTGGAACTCCCTCCCTCCCAAACAGCACTGTGGGAGTACCTTCACTACATGGACTGCAGCGGTTCAAGAAGGTGGCTCACCACCATCTTCTCAAGGACAATTAGGGATGGACAATAAATGCTGGCCTTGCCAGCGATGTCCACATCCCAGGAACGAATAAAATAAATAATTTAACCCTCGGTACCCTGGTAACATTCTGGTGAATCTGTATTGCACTCTCTCCAAGGCCAGTATATCCTTCCTGAGGTGCGGTGCCCAGAACTGAATGCAATTCTCCAGATGGGGTCTTTCCAGAGCTCTCTACAGCTGAAGCACCAACATTCCATTAGCCTCTTTAATTATTTTTGTACCTGTCCATGAGCTTTTACTGATTTAAGTACTTGGACCCCTGAATCTCACCAGTAAGAGGTGTGGGGGGTGTGTATTTTCTGTTTAAATTTGTGCATTCGGTTTCATTTGATTCTGGTATTTAACAGCAACAAACAACTCCTGCAAACCCTCAGCAACTGAATCTCTATTTGGAATAGTTCACCAGTCCTGGCGACTGCTCCAACTCACCCTACGTATCTGTCTGTCCCACTATCCTTCCCCGGTGGGTTCAGATGTTGCAGACCGAAACAGTGAAAGATCCAGTGATGGATTCCCACCAGCCCGAGCTCTCCATGTTCTCACTTAATGAAACCTTCGTTCACGGGAAGCAGGCTCTGTTTGATTGTTTCGGTCCTGTAACCCCTGACCCTGTGTCACTGCTGTCAGAATAATGGGCTATACTCAGAAATAAAACTTACTGCATTAATCACATCTTCACATCCGTGTGTTGTTTCTCTTTAGGATCAGTGTACCGGAGGACAAGGTGTCCGGGGATGAAATGAGGCTGGGAGAAGATTTGGGAATCGCAGGAAATGGGAAGAGGAAACTGGCGCAGGGAATCTCTCCAAGTGTCTAAACACATTCAGAAAGGTACTGAGATAAGACGAGTGTCCCAGAGTGTCAGCACTCTGACAGTTCGGGGTTCAAGCTGTTTAACTTGAAACGGTTTCTTCAGGCAGATTGGAAATAGACATCTATTGCATCAGACCCACAGACCGTTTGATGGGGCAGTGTAGAGGGAGATTTACTCTCGATCTAACCCGTCCATCCTCTATTTTGTTTTTGCTCTTTCGCTATGTGCCTCATTTAATCTCTATCTTTTTCTCTCTCTCTCTCTCTCTCTCTCTCTCTCTCTCTCTCTCTCTCTCTCTCTCTCTCTCTGCCTCACTCTCGTCTCTTTCTCAATGGCTCTCTCTCCACGCCTCGTTTTCTCTCTCTCATTCACCTTTGCTCTGTCTCTCTTCTTTCTCTCTGCCTCGCTGTGTCTCACGCTTTCTGCCTTTCTCTTCTCTGCCTCGGTCCCTCCTTCTGCCTCACTCTTAGTCCCCCTCTCTGCATGTATCGACCCTCTGTCTTCTCTCTTCCTCCTTCTCTCGCTCACCATCTCAGCCACTATCTCATCTTTCCCTTCTCTCTCTACCTCATTCTCTCTCAACCTCATTCTCTCTCTCGCTCTCTCTCTCTCGCTCCCTCTTTTCCTTTAAGTCTCTCTCTGTGTTAATCACTTATTTTACCGTCGGTTTCCTCTCTGCCCATTTCTCTGTCTCCCCCTTTTTGTCGCACTTTCTTTTCTCACTCTACCTCTCTGTTTCCTCTATCTTTCCAAGTTTCTCCCTTTCTCTTTTTTTTTCCTCTTTCTCTGTCGAGATTCCTGATGTAACAGGACTGTCCCAACAATACATGAGCCCAACCCGTACTTTGAACACATTGCATGAGCTGATCACAGCTTCTACACCTCTAGTTTTAAAATGAGTTGTCTGGGATGTACAGACCCCACCAGGGGATTGGAGCCCTGCAAGATTTCACTGTTAGTCTAGAGGGAAGCTTGCCTCCACATCTCATCCAGTCCCAATCCTGAACTCATTTTATTACATGTTATCGTCCAGTTACATATCCGCCTGCCTTTGTATAAATGCCTCCAATGTGCTCCTCTCTGTAAATCTACTGGGTATTAATTATTAAGGAATACAAAAAGAAATAGTAACGTATTCTACAGACACATAAAACAAAAGGTAAAACAGGATAGGGACAGGGCCACTGAAGGATGCACAAGATAAACTCTCAGGGAATGACAGCGAAATGGCAGAAATATTGGGGAATTACTTTGCCTTTGTTTTTGTCAGGTAGACTAACCAGGTGGACATGATATCTTTATTGACCTCTTCTAATGTCAAGACATTTTAAATAGAAAGGGGAAAATAATTGATAAACTAGTTAGTTACAGAGAATAAATGCGTGGGTCTGGATGTATTGCATTCGCACATACTAAATGAAGCAAGGGAAGAGATAGCTGAGGCACTATTAGATATAGAATCATAGAAAGTTACAGCACGGAAGATGCCATTTCGGCCCATCGTGTCCGCGCCGGCCGACAAAGAGCTATCCAGCCTAATCCCACTTTCCAGTTCTTGGTCCATAGCCCTGTAGGTTACGGCACTTCAAGTGCACATCCAAGCACTTTTGCAATGTGATTAGGGTCTCTGTCTCTACCACCCTTTCAGGCAGTGAGTTCCAGACCCCCACAACCCTCTGGGTGAAGAAATTTCCCCTCAAATCCCCTCAAACTCCTACCAATTACTTTAAATCTATGCCCCCTGGTTTTTGATCCCTCTGCTAAGGGAAATAGGACCTTCCTAGCCACTCTATCTAGGCCCCTCATAATTTTATGCACCTCAATAAGGTCTCCCCTCAGCCTCCTCTGTTATAAAGAAAACAAACCCACCCTATCCAATCTTTCCTCGTAGCTAAAATTCTCCAGTCCTGGCAACATCCTCGTCAATCTCCTCTGTACCCTCTCTAGTGTAATCTCATCTTTCCTGTAATGTGGTGACCAGAACTGCATGCAATACTCTAGCTGTGGCTTAACTAGTGTTTTATATACAGTTCAATCATAACCGCCCTGCTCTTGTATTCTATGCCTTGGCTAATAAAAGCAAGTATCCTGTATGTCTTCTTAACCACCTTATCTACTTGGCCTGCTACCTTCAGTGATCTGTGGGCCTGCACTCCAAGGTCCCTTTGTTCCTCTACACTACTGTGTCCTACCATTTAATGTGTATTCCCTTGCCTTGTTAGTCCTCCCCAAATGCATTACCTCGCACTTCTCCGGATTGAATTCCATTTGCCACTGTTCTGCTCACCTTACCAGTTCATTGATATCTTCCTGCAGTCTACAGCTTCCTTCTTCAGTATCAACCACACAGCCGATTTTAGTATCATCTGCAAACTTCTTAATCATGCCCCCTACATTCAAGTCTAAATCATTGACATATACCACAAAAAACAAGGGACCTCGTACTGAGCGTTCCAGTTACAAAAACACCCATCAACCATTGGGCCCCAGCTATTCACAATATATATCAATGATTTAGATGAGGGAACCAAATATAATATTTCCAAGTTTGCTGACGACACAAAACTAGGTGGGGTTGTGAGGAGGATGCCAAGAGGCTTCAAGGTGATTAAGACAAGTTGAGTGAGTGGGCAAATACATGGCAGATGCAGTATAACGTGGATAAATGTGAAGTTAACCACTTGGTAGGAAAAACAGAAAGGCAGAGTATTTTTTAAATGGTGATAGATTGGGAAATTTTGATGTACAGAGGGACTTGGGTGTCCTTGTACACCAGTCACAAAAGCAAACATGCAGGTGCAGCAAGCAGTTAGGAAGGCAAATGGTATGTTGGCCTTCATTGCAAGAGGATTTGAGTACAGGAGCAAGGATGTCTTACTACAGTTGTACAGGGCCTTGGTGAGACCACACCTGGAGTACTGTGTGCAGTTTTGGTCTCCTTACCTAAGAGAGGATATACTTGCCATAGAGGGAGTGCAGCGAAGGTTCACCAGACTGATTCCTGGGATGGCAGGACTGTCTTATGAGGAGAGATTGGGTCGACTAGGCCTGTATTCACTAGAGTTTAGAAGAATGAGAGGGGATCTCATTGAAACGTATACAATTCTGACTGGGCTAGACAGACTGGACGCAGGGAGGATGTTTTCCCCTGGCTGGGGGCTCTAGAACGAGGGGTCACAGTCTCAGGATACGGGGTAGGACATTTAGGACTGAGAGGAGGAGAAATTTCCTCAGAGGGTGGTGAACCTGTGGAATTCTCTAACACAGAAGGGTGTGGAGGCCAAGTCACTGAATATATTTAAGAAGGAGATAGATAGATTTCTAGGCACAAAAGGCATCAAGGGGTATGGGGAGAGCGGGAATATGGTATTGAGAGAGAGAGGATCAGCCATGATATTGAATGGTGGAGCAGGTTCGAATGGCCAACTCCTGCTCCTCTTTTTCTATGTTTCTATTACCCTTTGCTTCCTTCCTCTTGAGCCAATTTTGGATCCAACTTGCCACTTTGCCCTGGATCCCCCTGGGCTTTCACTTTTGTGACCAGTCTGCCATGTGGGACCTTATCAAAAACCTTGCTAAAATCCATATACACTACATCAAAGGCACTACCCTCATCGACCCTCCTTGTTACCTACTCATAAATTTCAATCAAGTTAGTCAGACACGACCTTCCCTTAACAAATCCATGCTGATGGTCCTTGATTAAGCCGTGTCTTTCTAAATGAAGATTTATTCTGTCCCTCAGAACTCAGAATTACAGGCTGACTGGCCTGTAATTACTTGGTCTATCCCTTTCTCCTTTTTTAAACAAAGTTACAACGCTAGCAGTCCTCCGGCACCACACCTGTAGCCAGAGAGGATTGGAAAATGATGGTCAGGGCCTCTGCTATTCCTCTTTTGCTTCTCAACAGTCTGGGATACATTTCATCGGGGCCTGGGGATTTATCCACTTTCAATGATGCTAAGCCCATTAATACTTCCTCTCTCACTATGTTTATTTCATCTAATATTTCACACTCCTCCTCCCTGATTGCAATGTCTGCATCGCCCCTCTCTTTTGTGAAAACAGACGCAAAGTATTCATTAAGAACCATACCCACGTCTTCTGCTGTCCACACACAGATTACCTTTATGTTCTCTAATAGGCCCTAGTCTTTCTTTAGTTATCCTCTTGCTCTTAATGTATTTATAAAATATCTTTGGGTTTTCCTTGATTTTACTTGCAAACATTTTTTCATGCTCTCTCTTTGCTTTCCTAATCTTTTTTAATTGCACCTCTGCACTTTCTATATTCCTCTAGAGTTTCTGCAGTATTGAGCCCTCGGTATCTGTCATAAGCCTCCTTTTTTTTTCTTTATCCTTCCCTGTATGTCCCTTGACATCCAGGGAGCTCTAGATTTGTTCGTCCCACCATTTTTCTTTAAGGGAACATACTTGCTCTGAACCCTCAGCATCTCCTCCTTGAATGCCTCCCTCTGCTCTGACACTGATTTACCTGCTAGTAGCTGTTTCCAGACCACTATGGCTAAATCCCATCTCAGCTTAGCAAAATTGGCTTTTCCCCAATTGAGAACTTTTATTCCTGGTCTATCTTTGTCATTTTCCATAACTGCCCTGAAATCTAACTGAATTATGATCACTAGCACCAAAATGCTCTCCCACTGATGCCCCTTCCACCTGCTCAGCTTCATTCCCTTAAACTATGTCCAGAACCGCCCCCTCCCTTGTTGGGCTTGTTATATACTGGCTAAAAAAGTTCTCCTGAATACATTTTAAGAATTCCACACCCTCTATAGCTTTCACACTAATTTTATCCCAGTTTATATTAGGGTAGTTGAAATCCCCTACTATTACTGCCCTATAGTTTTTGCACTTCTCTGAAATTTGCCTACATATTTGCTCTTCTATCTCCCTCTGACTGGGGGTCTGTAGTACACTCCCAGCAGTGTGATCGCCCCCTTTATTGTTTTTCAGTTCAACCCATATGGCCTCATTTGATGACCCTTCTAACATCTTCCCTCCTCACAGCTGTAATTGTTTCTTTAATCAATACTGCGACCCCCCCCTCTCTATCCCATCTGAAACCCTGTAACCAGGAATGTTGAGCTGCCGTACCCGCCCTTCTTTCAGCCAGTCTCAGTAATAGCGAAAATATCATACTCCCAAGTGCTCTCAGCTCATCTGCCTTATTCCCTATACTCCTTGTATTGAAGTAAATACCATTTAGCACTGCCAAACTCCTTTGTTGTCTATTTTCTAGCCCTTGCTTCGTTTGTCTTCCAAATTGACTTTCTGCTTTCTAATTTCTGCTTTGCTTCTCTCCCTTCTGAATCTATTCTCAGGTTCCCATCCCCCTGCCAAGCTAGTTTAAGCCCCCCCCCCCCCCCCCCCCCACCAAACAACACGAGCAAACCCCCCTCCCCCCCCCCCCCCCGGGCGAGGATATTGGTCCCGACTCTGTTGAGGTGCAACCCGTCCGGCTTGTACAGGTCCCACCTCTCCCAGAAGCGGTCCCAATGCCTCAGGAATCTAAAGCCCTCCCACCTGCACCGTCTCTCCAGCCACGCATTCATCTGCTCTATCCTCCTATTTGTGTACTCACTAGCACGTGGCACCGGGAGTAATCCGTAGATTGCTACCTTTTGAGGCCCTGCTTTTTAATCTCTTTCCTAGCTCCCTAAACTCTGCCTGCAGGACCTCATCCCTCTTTCTGCCTATGTCATTGGTACCGATATGGACAACAACCTCTGGCTGTTCACCCTCTCTCCCCAGAATGCCCTGCAGCCGCTCGGTGACATCCTTGATCCTGGCACCAGGGAGGCAACATACCATCCTGGAGTCGCATCTACGGCCGCAGAAACACCTGTTTGTTCCCCTAACTATCGAATCCCCGACCAGTATTGCTGTTCCATTCTTTTTCCTCCCCCCCCCCCCCCCCCCGCTGTGCAGCTGAGCCTGCCGTGGGCTTGACTCTGGCTGCACTCCCCAGAGGAACCATTGCCCCCACCAGTACTCAGAACAGAATACTGTTTGGAGAGCGCAATGCACTCGGGACACCTGCACTATCTGCCTGGTCTTTCTCTTCTGTCTGGCGGTCACCCATTCCCCCTCTGCCTGCACATTCTTAAGCTGCGGGGTGGCCACCTCTAGAAACGTGCTATCCACGAAGTTCTCAGCCTCGCGGGTGCACCGCAGTGACTCCAGCTGCCGCTCCTGCTCCGAAACCCGGAGCTCGAGTTGCTGTAGCTGGCGACACTTCCTGCACATGTGGTCGTCCAGGCTACACGAAGCGTCCAGGACTTCACACGTGACACAGGATGTGCACTCCATGGGACTGAGCTGCCCTGCCATGCCTCTAGTTATTCGATTACTTAACTGAAGTTTTTAGTATACCCCTCTGACCAGCCCCGAATCTGAATCGCAAAGAAAAACGATGTGACATTTACCAACCAATCAGTTACCAGCTATCTTGTGACGTCACAGCTTGTGTTTTTTGTTCCCCCTCACTGCTACCGGTGAGTCTGGGCCTCGATCTATTTCCCGCTCCTTGTACACCTCACTCAGGCTCCACCCAGGGCCGCTCTCATTGCTGCTGCTGCTGGTGAGTCTGGGCCTCGCTCTCTCTCCCGCTCCTTATACTCCTCGCTCAGGCTCCACCCAGGGCCGCTCTCACTGCTGCTACTCGCTCTCTCTCCGCTCCTTATACTCCTCGCTCAGGCTCCACCCAGGGCCGCTCTCACTGCTGCTGCTGGTGAGTCTGGGCCTCTCTCTCTCTCCCGCTCCTTATACTCCTCGCTCAGGCTCCACCCAGGGCCGCTCTCGCTGCTGCCGGTGAATATACTCGCAAATCGGCAGCAGAATTTGAAAATTTGCTGATGACACCAAATTCGGGATTATAGTTAATACTGAGGACTGTGACAAAATACAAGATGTTAATAAACTTGTATGATGGGTGTGTAAATGGCAAATCACTTTCAATATTGATAGGTGTGAAGTGGTGCATTTTGGTAGGAGGAATAAGGAGGCCACAAACTCCTTGGAAAGTAAGTGTCTAAATGGGCTAGAGGAGCAAAGGGATCAATGGGGACAGATGCACAGATCATTAAAAGCAGGTTAACCAGGCCATGAAAATGCAAACAAAGCACTGGGGTTCATTTCTAGAGTAAGAGAATTGAAAAGCAGAGCAGTTATATTAAACACGTATCGAACCTTGGTTAGACCACACTTGGAGTACTGTGTACAGTTCTAGTCTCCATATTATGAAAGGACATCGAGGCACTGGAGAAGGTGCAAAAATAGATTGACGAGAATGATACCAGAACTGAGAGGTTGTAAGTGTCCAGAATGACTGACCAGGCTGGGGCTCCTTTCTCTAGAATAGAGAAGGCTGAGTGGTGACGTGATAGAGATCTTGATGGGGTAGCTGTAGAGAAGATGTTCCCACTTGTGGGGAGTCCAAAATTAGATGTCATAAATATAAGATAGTCACTAATAAATCCAATACTGAACTCAGAAGAAACCTCTTCACCCAGGGAGTGGTCAGAATGTAGAGCTTGCTGTCACATGGAGTAGTTGAGGTGAATAGCAGGGTGTCTTTAAGGGGAAGCTAGATAAGTACATGAGGGAGAAGGAATAGAAGGATATGATAGGGTGAGGTGAAGTAAGGGAAGAGGAGGCTCGTGTGGAGCATAAACACCGGCATGGACCTGTTGGGCCGAATGGCCTGTTTCTGTGCTGTAAATACTATGTAATTATATGCTGAATTCTGAATAGACACGGTACAACACTCAACAATCCTCAGCAATGGGCTGAGTGTCACAGAGGGTCGAAACTTCGACCTTTCACCCCTACCGATCTGAAGATCTTGTGTAAAATGAATGTGGGGAGTTCAAACACAGTCCTTGGTGAGAGGTCAGATTTGTACCACACTTGGCCCTAAATCGGCAGACTGGCTGTTACATGCCGAACAAGTGTCTTCAAAAGCCTGTTTAAAATCTCTCTCCGTCACTGATTTCAATCCACCTGCAACCTTAACCCTCTCCCTCCTGCTCAGTCTGTGTCTGTCTGTGTGTTTCTGTGTCCGTCTGAATTTTTGTCAGAGTGTCTGTTTTTTGTGTATATGTGTTTTTCTATGTGTGTGTGTATTTGTGTCTGAATGTCAATATTTGTGTCTGTGTATTTATAGACACAAACACCCTTACCTAACAAAAATCTATCAATCTTAGTTTTGAACTAGTCAAATGACTCCCAGCCTCAACAGCTTTTTGGGGTGACAGTTCAAGATTTCCACTCGGCTTTGTGTGAAGATGCGCTTCCTGACATCACCCCCTGAATGGACTATTCTCAATGTAAAGGTTATGCCCTCTTGTCTGGACTCCCCCCACTAGAGGGAATAGTTTCATTCTAAAATTTTGACTGACTGGATTTAGTTTTTTGATGAGGTAACAGAGGGTGGATGAGGGCTGTTCAGTTGATGCTGTGTATATTGATTTTAAAAAGTCCTTTGATGAAGTAACAGGTAAAAGGCTTGTTGGCAAAATTGAAGCCTGTGGGATAAAAGGGGCAGTAGCAGCAGGGATAGTAAAGAGAGTTGTGGTGAATGTCTGTTTTTCAGACTGGAGGGAGGTATACAGTGGTGTCCCGCAGGGTTCAGTACTGGGACAACTGCTGTCTTTGATATACATTAATGACTTGGACTTGGGGTAGCAGGGCACAATGTTGACATTTCCAGCTGACTCGAAACTTGGAAGTGTAGAACACAGTGAGGAAGATAATAATAGGCTCTCTTGCCGTGCCGGAGCTCCGACACGGCAAGAGAGCCCCAGGTGGGCAGAGGAAACGCTTCAAGGACACCCTCAAAGCCTCCTTGAAAAAATGCAACATCCCCACCGACACCTGGGAATCCCTGGCCCAAGACCGTACAAAGTGGAGGAGAAGCATCCGGGAAGGCGCCGAATACCTCGAGTCTCTTCGCCGGGAGCAAGCGGAAGCCAAGCACAAACAGCAGAAGGAGCGCATGTCAACCCAAGCACCACACCCACCCGCCCCTTCAACCACCGTCTGCCCCACCTGTGACAGAGACTGTAGGTCCCGTATTGGACTCATCAGTCACCTGAGAACTCATTTTTAATGTGGAAGCAAGTCATCTTCAGTTCCGAGGACTGCCTAAGAAGAAGAATAGACTTCAGGAAGACATAGACAGGCTGGTGTAATGGGCGGACACATGGCAGATGAAATTCAACGCAGAAAGTGTGAGGTTATACAGTTTGGTAGGAACAATGAGGAGAGACAATCCAATCTAAATGGTACAAATTTAAAGGGGGTGCAAGAACAGAGAGACCTGGGGGTGCTTGTGTACAAATCTTTGGGGGCAGGACAGGTTAACAAAGCAGATAATAAAGCATATGGGATCCTGGGCTTTATAAATAGAGGCGTAGAGTACAACAGTCAGGAAGTTATGCTGAACCTATATAAAACACTAGTTTGGTCTCAGCTGGAGTATTGTGTCCAATTCTGGGCACCACACTTTAGGAAGGGTGTGAAGGCTTTGGAGAGGGTACAGAAGAGATTTACTAGAATGGTTCCAGGGTTGAAGGATTACAGTTACATGGATAGACTGGCGAAGCAGAGATTGCTCTCTTTAGAGCAGAGAAGGCGAAGAGGAGATTTGATAGAGGTGTTTAAAATCATGAAGGGATTAGATAGAGTAAATACAGAGAAACTGTTTCAATCACTGAAGGGTCGATAACGAGAGGGCACAGATTTAAGGTGATTGGCAAAAGAACCAGAGGCGACGATGAGGAAAAACTTGTTTATGCAACAAGTGGTTAGGATTTGGAATACACTGCCTGATAGGGTGCTGGATACAGATTCAATAGTAGCTTTCAAAAGGCAATTGGATAAATACTTGAAGGGAGAAAAAAAATGCAGTGATATGGGGAAAGAGCGGGGAGTGGGACTAACTGGATTGCTCTTCGAAAGAGCTGGCACAGAATTGATGGGCCGAATGGCCTCCTTGTGCTGTACTATTCTTTGATTCTATGATCTTAAACACCTCAATTATATCACCAGTTAATCCTTTATATGTCAGGGAATACTTATCTAGTCTCTGCAACCTGTCCTCATAATTGAGCCCTTTTAGCTCCAGTGTCATTCTGGTGAATGTGCGCTGCACCCACTCCAAGGCCAATATATCCTTCCTGAGATGCGGTGCCCAGAACTGAATGTCGTTCTCCAGGTGGGGTCTAACCAGAGCTCTGTCCAGCTGAAGCATCTCTTCATCCCCTTTGTATTCCAGCCCCCTTGCGATAAAGGCCAACATTCCTTCAGACTTTTTCAATTTTTTTTGTACCTGTCCATTACCTTTTAGTGATTCCTGTACTTGGACCCGTAAATCTGTCTGGTCATCCACAGTTCCTAGCATATCGACGTTTAGAAAAGTGTATGTGTGTTTATGTATGTGTCTGTGTGTTTGTGTGTCATTCTGTATGCGTCTATGCACGTGTCTGTATGTATTGTGATATATGTCTGTACGTGCTTGTGTATGTGTTTGAGGGTGTGTCTCTCTGTGTACGCAAGTATCTGAGAGTGTATCTGCATTCTCCCTTCCCCTTCTGTTCCTTTCTAATTACTGTTCAGTACCAATGTGTCTGGGCCATTCACCTCCCCTGAAAGTGCTGAATTTTCTGTTTAAATTGGTGCATTCTGATTAATTTGATTCTGGTATTCAACAGCAGCAAACAACTCCTGTAAACCCTCAGCAAATGAATCTCTCTTTCGAATAGTTCACCAGTCCCGGCGACTGCTCCAACTCCCCCTACGTATCTGTCCGTCCCAGTATCCTTCCCTGGTGGGTTCGGATGTTGCAGACCGAAACAGTGAAAGATCCTGTGATGGATTCCCACCAGCCCGAGCTCTCCACGTTCTCACTGAATGAAACCTTCCTTCATGGGAAGCAGGCTCTGTTTAATTGTTTAGGTCCCGTAACCCCTGACCCTGTGTTACTGCTGTCAGAATAATGGGCTGTACTCCGAAATAAAACTTACTGCATTGATCACAGCTTCACATCCGTGTCTTGTTTCTCTTTAGGATCAGTGTGTCAGAGGACAAGGTGTTCGGGAGTGGAATGAGGCTGGGAGAAGATTTGGGAATCGCAGGAAATGGGAAGAGGAAACCGCTGCAGGGGAATCTCTGCAAGTGCCTAATAACACATTCAGAAAGGTACTGAAAAAAGACAGGTGTCCCAGAGTGTCAGCACTCTGACCGTTCGGGGTTCAAGATATCTCACTTGAACGGGTTTCTTCAGGCAGATTGGAAATAGACCGTTTGATGGGACAGTGTGGAGGGAGATTTACTCTCTATCTTACCCGTGCTTCCTCTCTCACGTTTTTTCTCTCTTTCGCTATCTGCCTCATTTTATCTCTCTCTGCCTCACTCTCATCTCTATGTCTCTGTTTCTTTCTCTCTCAATGGCCCTATCTCTCCCTGCCTTCGTTTTCTCTGTCATTCACCTTTGCTCTGTCTCTCTCCCCTCTACCGCTCTCATTTCTCTCTGCCTCGCTGTCTCTTACTCTCTGCTTTTCTCTTTACCTCTCGGTCCCTGTTTCTACTTCACTCTCAGTCCCTCTCTCTACGCTTGTATCTGCCCTCTCTCTTCCCTCTGCCTCATTCTCTCTCTCTCACCATCTCGCCCACTATCTTATCTTTTCCTTCTCTCTATCTCTGCATCATTCTCTGTCTCCCACTCCCTCTTTTTGCTTTAAGTGTCTCTGTTTGTCTCACTTATTTTACTGTCTGTTTCCTCTCACTCTGCCCATCTCTCTCTCCCTTTTTGACTCTCTATCTCTCATTTTTCTCACTCTCCTTCTGTCTTTCTCCCTCTGTCTCTGTTTCCTCTCTCTCTGCCCATGTCTCTCTCTCTCTCTCTCTCCCCCCCAGTTTCTCCCTTTCTCTTTCTCTCCGTGTCAAGATTCATTGTGTAACAGGACTGGCCGAACACAAACTCTTTCACACTGTGTCCAGCCTGTGCTCTGAACACATTGCATGAGCTGATCACAGCTTCTGCACCCCCAGTTTTAAAATGAGCTGTCCAGGATGTCCCAGGCCCCACCAGGGGCTTGGAGTCCTGCAAGATTTTGCTGTTAATGTAGAGGGAAGCTTGCTTTTGGTTCTAACCTCATTTCATCGTCCAGTTACATATCCGTCTGCCTTTGTATACATGTCTCTGATGTGTTCCTCTCTGTAAATCTACTGGGCCTTGTTTTTCCTTATTTTTGACCGCCTGTTTCTTTAATTGAATCTGTTTGGTCATTTTATAAATTTTTCTGAAATGTTTGAATAATTGTCAAGTGATATCTGCTGAGTGTATTTCCATATTCGACTCTGATGCCTCGGGGGAGCAGGGTTCGCAGTCACTTTAAAATAATGCTAAAAAGGCAAAGAGCTACTACGAAATTAAATTATAAAGGAATATAAGAAGTAAAAGTAAAGTATTCTACAGATACATGAAGAACAAAAGGTAAAACCGGATAGGGACAGGGCCACTGAAGGATGGCCAAGATAAACTCACAGGGAATGACAGCAAAATGGCAGAAATATTGGAGAATTATTTTGCCTCAGTTTTCACCAGGTAGACTAACAAGTTGGACATGACATTGGAAGAAGAGATGAAAAAAGATATCGTCATTTAAGATAGAAAAGGGTAAAATAATTGATAAACTAGCAAAAGTTAGAGAGGATAAAACCCCGATACTAAAAGAAGCAAGGGAAGAGAGAGCAGAGGCTCCATTATATATACTCAGGAATAGTTAGTGTAATTTCCAAATTTATGGATGACCCCAAATTCGGGCGTATAGTTAATACAGAGGAGCACTGTGACAAAATACAAGATGATGATAAACTGGCAGGTTGGTGTGTAAATGGCAAATCAATTTCAATATAGGTAAGTGAAGTGGGGGATTTTGATAGGAGGAATAAGGAGGCCACGAACTCCTTAGATAGTAAGTGTCTAAATGGGGTAGAGGAGCAAAGAGATCTAGGGGGACAGATGCACAAATCATTAAAAGCAGGTTAACAAGGCCATGAAAATGCAGACAAAGCACTGGGGTTCATTTCTAGAGTAAGAGAATTGAAAAGCAGCGCAGTTATGTTAAACGTGTATAGAACCTTGGTTAGACCACACATAGAGTACTGTGTACAGTTCAGGCCTCCATATTATGAAATGGATATAGAGACACTGGAGAAGGTGCAAAAAAGATTACAAGGATGATACCAGAACTCCTTTCTCTAGGAAATAGAAGGCTGCGGGATGATCTAATAGAGGTCTGTATAATTATGAAGGGGTTTGATGTCGAAGATGTTGCCACTAATGGCGAGTCCAAAACTAGGGGTGATAAACATAAGATAGTCACGAATAAATCCAGTGAGGAATTCAGGAGCAAACCGCTTTACCCAGAATGTAGAGCTCGCTAGCACATGGAAAAGTTAAGGTGAATAGCAGAGTGCCTTTAAGGGAAGCTAGATAAGACTATAAGGGAGAAAGGAATAGAAGGATATGATGGTAGTTTGAGGTGAAGTAAGGTGGGTGGAGGCTCGTGTGGAACATAAACACCGGCATCGACCTGTTGGGCTGAATGGCCTGTTTCTGTGCTGTAAATACTATGTAATTCTATGGTGAATTCTGAAGACACGGTACAACACTCGAAACAATCTTCAGCAATGGGCTGTGTGTCACAGAGGGTCAAAACTCTGACTTTCACCCCTACCGATCTGAAGGTCTTGTGTAAAATGAATGTGGGGAGTTCAAAAACGTCCTTGGTGAGGTCAGATTTGTACCACACTGGGCCCTAAATCGGCAGACTGACTGTTACACGCTTAACAACTGCCTTCAAAAGCCTCTTAAACCCTTTCTCTCCGTCACTGATTTCAATCCACCTGCAACCTTAACCCATGTGTGTGTGTTTCAACATGTCTGTGTGTGTATGTGTCTCTCTATCAATATACAGACACACAAAACCCTGCCTAACAAAAATCTATCAATCTGAGTCTTGAATTTTTCAATTGAGCTCCAGCCTCAACAGCTTTTTGGGGCGTGTTTTCCAGATTTCTACTACCCTTTGTGTGAGGAAGTGCTTCCTGACATCACACCTGAACGGCCTAGCTTTAATTTAAAGATTTTGCCCCTTGTTCTGGACACTTCCACCATATGAAATAGTATCTCTCGATCATCTTAAACACCTCAGTGATACCACCCTTAATTTTCTATATTCAAGGAAGTAAAAGACTAGTCTGTGTAACCTGTCCTCGTCATTTAACCCTTTCAGCCCGGGTATCATTGTGGTGAATCTGTGCTGAACCCCCGCCAAAGCTCAGACATCATTCTTGAGGTGCGAGGTCCAGAATGCAATGGGGTCATCCCTTGCATGTTTTCGTATATTCGGATGCCATTCATCCAGTCCAGAGGATTTATCATCTCTAAGTTTTACTAGTTTATAAATTCAGGAACAGAAATGGTATGGAGTGTGATGGGGGACAGAGTAACAGTGGTAATGTAGAGGGAGCTCTGTATTGTACCTGCCCTCGGAGTGCTCGATGCTCCAGGGTGGATAAAGGGGGACCAGTAGATGTCGTGTATTTGGATTTCCAGAAGGCATTCGATAAGGTGCCACATAAAAGGTTACTGCACAAGATAAGAGCTCACGGTGTTGGGGGTAATATATTAGATTGGATAGAGGATTGGCTAGCTAACAGAAAACAGAGTCGAATAAATGGGTCATTTTCAGGTTGGCAAACTGTAACTAGTGGGGTGCCACAGGGATCAGTGCTGGGGCCTCAACTATTTACAATCTATATTAATGACTTGGATGAAGGGACCGAGTGTACTGTTGCCAAATTTGCTGACGATACAAAGATAGGTGGGAAAGCAAGTTGTGAGGAGGATACAGAGTCTGCAAAGAGATATAGATAGGTTGAGTGGGCAAAAATTTGGCAGATTGAGTATAATGTGGGAAAATGTGAGGTTATTCACTTTGGTAGGAAGAATAAAAAAACAGAATATTATTTAAATGGAGAGAGACTACAGGATGCTGCGGTACAGAAGGATCTGGGTGTCCTCGAATATGAAACACAAAGTTAGCATGCAGGTACAGCAAGTAATTAGGAAGGCAAATGCAATATTGGCCTTTATTGCAAGGGGGATGCAGTATAAAAGTAGGGAAGTCTTGCTACAACTGTACAGGGCGTTGGTGAGACCACACCTGGAATACTGCGTACAGTTTTGGTCTCCTTATTTAAGGAAGGATATACTTGCATTGGAGGCAGTTCAAAGAAGGTTCACTAGGTTGATTCCTGAGTTGAAGGGGTTGTCTTATGAGGAAAGATTGAGCAGGTTGGGCCTATACTCATTGGAGTTTAGAAGAATGAGAGGGTATCTTATTGAAACATAAAATATTCTGAGGTGACTTGACAGGGTAGATGCAGGGAGGATGTTTCCCCTCGTGGGGGAATCTAGAACTAGGGGGCATAGTTTCAGAATAAGGGGTCGCCCATTTAAAACGGAGATGAGGAGGAAATTTCTTCTCTGAGGCTCGTGAATCTTTGGAATTCTCTACCCCAGAGAGCTGTGGAGGCTGAGTCATTGAATATATTCATGGGTTATGGGGAGCGGGCAGGAAAGTGGAGTTGAGGCCATGATCTTATTGAATGGTGGAGCAGGCTCGAGAGTCCGAATGGCCAACTCCTGCTCCTATTTCTTATGCTGATACTCTGTATAAAGTGGAAGTAGAAACATAGGAACAGGAGTCGGCATTCAGCTCCTCGAGCCTGTTCCCCCATTCATGGCTGATCTGTATCTTAACTGCATCCACCTGTCTTGGCTCTGTATCCTTTTATACCCTTGCCTGGCAAAAAATCTACCAATCTCAGATTTAAAATTATTAATTGTGCTAGCATTTGCTTTTTGTTTCAGGGAATTCCAGACTGCTACCACCCTTTGTGTGAAGAAGTGTTTCCTAACTTCTCCTGAATGGCCTGGCTTTGATTTTAAGATTATGTCCCCTTGTCCTAGACTCCACCACCAGTGGAAATAGTTTCTCTTGATCTACCTTAACAATTCCTTTCAACATCCTAAAAACCTGAATCAAATTAAATCACCCCTTAACCTTCTATATTCTAGGGAATATGTAATCTCTCCTCATAATGTAACCCTCGGTACCCTGGTAACATTCTGGTCTATCTGTGCTGCACTCTCTCCAAGGCCAGTATATCCTTCCTGAGGTGCGGTGCCCAGAACTGAATGCAATTCTCCAGATGGGGTCTTTCCAGAGCTCTCCACAGCTGAAGCACCAACATTCCATTAGCCTCTTTAATTATTTTTGTACCTGTCCACGAGCTTTTACTGATTTAAGTACTTGGACCTCTACATCTCTCTGCTCATCCACAGCTCCTAGCTTCTCGCCAGTTAGAGAGGTGTATGTGTCTGTGTGTCAATCTGTGTGGCTGTGTATGTGTTTGTCTGTATACATTGTGATCTATGTATGTGTACATGCTTGTGTATATGCTTCTGTGGGTATGTCTCTACATGTGTGTGTGTCTACATGTCTGTGGTTATGTGTCTATGTACATATGGGTCTACATTTGTGTCTGTGAGGTTATCTGTTCCACCTTCCCCTTGTTCTGTTCCTTTCTAAATACGGTTCCGTACCAATGTATTTGGGCCATTCACCTCCCCAGAAAGTGCTGAATATTTTGTTTAAATTGGTGCATTCTCATTACTGTAATTTGATTCTGGTATTTAACAGCAGCAAACAGCTCCTGCAAACCCACAGCAACTGAATCTCTCTTTGGAATAGTTCACCAGTCAAGGCGACTGCTCCATAGCAACATAGGAACAGGAGTAGGCCATTGAGTCCCTCGAGCCTGTTCTGCCATTCAATGAGATCATGGCTGATCTGAACATTGGCGAAATATCCTTTAATACCTTTGGTTAACAAAAATCTATCAATCTCAGATTTAAAATTAACAATTGATCTAGCATCAATTGTCATTTGTGGAAGAGAGTTCCAAACTTCGACCACCCATTGTGTGTAGAAGTGTTTCCTAATTTCACTCCTGAAAGGTCTGGCTCTAATTTTTAGACTATGCCCCCTAGTCCTAGAATTCCCAACCAGCGGAAATAGTTTCTCTCTCTCTCTCTCTCTCTCTCTCTCTCTACCCTATCTGTTCCCTTAATATCTTAAAAACTTCAATCAGATCACCCCTTATCCGTCTAAATTCTAGGGAATACAACCCTAGTTTGTGTAATCTCCTCGTCACAACCCTTGGAGTCCGGGTATCATTCTGGTAAACCTACGCTGCACTCCCTCCAAGGCCGATACATCCTTCCTAAGGTGTGGTGCCCAGAACTGCTCACTGTACTCCAGGTGTGGTCTAACCAGGGCTTTGTATAGCTGCAGCATAACCTCTACCCCTCTGTACTCTAGTCCTCTAGATATAAAAGCCTGCATCCCATTAGCCTTTTTGATTATTTTCTGTACCTGTTCATGACATTTTAATGATCTGTGTACCTGGATCCCAAGTCACTTTGGACCTCCACTGGTTTTGAGCTTTTTACCATTTAGAAAGTACCCTGTTCTATCCTTTTTAGGTCCAAAGTGGATGACCTCACATTTGCCTGCAGTGAAATCCATTTGCTACAGTTTTGCCCATTCACTTAATCTGTCGATATCACTTTGTAATTTTATACTTTCATCTACACTGCCTACAATGCCAACTATCTTTGTGTAATCGCAAATTTAGATATATGACTTTCTATGTCATCATCTAAGTCATTAATAAATACTGTGAATAGTTGAGGCCCCAACACTGATCCCTGCGGGACACCCCTAGTCACATCCTGCCAATTTGAGTACCTGCCCATTATCCCTACTCTCTGTCTCCTGCTGTTCAGCTAATTTCCTAACCATGTCAATAATTTGCAATGAATTCCTACTGTCACCAAATTCTTCCACTCTGCTTGTATGAAAGATCCAGTGATGGATTCCCACCAGCCCGAGCTCTCCAGGTTCTCAATGAATGAAACCTTCCTTCACGGGAAGCAGGCTCTGTTTGATTGTTTTGGTCCTGTATCCCCTGACCCTGTGTTACTGCTGTCCGAATAATGGGTGGTACTCAGAAGTCTTGTTTCTCTTTAGGATCAGTGTGTCCGAGGGCAAGGTGTTCGGAGTGGAATGAGGCTAAGAGAAGATTTGGAAATCGCAGGAAATGGGAAGAGGAAACCGCAGCAGGGAATCTCTGCAAGTGCCTAATAACACATTCAGAAAGGTACTGAGATAAGACAGGTGTCCCAGAGTGTCAGCACTCTGACCGCTCGGGGTTCAAGATATCTCACTTTAACGGGTTTCTTCAGGCAGATTGGAAATAGACATCCATTGCTTCAGACTGTTTGATGGGACAGTATAGAGGGAGATTTACTCTCTATCTAGTCCATGCTTCCTCTATCTCATTTTCTCTCTCTTTATCTGCCTCATTTTATCTCTCTTTCTGCCTCACGCTCATCTCTGCACCTCTTTCTTTCTCTCAATTACTCTCTCTCTCTCTCTCTCTCTCTCTCTCTCTCTCTCTCTCTCTCTCTCTCTCTCTCTCTCCCTCTCCCCCCCCCCCCCCGCCTCTCTCTCTCTTCTCAGCTGCTCTATTCTCTCTTTCTGCCTCATTTCTCTCTGCCTCGCTGTCTCTCAATCTTGTTGCATTTCTCTTCACTGCTTCTCGCTCCCTTTTCCTGCTTCACTCTCAGTCCCCCTCTGTCCACCTGTATCGCCCCTCTTTCTTCTCTCAGCCTCATTCTCTCTCTCTCGCCATCTCTGCCACCATCTCCTTTTTCCCTCCTCTCTCCCTCATTCTCACTCTCCCACTCCATCTTTTGACTTTAAGTCTCTATCTCTCTTTCTCACTTATTTTGCTGTCTGTTTCCTCTCACTCTGTCGCTCTTTTTCTCCCTTTCTCTTTTCTCTCCCTCTGTCTCTGTCTCTGTTTCCCCTCTGCACCCAGCCCGTGCTCTGAACACGTTGCATGAGCTGATCACAGCTTCTGCACCCCCAGTTTTAAGATGAGCTGTCCAGGATTTGCCAGGTCCCACCAGGGGCTTGGAGTCCTGCAAGATTTTGCTGTTAATCTAGAGGGAAGCTTGCTTTTTGTTCTAACCTCTGCTCTACCTCTGCCTCCAAATCTCATCTATCCCCATTCCTGAACTCATTTTATTACATTTCATCGTCCAGTGACGCATCCACCCACTTATGTACACAGGCCTCCGATGTGCTGCTCTCTGTAAATATACTGGGCCTTGTTTTTCATCATTTTTGACATCCTGTTTCTTTAATTGTCTGTTTGGTCATTTTGTACATTTGTCTGAAATGTTTTGAATAATTGTCAAGCGATATCTGCTGAGCGTATTTCCATAGGAACAGATGCCTCAGGGGAGCAGGGTTCCCATCCAGATTAAAATAACACTGAAAATGTTATTCTACAGACCACCTAACTGAGGAAGGGAATTGAAGGGAAAATATGTCAGCAAATCTATAAAATGAGTAAAATCATTGGAGATTTCAACTACACCAAATAATCTGTCAAGAAGAGATAGCGAAAGGGGAAAAGGGAATAGGGAATAGAGTATTTACAGAGTGTTCAGGACTCCTTTCTTACCCAGTACGCAATTAGCCCAACAAGAGAGGAATCACTGATGGATCTATAATGGGTGATGGACCAGAGCAGATAAGCGAAGTGAGCTCAGGTGAAAATCTAGACAGTGTCGATCACAACATAATAAGGTTAAGATAATTAAGAAAAAGACACAGTACAGCTCTCGAAACAATCTTCAGCAAGGGGCTGGGTGTCAGAGGGTCAAAACTCCAACCTTTCACCCCTACCGATCTGAAGGTCTTGCGTAAAATGAATGTGGGGAGTTCAAACACAGTCCTCGGGCGATGTTCGGGAGGTGGAAATGGGCAGTCTTAGTGATGGTGCAGATTTGTGGTCGGAAGCTCATCTCGGGGTCAAATACGACACTAAGGTTGCGAACAGTCTGGTTCAGCCTCAGACAGTTGCCGGGGAGAGGGACAGAGTCGGTGGCTACGGAACGGAGTTTGTGGCGAGGACCATAGATAATGGCTTTGGTGTTCCCAATATTTAATTGTAGTAAATTTCTACTCATCCAGTACTCAGTGTTGGACAAGCAGTCTGACAATTTAGAGACAGTGGAGAGATCGAGAGGTGTGGTGGTGAGGTAGAGCTGGGTGTCATCAGCGTACATGTGGAAACTGACGCTGTGTTTTTGAATGATGTTGCCAAGGTGCAGCATGTAGATGAGAAATAGGCGGGGCAAGGATAGATCCTTGGGGGACAGCAGAAGTAATGGTGCGAGAGAAGAGAAGCCATTGCAAGTGATTCTCTGGCTACGACTGGATAGTTCGAGGGGGATCTGCCGTCTGAGGTAATATGGGCTGAAGTTAGAAATAGGAAAGGAGCGGTCACGTTGTTAGGAGTTTTCTACAGGCCCCCAAATAGTAATAAAGATGTGGAGGAAGAAATTGCAAAGCAGATTATGAATAGGTGTGGAGGTCACAGAGTAGTTGTCATGGGTGACTTCAACTTTCCAAATATTGATTGGAACCTTTATAGGTCAAACAGTTCGGATGGGATAGTTTTTGCACAGTGTGTGCAGGAGGGTTTCCTGACACAATATGTGGATAGGCCGACAAGAGGTGGGGCCACATTGGATTTGGTACTGGGTAATGAACCGGGCCAAGTGTTTGATTTGTATTTGGGAGAGCACTTTGGAGATAGTGACCACAATTCGGTAACTTTCACTATTGCAATGGAGAGGGATAGGGCCATACGGCAGGGCAGGGTTTATAATTGGGGGAGGGGTAATTATGATGCGATTAGGCAAGAATTAGGGTGTATAAAATGGGAACAGAAACTATCAGGGAAAGGCACAAACGAAAAGTGGAGCTTTTTCATGGAGCAATTACTGCGTGTCCTTGATAGGTATGTCCCTGTCAGGCAGGGAGGAAATGGCCGAGTGAGAGAACCATGGTTCACAAAAGAGGTTGAATGTCTAGTCAAGAGGAAAAAGGAAGCGTATGTAAGGATGAGAAAACAAGGTTCAGTTGGGTCGATTGAGGGGTACAAGGTAGCAAGGAATGAGCTAAAAAAAGAGCTTAGGAGAGCTAGGAGGGGGCATGAGAAGTCCTTGGCGGGTCGGATCAAGAAAAACCCCAAGGCTTTTTACTCTTATGTGAGAAATAAAAGAATGACCAGGGTGAGGGTAGGGCCGGTCAAGGACAGTAGTGGGAACTTGTGCATGGAGTCAGAAGAGATAGGAGAGGTGATGAATGAATACTTTTCGTCAGTGTTCACCGAGGAGAGGGGCCATGTTCTTGAGGATGAGAGTGTGATAAAGGTGGATAGGCTGGAGGTGGTAGATGTTCTGAGGGAAGATGTTTAGCAATTTTGAAGAACCTGAGGGTCGATAAGTCCCCTGGGCCAGATGGGATATATCCTAGGATTCTTTGGGAGGCAAGGGAGGAGATTGCAGAGCCTCTGGCTTTGATCTTTGGGTCCTCACTGTCCACGGGGATGGTGCCAGAGGACTGGAGAGTGGCGAATGTTGTTCCTCTCTTCAAGAAAGGAAATAGGAATGACCCTGGTAATTATAGGCCGGTTAGTCTTACTTCGGTGGTTGGTAAGATAATGGAAAAGGTCCTGAGGGATAGGATTTATGACCATTTGGAAAGGGGCAACTTAATCAGGGATAGTCAACACGGATTCGTGAAGGGTAAGTCTTGCCTAAGAAATTTGATTGAATTCTTTGAGGAGGTAACTAAGTGTGTAGATGAAGGTAGAGCAGTTGATGTCGTATACATGGATTTTAGTAAGGCGTTTGATAAGGTTCCCCATGGTCGTCTCATGAAGAAAGTAAGGAGTTGTGGGATAGAGGGAAATTTGGCCGATTGGATAAGTAACTGGCTATCTCATAGAAGGCAGAGGGTGGTGGTGGATGGAACATTTTCGGACTGGAGACCAGTTACCAGCGGTGTGCCACAGGGGTCGGTGCTGGGTCCTCTGCTGTTTGTGATTTTAATCAATGACTTGGAGGAGGGGACTGAAGGGTGGATCAGTAAATTTGCTGATGACACCAAGATTGGTGGAGTAGTGGATGAGGTGGAGGGCAGTTGTAGGCTGCAAAGAGACATTGATAGGATGCAGAGCTGGGCCGAAAAATGGCAGATGGAATTTAACCCTGATAAGTGCGAGGTGATTCATTTTGGTAGGGCAAATTTGAATAAGGATTACAGGGTCAACGGCAGGGTTCTGAGGAATGTGGAGGAGCAGAGGGATCTGGGGGTTCATATCCACAGATCTCTGAAGGTTGCCACTCAAGTGGATAGAGCAGTAAAGAAGGCCTATGGTGTGTTGGCGTTTATTAACAGAGGGTTTGAGTTTAAGAACCGTGAGGTTATGCTGCAACTGTACAGGACCTTGGTGAGACCACATTTGGAATATTGTGTGCAGTTCTGGTCACCTCACTATAGGAAGGACGTGGAAGTATTGGAAAGAGTGCAAAGGAGATTTACCAGGATGCTGCCTGGTTTGGGGGGGAGGTCTTATGAGGAAAGATTGAGGGAGTTGGGGCTTTTCTCTTTAGAGCGGAGGAGGATGAGAGGCGACTTAATAGAGGTTTATAAGATGATGAGGGGGATAGATAGAGTGGATGTTCAGAGACTATTTCCTCGGGTAGAGGCAGCTGTTACAAGGGGGCATAACTATAAGGTGCATGGGGGGAGATATAGAAGGGATGTCCGAGGTAGATTCTTTACTCAGAGAGTGGTTGGGGTGTGGAATGGACTGCCTGCTGTGATAGTGGAGTCGGACACTTTAGGAACTTTCAAGCGGTTATTGGATAAGCACATGGAGCACACCAGAGTGATAGGGAGTGGGATAGCTTGATCTTGGTCTCGGACAATGTTCGGCACAACATCGAGGGCCGAAGGGCCTGTACTGTGCTGTAATGTTCTATAAGACTGGAATCAGGCGAGTGCAGACAACAACAACTACTTATATTTATATAGCGCCTTTAACGCGTAGTAAAACGTCCCAAGGCGCTTCACAGGAGTATTATAAGACAAAAAAAATTTGACACCAAGCAACATAAGGAGATAGGAGGGCAGATGACCGAAACCTTGCTCAAAGAGGTAGGTTTTAAGGAGCGTCTTATCATAGAATAGTACAGCACAGAAGGAGGCCATTTGGCCCATCGAGTCTACGCTGGCTCTTTCAAAGAGCAAATGAGGAAAGAGAGGTTTAGGGAGGGAATTCCAGAGCTTGGGGCCGAGGCAACAGAAGGCAAAGTCACCAATGGTTGAGCAATTATAATCAGGGATGATCAAGAGGCCAGAATTAGAGGAGTGCAGATATCTGCGGGGGGGGGGGGGGGGGTTGTGGGGCTGGTGGAGATTACAGAGATGGGGAGGGGCGAGGCCGTGGAGAGATTCGAAAACAAGGATGAGAATTTTGAAATCGAGGATTGCTTAACGGGAGCAGAAGGTCAGCGAGTCAGTCCCACCCAGCTGGACGACGGTGGAGAGGCATTGGAGGAGGATGGTGTGGTCAACCGGGTACGGTGGCGTAGTGGTTGTTACTGGACTAGTAATCCAGAGGCTTGGACTAATGATCCGGAGACATGAGTTCAAATCCCACCACGGCAGCTGGGGAATTTCAATTCAGTTAATGAAATAAATCTGGAATAAAAAGCTCGTATCAGTAATGGTGACCATGAAACTACCAGGATTGTTGTAAAAACCCACCTGGTTCACTAATGTTCTTTAGGGAAGGAAATCTGCCGTCCTTACCTGGTCTGGCCGATATGTGACTCCAGACCCACAACCATGTGGTTGACTCTTAACTGCCCTCTGAAATGGCCTAGCCAGCCACTCAGTTGTATGAGGCGGCTCACCACCTCCTTCTCTGGGGCAATTAGGGATGGGCAATAAATGCCTGCCTTGCCGGTGACGCCCACATCCCGTGAACGAATAAATAAAACAAAGTATCAAAGGCTGTAGACAGATCGAGGAGGATAGTTTACCTTTGTCACAGTCACATAAGGATGTCATTTGTGACTTTGATAAGAGTCGTTTTGGTACCGTGGTAGGGATGGAAACCTGATTGGAGATATTCAAACATGGAAAAGATGCCACAGATTTGGGAGGCGACAATACGTTCAAGGACTTTGGAGAGGAAAGGGAGGTTGGAGATGGGGCAGTAGTTTGCAAGGACAGATGGGTAAAGGGTTGTTTCCTTGAGGGGGTGATGACGGCAGATTTGAAGGCGAGGGGGACAGTACGAGAGAGAACTGTTCACAATATCAGCTAACATGGGAGCCAGGCAAGGAAGTTGAGTGGTCAGCCGCTTAGTTGGAATAGGGTCGAGGGAGCAGGAAGTGGGTCTCATGGACAAGATGAGCTCGGAGAGGGCATGAGGGGAGATCGGAGAGAAACTGGAGAAAGATGCAAGTTCAGGGCTAGGGCAGGGGGGAACCTTGGAGGAAGTTTGGCCCGGTGGGCTACGGGAAGGGAGGGAAGTGGCAGAGGCAACTGATCGGATGGTCTCAATCTTAGTGACAAAGAAGTCCATGAGCTCCTCAAACTTGTTGATGGAGGTGAGGGTGGAGGAGAGGGGCTTAAGAAGGCGGTTGCAGCAGAGAGAAGAAGCCGGGGTTATCTTTGAATTCCAGAATGATTCTGGAATAGTGAGCAGTTTTGGCAGACGGGAGCAGGACCCGATGGTGCTTTGAGGTCCAGCCAGATCTGGCGGTGAATGGCTGAACCAGTTGTTCGCCATAGCCGTTCAAGTCTGCGTCCCTTGGACTTAAGGAAGCGAAGATGAGGGCCGTACCAGGGGCAGCGGCCAGGGTGAGAGAGAGAGTAATGGTTTTAATGGGAACTAGGGCATCCAAGGTGAGGCTGTGGTTGAGCAAATCAGTAGCTGCAGAAATGTCCTGGTGAATGGAGGGCCAGAGGCCAGACAGTTGGGATTTTGAAAGTGCAGATGTAAGTGAATTAGGAGAGAGTTTTTTCCAGGGGCGGACACAGAGGAAGTCGGGTTGGGAGGGGGAAGAGGGATGTGAATGAAGAAGAAAACAAAGTGATCAGAAATGGCCTATCTGTGATTGACACGATGGCAGCAGCGAGGCCCCGTGAGATGGCAAGAAAAGAGAAGGCTGCAGGATGATCTAATGGAGATCTTTAAATTTATGAACTGGTTTGATAGTGTAGATGTAGAGCAGATGTTGCCACTAATGGCGAGTCCAAAACTAGGGGTCATAAATAAAAGATAGTCACTAATAAATCCAATGAGGAATTCAGAGAGTGTTTAGAATGTAGAGCTTGCTGTCACATGGAGTAGTTGAGGTGAATAGCAGAGTGTCTTTAAGGAGAAGCTAGATAAGTACATGCAGGAGAAAGGAATAGAAGGATATGATAGGGTGAGGTGAATTAAGGTGGGTGGAGCATAAACACCAGCTGGGATCTTGGGCTTTATAAATAGAGGCGTAGAGTACAAAAGCCAGGAAGCTGTGCTGAACCAATATAAAACATGAGTTCGACCCCAGCCGGAGTATTGCGTCCAATTCTGGGCACCATACTTCAGGAAGGACGTGAAGGCTTTGGAGCGGGTAGAGAAGAGATTTAACTAGAATGGTTTCAGGGATTGCAGTTACGTGGATAGACTGCAGAAGCTGGGATTGTTCTCTTTAGAGCAGAGAAGGCTAAGAGGAGATTTGATCGAGGTGTTTAAAATCATGAAAGCGTTTAGATAGAGTAAATAACAACAACGTCGAAAAAGTCCCAAGGCGCTTCACAGGAGCGCTATCAAACAAAATTTGACAGCGAGCCACAAGCTATTATGGCAGATGACTAAAAGCTTAGTCAAAGAGCTAGGTTTTAAGGAGCATCTTAAAGCAGGAAAGAGGCGGAGAAGTTTAGGGAGGGAATTCCAGAGCTTAAGGCCTTGGCAGCTCACGGGACGGCCACCAATGGTGGAGTGATTAAAGTCAGGTTACTCAAGGCCAGAATTAGAGGAGCGCAGATATCTCGGATGGTATATCTCAGAGTGTAATAAAGAGAAACTGTTTCCAGTCGCCGAAGTGTTGATGACCAGAGGGCAGAGATTTAAGGTGATTGGCAAAAGGACCAGAGGCGACGTGAGGAACAACTTTTTTACGCAACGAGTGGATAGGATTTGGAACGCTCTGTGTGATAGGGTGGTGGAAACAGATTCAATAGTAGCCTTCAAGAGGGAATTGGATAAATACATGAAAGGAGAAACAATTGTAGGGATATGTGGAAAGAGCAGGGGAGTGAGACTGACTGGATTGCTCTTCGAAAGAGCTGGCACAGATTTGATGGGCTGAATGGCCTCCTTGTGCTTCTATGCTCTTAAACGCCTCAGTTATATCACAAGTTAATCCTTTATATGTCAGGGAATACTTTAGTCTCTGCAACCAGCTCTAATAATTGAGCCCTTTTAGCTCCGGTGTCATTCTGGGGAATGTGCGCTGCACCCACTCCAAGGCCAATATATCCTTCCTGAGATGCGGTGCCCAGAACTGAATGCAGTTCTCCAGGTGGGGTCGAACCAGAGCTCTGTCCAGCTGAAGCTCCAGTTGGGAGAGTCTGTAATTGGCCTCAGTACCCAGGTACTACAGAAGAGAAAGTCTCAGCTGCTGCTCCCGATCACTGCTACCCGCTGGAAAGTGAGTGCTGTCTCTGTGAGGACAGGAGCTGGAGCTCATTCAGTCCCTTTCCCCCACACTCCCTGTCCAATCTCTCAGATGAAGAATGGTGCCCTTCAGGACAAAGAGTGAGTCTGTACGGGTCGGGGGAGGGGGAGCGGTGTGGGGTTTCATTAAGTACAAAAGAGTTAAGGTTCATGTGTTGTCCAAAGTCGGTCCCAGTAACACTGACAGACTCAGCTTCATTTTTCTCCCTCCCTCTGTGTACAGAACCATCAATCAATTCATTGTTCATTTTGCATTTTAGTTTACTGCAGCTGGAATGGAGGCGTGTGGCGTGAGGGCGACTGTAACACAGACGAGGAGCAATTGCAACAAATAAACTTAGACACTGGGGTCCAATGTTGCGTACAGAAACAGCGAAAGATACAGTGATGGATGCCCACCAGCCCGAGCTCTCCAAGTTCTCACTGAATGAAACCTTCCTTCACGGGAAGCAGGCTCTGTTTGATTGTTTAGGTCCCGTAACCCCTGACCCTGTGTTACTGCTGTCAGAATAATGGGCTGTGCCGAGAAATAAAACTTACTGCATTGATCACAGCTTCACATCTGTGTTTTATTTCTCTTTATGATCAGTGTGTCCACGGACAATGTGGGGATGGAATGAGGCTGGGAGAAGATTTGGGAATCGCAGGAAATGGGAAGAGGAAACCGCTGCAGGAAATCTCTGCAAGTGCCTAATAACACATTCAGAAAGCTACTGAGATCAGACAGGTGTTCCAGAGAGTCAGCACTCTGACCGTTCTCGGTTCAGGATATCTCAGTTGAACGGGTTTCTTCAGGCAGATTGGAAGCGGTCATACTTTGCATCAGAACGACAGACCGTTTGATGGGACAGTGCAGAGGGAGCTTTACACTGTATCTAACCTGTACTATATCTACCACTGAGAGTCTTTGATGGGACAGTGTAGAGCAGGGGTGGGCTATTATTTTGGCTGGAGGGCCGATTAACAAGTTTTGTTGAGCTGTTGAGGGCCGCACACCAATGTTCCCCCGAAGGTGCGTGGCTGCGGACCAACGGCGAGGTCACGTGCAGGCCGCTCACAAGCTCCTGCCGCTGGAAGAGATACAGCAAATTTAAAGAGACCGCGCACAAGAAAATAATTAGAAGGAACATTGCCGCACAAATAAAATGAATTGTGTTCACCACAGCTAACAGGAAAATTCGTTCTATCATTTATTGAATAAAGAATCCTTCATGTCGTTTCCACACTTACTAAAAAATAACAACACTTATTAACATGCTAACCAACATGATGCAGGTTCACGAGTCACGTTGAAAAGTGCTCGGTCTGTTTATTCCAAATGGTCTCAATCTATTCTTCCAGTGGCAAATGAGAGATCGACTCTGCTTCCACTGGCAATTATAACCATGGTATAAAGCACAATCAAGGATAAAATCATTGATACAACCTTTAAAAATTGCACATGGAAGTGTTACTTTGATGCTTTTGAAACCTCACCGAGAAATAATTAGGGACTTAGAAAACGATTTCATCTACAAATTGCGCCCCAGGTCAGCCACCAAATTGGGCTTGTTCATTGTCAGCGTGCAATCACTCCTGAGAAA
Organism: Squalus acanthias; assembly: GCA_030390025.1. Lineage (NCBI taxonomy): Eukaryota > Metazoa > Chordata > Chondrichthyes > Squaliformes > Squalidae > Squalus > Squalus acanthias. The sequence continues at coordinate 39,208,038 of CM059449.1, read as the reverse complement.
AGCCAAGACACCGATAGAGTTTGCGGACTTTCACTTGAGAATGACCACAAGTAATGCAGCATTATAATGCACATTTCATCCCCGAGTGCTATTTATTACTGGGACTGGCCAACGACATTAATCTCTACAACCCGCTTCCAATCACAACAATAAACTTAAATTGTTCATGTAATAGGGAAAAAGGGCTTAAATTAAAAACAGTGAGTGCAATGTCCAATATACCCGGGTCCGTTTAGTTATGGCTCCACTATGCTAATTAAGAGGGATAATAAAACGAGTGAATAATTCTGCAAGAATTAATAAGCCCACTAACAGTCATTGGTGAGAGCAAAGAGTTAAATTGGTAACTGTGAAACAGGCCAACTCATAGTGTTGATCATCACTCCCACTACTACCCTCCCAATAATAATAAACATACATTCATATATTAGTCAGATACTGTGATAAATACGCAAAATGTCGTGTAAAATAGTAAAATCTTCTGTTACTAAATGAATGAACTGATTGATCGATCGATTATATGTTTTATTGAGAGTCTATGTGACTGTTTGGCAGGGTGGCTCGAGGTTTTCTCTTTTCAGTGTGCTCATTTCGGGAGCCCGAGGCCTCACAAGGCCTGAACTACAATCGCGTGCCATTACCTGGAGTCCTTTTGCTCCGGGATCAACTCCCGTGTCTTAGACGGTGAAGAGAACCCCCTGCCTTCGTACTCAGGGTAACGAGAGAGGAAAGACGCAGTGCCGCTCTCTTTCTTCAGTGAAAGAATCATTGAGATGAGCAGCCGTGACTCGACTCTAAAATGGACAGGGCATATTGGGTACGGACCTTCGCCATTCGGGCCCAGAGTCGTGGAACGGATCCTTTTAAGATCGGGTCGGGGAGAATCGCTTTTATGAATTGTCAAATTGAATTAAGTATTACTGTGTGTTCCTTGGCTGCAGTTCGGATCAGTCTCTGACCCACGAGAAGTGAAAGTGGACAGACTAATGTGCAGCTCGAGCCCAGCTCGCATTCTGTCTCTCTCCCGTCTAGCGGGTCAGATAGAAGGAATCCAACCCCCAGGGTGTGTGTGGGACTGAGCCCCATCCCCAGGGTGTATGTGGGACTGTGCCTCATCCCACAGGGTGTGTGGGGGACTGGGATCCACCCCCCAGGCTGTATGTGGGACTGAGCCCCAACCCCCAGGATGTGTGTGTGTGACTGACTTCCACCGCCCAGGGTGTGTGTGGGACTGAAATCCAACCCCAGAGTGTGTGTGGGACTGATTCCATCCCCCCACATGTGTGAGGGACAGTATCGCTACCCCCAGGGTGTGTGTGGGTCTGAGTCAACCATCCTGGGTGTGTATGGAAATGAGAAGCCATCTCCCAGGGTGTGTGTGGGACTGAACCCCATACCCCAGGGTGTGTTTGGGACTGCACCCTAGCCCCCAGGGTTTGTGTGGGTCTGAGCACAGCCCCCAGGGTGTGTGTGGGACTGAACCCCGTGCCCCAGGGTAAGGGTGGGACTCAGTCCCAACCCCCATGGTTTGTGTGGGACTGAGCCCAACCCCACAGATCCTGGGGGATGTGCTCAGTAGCACTTACCCACTCTGTGATATCCCCTCCCTGTCAAGATATCAGTTCCTGCTTTTGTTGTCCCAGTGTATTTACATTAAACCACTTTCTTCCTGCAACACATCCATTGATCTACCAAAAGTGTCTTCTGTTTAGCTGTCAACAGCTCAGCTCTGTGCTATTATCGGGGATAAATGACCGGAGATCACACCCAGTATTAAAAATCATTCTGTCAAAGGATCATTAACTGTTGACAGGGTCTACAGCACACAAGAATTTACAGAACAAAGAGGGAAGCACATCTCCCTCTGTCTCTATCTAGTTATCTCTCCACGCTTGTCTGCTGCCATCTATCTCTCCACTCCCTCTGTCCCTGTCTCCGTCTCTTTCTCCTTGTCTTCTGCTCTCTGTCTGTCTCTTCGTTTTTCTCTCTCTCTCTAGTCTCCCTCTCACCCATAATCTTTCTCTGTCTCTACTTTTATTCCCCTCACTCTCTCTCTCTCTCATTTCTCTCTCTCTCTCTTTCTCTCTCACTGTCTCACTTTCTCTCTACTGTCTCGCTCCTGCCCCTTTCTCTACATAAGATTACATAGGATATACAACACTGAAACAGGCCATTCAGCCCACCCAGTCCATGCCGGCGTTTATGCTCCACTCGAGCCCCCTCACGTCTTCCCTCATCTAACTCTACCAGCCTAACCCTCTATTCCCTTCTCCCTCATAGGCTTATCTAGCCTCCCCTTAAATTCATCTGTACTATTCGCTGCAACCACTCCCTGTGGTAGCGAGTTCCACATTCTCACCACACTCTATTTCATTTTGCTCTCTCTTTTTATCTCTCACTGTCTCACTTTCTCTCTTTCTGTCTCTCTTGTCCCTCTTTCTCTCTCCATTTCCATTTCTCTCCGTCTCGCTCTGTCTCTTTTTCTTTCACTTTCTCTATATCTCTCTCTCTGCCGCGTCTCTCTCTCCCACTCTTTCTTTCTCTGCCCTCTATCACTGTCTTTCTGTGTCTTTGTGTTTCTCTTTCTATCTCCCCCTTTAGTCTCCGTCTCTCTCTCTCACTTTCTCACTCACTCTCCCTCTGTCCTTCTATCTGGTCTATCTTTCTCTCTCTCTTTTCTCCATCTCTCCCTTTCCTCTTTCTCTCTCGCAGTCTCTTTATCTCTGTCTCTATTTTTCAGCCCCATCAGTCTCTCGCTCTTTCTCCTTCTGCCTCTTTCCTTCTGTATTTCTCCTTTTCTTTCTCTCTGTCTTCCCTCTTTTCTCCCTCTCTCTCTGCTCTGTGATTCTCTCTCTCTCGCTCTGTTTCTCTCTCTCTCTCTCTGTTTCTCTCTGTATCTCTCCCCTTCTCTCTCTTTTCTCTCTCTCACTCTCTTTACATTTCCCTCTCACTCTCTCATTCTCTGCCTGTCTCTCTATTTTACTCTAACTGTCTCTTTCTCTGTCTCACTTTCTCTCTCTCTATCACTGTCTTTCTCTCTCTCTCCCTTTCTGTCTCTCCCTTCTATATATTGTACTCTCACTCGCATCCTTCTCTGTCTCTCTCTCTGTTTTTCTCTCACTGTGCCACTTTTCTCTCTCACTCTCACTTGAATATTTTTATATCTCTCTGTCTTTCTGCCCATCTTTCTCTCTCTCTTTGACTCTCTCTGCCCTCTATCTCTGTTTCTCTCTCTATCTCTCTGTGTCTCTGTATCTCTCTCTCCCTCCCTCCCTCTTGTCTCTGTCTCTCTCTCACTAACCCTCTGTCTCTCCATCTTGTCTATCTTTCTCTCCCTCTTGTCTCTGTCTCTCTTTCTCCATGTCCCTTTCCTTCTGTATCTCTCCCTGCCATTATCTCTCTCTTTATTTTTCTATCTCTTTCTCTATTTCACTGTCTGTCTTTGTCACCCTCTCTCTGTCACTCTCTCTAAGACCCCTCCTCTATCTCTCCCTCTTCTCACTCTGTTCTCTGATTCTCTCTCTGTGCAATCTCTTTGTTTCTCTCCCCTTATCTAGCTCTCTCCCTCAATCTCTCTCACTCTCTGTCTCTCAATCTCTCCCTTGGTTTCTCTTATTCTCTCTCGCTCTCTGTCTCCCTCTCGCTTGGTCTCTCCCTCTGTCTCCCTATCTGTCTCCCTCTGTTTCTCTCTGTGTGTCTCGCTCTCTCTGTCTTTCACTTTCTCTAAATCTCTGTTTTTATCTCTCTCTCCTTCGTTTTCTCCCTCTCTCTCTCACTCTCTCACTCTCTCTTCCTCTCTGTCTCTTTCTATCACTCCTGGTCAGCAGTGTCCCCTGCTGGTAGGTGCTGACACTGAGTGTCTGGGCTGACACAAGAGATCAGACCCTTGAGGTGAGGTACCAGTGATGCAGCCCGCGTCTGTGGATCCCGACCCTCAGCGACAGGCTGTACCTGTGGAGGGTGAGGGGGGAGAAAGAAAGGAGAGACCAATGTAAATTAATCACTAATGTTACCAGAGTTACTGTTAAATGTGGAGGGTCAATGCTGGCTGCATTTCACCAACAGGCCTCTAGGGGGAGTGGGAATGTGTTGGGCAATGGCGTCACCTCTTGGTAGCAAAGCGTATTACACCTCAATATTCCTGGAATGATACAGCACAGGAGGAGGCTATTCGGCCCATCGTGCCTGTGCCCGCTGAAAGAGCTCTGCAATAAGTCCCACTCCCCTGTTATTTCTGCAAAGCCCTGCAAGTTTCTCCCCTTCCAGTTATATATCCAATTCCCTTTTGTAAGTTGCTACTGAATCTACTTCCACAGCACTTTCTGGCAGTAAATTCCAGATCATAATAACCCGCTGTATAAAAACAATTCTCATCATCTCCCTGTTATTGGAGGGAGTGAAGGTTGAATCCCCATTGTAAAGTTATCTGTTCTCCCCTGTTCCCATTGAACCGGTCAGTGTCCCGTGACCTTGAACCTGGGCATATAAAGAGGAAGAAACACTGAAACAAGTATTTTGAAATTAGATGATATCGATCAATAGGCACATGCTGGTTTAAATGATGGATATGGTGTGTAATTGTGGCAGCTTTTGATTACAAGAAAGCTACTTTAAATAGGCACAACCTGTTTCAATAGATACACGGTGTAAAATTATTCATCCACTGTTTAATGTTATACTTGTTTTCTGAAATTTCAGATATGCCATTTCAATATATAGATATGTTGCATTGAATTACACACGCATATATATATATATAGTTTCCACTAATAATGTTAGCTTATAAATACAATATTGCAGATATATGCTATGTTGAGAGATAAGTATACCCGGTTACATTGTACACAGACTGCCTTTGATTATATACATGTTGCTTGGAATTATTTCTAATGTTGTGAGTTACAGATAGGCCATTTTATTCATACTTAATGTTTTAAATTATATAAATGCTGATTTGAACTATACATATAAAACATTGAGTTTGATGCTGTGGATACTTAATTCAAAACGCTCTCATATTGATAAACATATCGATAAACAACAACTTGCCTTTGCATAGCGCCTTTAACGTCGTAAAACATCACAAGGCGCTTCACAGGAGCGATTATCAGACACAATTTAACACCAAGTCACATAATGAGATATTAGGACAGGTGACTGAAAACTTGTTCAAAGAGGTAGGTTTTAAGGAGCATCTTAAAGGAGATACTGCCCGCCTCACATTCAAATCTGTCGTCATCACCACCCTTCTTAAAAATCCACCCTTGACCCCTCTGTTCTTGCAAACTACCGCCCCATCCCCAACTTCCAGTTCCTCTCCAAGGTCCTTGAGCGTGTTTTCACCTCCCAAAACCATGCCTATCTTTCCTGCAACTCCATGTTTGAAACACTCCAATCAGGTCTCCGCCCCTGCCACAGCCCAGAAATGGCCCATATTGACTGTGACCATGTCAAACTGTCCCTCCTCATCCTTCTCGACCTGTCCACAGTCGTTGACATGACTGACCACTCCATCCTCCTCCAATGCCTCTCCTCTGTCATCCAGTTGGGGGGGGGGAGTGCTTCACTCACCTGGTTCCATTCTTATCTATCTAACCATAACCATAGCATCGCCTGTAATGGCTTCTCTTCCTGCCCACACACTGTTACCTCTCTGTCCCCCAAGGATCTATCCTTGGGCCCCTCCTATTTCTCATCATCATGCTGCCCCTCAGCGACATCATATGAAAACACAGCGGCAATTTCCACATGTATACTGACGACACCCAGCTCTACCTCAGCAACACATCCCTCGACCCCTTCACTGTCTCTAAATTGTCACACTGCTTGTCCGACATCCAGTACTTGAGGAGCAGACATTTTGTTCAACTAAATATTGGCAAGACCGAAGCCATTGGCTTCGGTCCCAACCACAAACTCCGTTCCCTAGCCACCAACTCCATCCCTCTCCCTGGACAATGTCTGAGGCTGAACAAGACCGTTCACAAACTTGGCATCCCATTTGACACTGAGATGATCTTCCAAACACATATCCGCTCCATCAGCAAGACCGCTTACTTCCAGCTGTGTAACATCGCCCGACTCTGCCCCTGCCTCAGCTCGTCTGCTGCTGTAACCCTCATCCGCTGCTGAAACACTCATCCCTGCCTTTTCATCTCTTGACTCGACCATTCCAGTGCTCTCTTGGCCGACCTCTCAATTTCCATCTTCCATAAACTTTAGCTCATCCGAAACTCTGCTGCCCATGTCCAAACTCGCACCAAGTCCCTATCACCCTTCACCCCTGTGCTCGCTGACCTACATTGGCTCCTGGTCCAGAACCCTTCATTTTAATATTCTCATCCTTGTTTTCAAATCTCTTCATGGCCTCGCCAGTCCCTGTCTCTGTAACCTCCTCCAGATCTGTAATACTTCCTCTCTCCCGGGTTCCTCCTCTCTCTCAACCTCTGACTTTCCGCAGTCCGGTTCCCGCTTTAATTTTCATCACTGAAATATAGTTGCACAACTGTAATTCTCAGCGCGTCTCCACTTTAAGAATGCTGTCCCGCCTCCGCTCTCTCATTGGTTCCGGCGCGCAGCAGCGTCTGGACTCGCCTGTCCATCACAGTGGAATGACGCATGACGCAGGGAGGAGATAAACCAAAATATCAACAGAAAACGCTGGAAAAACTCAGCAGGCCAGGCAACATCCGTGGAGAGAGAAAGAGAGTTAACGTTTCAGGTCGAAACCCTTCGTCGGAACCCAAACGGCTGTGCTCCAATTTATGAATAGCGCGGCCGCGGCGCTCAGTGATTGGTTCAGCGAGCTGTCCGTCACAATGCGCTGTGCTAAACAGCACTGTAATTGATCCATCACGTTTTGCGATGCGCTCTGATTGGTTGAGACAGCTGTCGGTCACATATCTGCCGCTCCGATTGGCCGCAAAACATCCTCAGAGGGCGGGGATTGTCTGCGTTCCGGCGGCGATGGATCAGTGTTGAGTGGCAGATGCAGGCAATGTCCCGGCCCGCGGCCCCGGCTCCTAATCCAGCGGGGGGACTCCGGAGGGGAGAAGCGGTTTGGGGCCGGGAATCCCCATATGACTCGGGTGGAAATCTCCGGCTCAGGGTTTCCAATGGTTGCTTCCTATGTAATCACGCTGCAGTACCCCGCTTCCGCCAGTGGCGGCGTTGCAGCAACACTTCAAACCCCCTGCTGTCAGGCTGAGAGCCCGGAACCATTCAGCGTGTGAGAGAGGGCAGCTCACTCAGCACAGACCGGGGATGGATTTTGGGATCTTCCTGCTCTATGTTTGGGGCTCAGTGCCACATCAGGTGAGAGAGGGAGGCTCACTGGGAGTAGGCTGGGCATTGAGCCCTGGGACTTCCTGCTCTGTGTGTGGGGCTCAGCAGCACAGAGTGTCAGGGAGGGCAGCTCACTCAGCACAGGCTAGGGATGGAGCCTGGGATCTTCCTGCTCTGTGTGTGGGGTTCAGTACCACAAACGCTGAGACAGGGCAGCTCACTCAGCACAGGCCGGGGATGGAGACTGGGATCTTCCTGCTCTGTGTGTGGGGTTCAGTACCACACCGGGTGAGAGAGAACATAAGAACATAACAGAAGAATTAGGAGCAGGAGCAGGCCATTTAACCCTTTGAGAATGCTCGGCCATTCAATAAGATCCTGGCTGATCTACTACCTCATCTCCACTTTCTGAACAATCCACATATCACTTGATTCCCTTAATATTCAAAAATGTATCGATCTCTGTCTTGAATATGCTTAACGACTGAGCCTCCACAGCACTCTGGGGTAGAGAATTTCAAATATTCACCACCATCTAGGCAGCTCACTTAGCACAGGTCGAGCATGGAGCCTGGGATCTTCCTGTGCTCTGTGTGTGTTGGGGCTCAGTAACTCACTGGGTGAGAGTAGGCAGCGCACTCAGCACAGGCCGGTCATGGAGCCTGGGATCTTCCTGTTCTGTGTATGGGGCTCAGTACCAAATCGGGTGAGAGAGGGCAACTCACTCAGGACCGGTCGGGCATGGAGCCCTGGGGCTTCCTGCTGTGTGTGTGGGGCTCAGAAGCACAGAGTGTCAGGGAGGGTAGAGCTCACTAAGCAAAGGCTAGGGATGGAGACATGAATCGTCCTGCTCTGTGTGTGGGCTCATCACCAAACCGGGTGAGGGAGGGCAGCTCACTCAGCACAGGCCAGGGATGGAGCCTGGGATCTTCCTGCTCTGTGTGTGGGGCTTTTACCATACCGGCTGACAATGGGCAGCTCACTCAGCACAGGCTGGGAATGGAGTCTGGGATATTCCTGCTCTGTGTGTGGGGCACAGTACCACACCGGGTGAGAGAATGCAGCTAACTTAGCACAGGCCAGGCATGAAGCCTGGGATCTTCCTGTTCTGCGTGTGCATCTCAGTAACACATTGGGTGAGAGAGGGCCACGCACTGGCAATAGGCTGGGCATGGAGCCTGGGAACTTCCTGCCCTGTGTGTGGGGCTCAGCAGCACAGAGTGTCAGGGAGTGTAGCTCACTAAGCACAGGCTAGGGATGGAGCCTGAGATCTTCATGCTCTATGTTTGGGCTCAGTACCTCACCGGGTGAGAGTGGGCAGCTCACACAGCACAGGCCGGGCATGGAGCCTGGGATCTTCCTGCTCTGTGTGTTGGGCTCGGTACCACAAAGAGTGAGAGCGGGCAGCTCACTCAGCACAGGCTGGGCATGGAGCCTGGGAGCTTCCTGTTCTGTGTGTGGGGCTCAGTACTACACTGGCTGAGAGAGGGCAGCTCACTGGGAATATGCCAGGCATGGAGCCCTGGGTCTTCCTGCTCTGTTTGTGTGTCTCAGCAGCACAGTGTGTCACTAAGCACAGGCTAGGGATGGAGTCTGGGATCTTCCTTCTCTATGTGTGTGGGCAAGTATCACAGCGGGTGAGATAGTCAAGCTCACTCAGACCAGGCGGAGATGGAGCCCTGTGTCATCCTGCTCTGTGTGTGGGGCTCAGTACCACAAAGGGTGAGAGACGGCAGCTCACTAAGCCCAGGCTAGATATGGAGCCTGGCATCTCCCTGCTCTGTGTGTGGGGCTCAGTACCACAACGGTGAGAGAGGGGCGCCCACTCATCAGAGGCCGGGAATGGAGCCTGGGATCTTCCTGCACTGAGTGTGGGGCTCAGTACCACACCGGGTGAGGGAGGGCAGCTTACTCAGCACAGGCCAGGGATAGAGGCTGGGTTCTTCCTGCTCTATGTGTGGGGCTCAGTACCACATAGTGTGAGAGAGGGCAGCTCACTCAGCACAGGCTAGGGATGGAGCCTGGGATCTTCCTGTTTTGTGTGTGAGGCTCAGTACCACACCAGGTGAGAGAGGGCAGCTCACTCAGCACAGGCTAGGGATGGAGCCTGGGATCTTCCTGTTCTGTGTGTGAGGCTCAGTACCAGATAGTGTGAGAGAGGGCAGCTCAATCAGCACAGGCTAGGGATGGAGCCTGGAATCTTCCTGTTCTGTGTGTGGGGCTCAGTACCACATAGTGTGAGAGAGGGCAGCTCACTCAGCACAGGCTAGGGATGGAGCCTGGGATCTTCCTGTTCTGTGTGTGAGGCTCAGTACCAGATAGGGTGAGAGAGGGCAGCTCAATCAGCACAGGCTAGGGATGGAGCCTGGAATCTTCCTGTTCTGTGTGTGGGGCTCAGTACCACATAGGGTGAGAGAGGGCAGCTCACTCACTTCTCCCAGTCGGGGAACACTTCAGCAGTCAAGGACATTCAGCCTCGGATCTGCGGGTAAGCGTTCTCCAAGGCATCCTTAGAAACACACGACAACGCAAAATCATCGAGCAGAAACTGACAGCCAAGTTACGCACTCATGAGGACGGCCTCAACCGGGATCTTGGGTTTATGTCACGATACATGACGTGATCCAGACTCGAGTCGTCGTTGGCTTGTTCACAGATGTGATTCCCAGTAAAAAAGTAAAAATTTTAAAGTTTATCGTTTCCCATACCGACTGCGGCTTTTGACACATTGGACCCCCTGTGGCTCCACCTCATTGTCTCAGTTGTATCTTGCTATGTCTTTGATGTGGTACCTTCCTGGCTGACCTGATTGCCTTTTGTCACACCTCGGCAGATAAACAGTCAGGATGATTTAAATGTAGTCGTCTGCCATTGTAAGTTACACATGCATTGTTCTCTATCTATATATACTTTGTCGACTCTGTATTTCTTTACTTCACCTGAGGAAGGGGTGTAAGCTCCGAAAGCTTGTGATTTCAAATAAAACTGTTGGACTATAACCTGGTGTTGTGCGACTTCTCATTTTTTTTCACTCAGCACAGGCTAGGGATGGAGCCTGGAATTTTTCTGCTCTGAGTGTGGGGCTCAGTACCACACTGGGTCAGAGCAGGTCAATCACTACAGACCGGTAATGGAGCGTGGGATCATGCTGCTCTCTGTGTGGGGCACAGTACCACACCGGGTGAGAGAGGGCAGCTCACTCAGCACAGGCCGGGCATGGAGTCTGGTATCTGCCTGCTCTGTGTGTGGGGCTCAGTACCCACCGGGTGAGAGAGGGCAGCTCACTCAGCACAGGCCGGGCATGGAGTCTGGTATCTGCCTGCTCTTTGTGTGGGGCTCAGTACCACACCGGGTGAGAAAAGGCAGCTCACTCAGAACAGGCGGAGATAGAGCCTGGGATCTTCCTGCTCTGTGTGTGGGGCTAAATTTACAGCATGTGTAGGAAAGTTCAGCGCGATCTTGTGCGTGAGACGAGCATAGAAACCTTTTGTTCGGAGCTGCGCCCTTGAGGCACGTTTTGTGTTGTCAGGTAAACTGCTATAGTGAAAGCACGAACTTAAAAGCAGAAAATGCTGGAAATATTCTGCAGCTCAGGCAGCATCTGTGGAGAAATATTCCTTTTAACAGGACGTCACTGTCCACTTTGATTGATACATCACGTAGCTGATATCTTACAATTCCAACACCTCCATGCAAGGAACACTTCGGGCGGAAATGAGTAATTTGCTGATCTGAGCAAATAGAGTGAGGCAGCAAAACAAAACTCCCCACTGCGGATTGCGCAAGGATGGAACTCAGATGCAGGAGTCTTGTATGTGTTGAAGAAAAGGAAAAAAATCCAGTCTTAATTGCAATAATGATGGAATTTTAAATCATGCGTGTAGAGCAGAATCGATTAGCGGTCCACCGCCTTAACCTCTCAACCACATCGCCCCGTGAACACAGCTCAGAACGCGCTTTTATTTCCTTCTTTCTCAACACAAAGCCATGGACTCAATGCGTATGCAGCCGGAGAGCCAACTTTCCATTATCACTCACCAGAGTTAGAACCGAATGTCACTGGCATGGTAGCGTGGCCGAGCGGTTTTAGGCGCTGAACTCTTTGGGGGCGTAGGTTCAAGTCCCACCTTCTGCCATAATGTTTCTGATATTGGTGTTTTCAGAAGCAATGCAAGTTACAAAGTTCAATCAAGCTAAAAGAAAATGTTTTATTGCTCAGGTCAGGCAGCAGCTATTGAAACATAATCTTCACCAAGAATCCTTATTTTTTAAGTGGCGTCATGCGTGGTGATGCTGTTATCTGTGGCGCCGTGTCCTGGTAAAACTCTGTGTTGTGGCCCCAGCAACGCTGATTCGAACCCTAATCAAGGCATAGCTGGCTTTATATTTTATACTCTCCTCATCTGCTGATAAAATGCAGCAAGAAATCAATTTACCAATTTCCAGCCAGGGGAAACAACCTCTCAGCATCTACCCTGTCAATCCCATTCAGAAACTTGTATGTTTCAACCTCTCATTCTTCTAAACTCTAGAAAGTATAGGCCCATTCTACACAATCTCTCCTCATAGGACAGCCCTCTCATCCCAGGAATCAATCTAGTGAGCCTTCGCTGCACCGCCTCAAGGCAAGTATATCCTTCCTTAGATAAGGAGATCAGACTGTGCACAGTGCTCCAGGTGTGGTCTCACCAAGGCCCTGTACAATTGTAGCAAGACTTCTTTGCTCTTATACTTCAACCCCCTTGCAATAAAGGCCAACATGCCAATTGCCTTCCTTATTGCTTGCTGCACCTGCATGCTAGCTTTCAGTGTTTCTTGCACGAGGACACCCAAATGTCTCTGAAAACCAACATGTGTAAGTTTCTCACCATTTAAAAAATATTCTGTTTTTCTATTCTTCCTACCAAAGTGAATAACCTCACATTTCCCTATATTATACTCCATCTGCCACCTTACTGCCCACTCACTTATTCTATCTATATCCCTTTGCAGACTCTTTGTATTCTCCTCACAGCTTACTGTCCCACCTAGTTTTGTATCATCAGCAAACGTGAATACATTATATTTGGACCCTTCAGCTAGGTCATCAATATAGATTGTAAATAGCTGAAGCCCCAACACTGATCCTTGAGTCACCCCATTAGTTGCAGCCTGCCAACCTGAAAAAGATCCGTTTATCCCTACTGTCTCTTTTCTGTCCGTTAGCTAATCCTCTATTCATGCTACTATATTACCCCCAACCCCATGAGCCCTAATCTTGTGTAGAAACCTTTTATGTGGCACGGTATCGAAAGCCTTTTGGAAATCCAAATATACTACATCCACTGCTTCCCCTTTATCTACACTGCTAATTACTTCCTATACAACTCGAATAAATTTGTCAAGCACGATTTCCCTTTCATAAAACCATGTTGACTCTGCCTAATCATGTTATGATTTTCTAAGTGCCCTGATATCACTTCCTTATTAATGGATTCCAGCATTTTCCCGACGACTGATGTCAGACTAACTGTCCTGTAGTCCCTTGCTTTTTTCCCTCTCTCCTTTCTTGAATAACGTTGTTACTTTTGCGACATTACAATCCCCTGGGACCATTCCAGAATCTAGGGAATTTTGGAAGATCAAAACCAATGCATCCACTATCTCTTCAGCCACATCTTTTAGAACCCGAGGATGTAGGCCGTCAGGTCCAGGGGATTTGTCGGCTTTTAGTCCAATCAGTTTCTCCAGTACTTTATCTCTACTTATATTAATTATGTTAAGTTCCTCACCCTCATTAGATCCTTGGTTCCCCTCCATTTTTGGTATGCTTTTTGTGTTTTCTACTGTGATGACAGATACAAAATATTTGTTTAACGTTTCTGCCATTTCCTTATTCACCATAATAATTTCTCCTGTCTCAGCCTCTAAGGGACCAACGTTTTCTTTTGGTACTCACTTCCTTTTTACATACTTGTAGAAGCACTTACAATCTGCTTTTACATTTCTTGCTAGCTTTCTCTCATATTCTATTTTTTACCTTTTTTTTTCATTTCATCAAATAATAAATTGAATAATGGGAAAAGGCAAAGGGCTGGTTATCGGGCAAAAATGAAACAAAGGATGGTCCAGAGGTGGTGTTAGTGGTAACAGCAGAACCATCACCAGCATCTGCTGCCCCAGAGAATGGGAGCGCTGGTTAGGACCGATTTGTTGAACTTACTGTTGAGGCCGGAAGGCTGTAAATTGCCTGATCGAAAGATGAGGTGCGCACCCCTTTTAATCAGACCAGGCAGGCTGGCCTCGTCGGTTAGATTTCCGGCCAATACAGAGCCCTGTCCGGTTTGAATTCGGCACCCGTGTGACCAATTCAAAAGCCAGCTTCTCACATCCTTTCAGCGCTAGAGAAAGCAGGACTGACTAATATTCAGGGCAGCGGGTGTTTCAAGAAGATTTGGAGATTGACGCTAAATGTAAGTTTATCCCAATTCAGGCGAGCTCATGGGTGCAGAAAGCAAAATGTAAAGGTCCTGCATTGGCTGGAATCGAGCACGGGTGTAAGACGTCCAATGAGACAACGAGCAGAATACAACTGGGAGCCGTTAACTTTACTCAGTTGGCTGGTTTTCACTTTCCTCCTGTGAAGTTCTGGAATTTCGGACGACGTGGGAAAAACGGCACGAAATCATATGTTTTTAATTTATAACATTGATGTTTTCTGCAAAGTGGATCGGCTGTGAGAAGCTGATTTTTCACTGAATGCCAGCGGGCCTCGTCCGGGATGTGAATCCCGTACCTCTCGCATCTCAACTATGAAAATCCCAAAGCGAGAATCATATCCATAAAACAACGAGCCGCCGACAAAAAAGTTCGCTTCTCATTAAGTATTGAAACGTCAGATTCTGACGGTACTGAAGCAAATATTCGACCCAGCGTGCCTGTGCTGTGTCTCTGAGAGTGCTATCTAATTAGTCCCAATCCCCATAGTCCTAAAAAAAAATTCCCTTTGAAGTATATATTAGTAATTTGAGACATGACGTGAGCTAAGTGTAGCATGCTTGAGAGCAAAAGGTGAATTTGGACATGAAGCTTAAGGTGATTGACAAAGAAATAGAGGCGACAAACATTTAGCAAAATAACGACGAGGATGGGATTCGAACACTCGCGTGCAGATCACAATTGATTAGGAGTACAATCGCTTTAACCTCTCGGCCACCTCATCTCATGTGCATGCACTTATCAGCCATTCCATTTCCAGCTTTGTAAATCCAGGCAAGAAAGTCCCCTTCACCACTTGTCCTGCCCGTGCACCCTGATCGAAAATGTTGAAAAAGTACAATCAGCTTCTGTAAGCAAAAGGCCTTCCGTTACTTCAGGTGAGGGACTGTCAGAAATGGTCGGTTTTAAGACAGATTCACAACAGAGAAGAAAACGTGTCGCCCAGTGAGTTAAACGACCCCGGACAGACAGAAACCTGCAATTTTCTAATAACTTAACATTCAGCACCGAAAATTAGACGCCTTATCCAGTAGGCCACGCGGCTGCTGCCTCCACCCAGCCTCTTGTTGTGGGGAGAATTGTAAGCAAATTCAGGGCAACAGCTCATGTAAAGGAGTGGATTTCGGAAAATATGAACATATTTCCAATTAATGAACAGATGCGCTGCGACCTGGGTTCACACCTGCGCAGAGAAACCCAATATAACTTCGAAAACAACACCTGAACAACTCGGTCATCACAGCTGAAATCGCACTCCTTTTAAAAAGACTAACACGCAGAATGACCCGGGACTGTGAGCTCACCCGTTTTAAATGACACAAAATGATCCGGGACTGACAACAATCCCGATTACAATTAGTAGCGAAATCAGGCGCCTTATCCATTAGGCCAAGGAAATTTCGTGTGCAATCCGGCTATTTTGCTTCCACAGGCCGGCCCTGCTTTCGCAAAGCTTGGCTGTCGAGCGGTCCCGCGGGTCTAACTGTAGCGAATGGGACATGTGTCCGCAGGAACATCGGTGGGAGCAGAGCAAACTTAACGGCCTAAGTAGGTGAAAGTGAATGTTAGATTAAGGTCATGCCGCAGGAAAGTGACACTGAAATGGAAGGAGGAAAGTAAACGAGGGCTATTGATTGTCGAAGGAAGGTCACCGCCGCCTGTCACTGATATGCATCAGCTACCTGTCACTGCCTCTTGGAGTCTGAGGCTGTCTTGTATTGATCTATCTCTCTTGTCTATTCCGCCATGTATATCGATGCTTCCTGTATCTCTCGCTGCGTTTACCTCAGTGTCAATCTGTGAGTTGATTCTGAATGAATACTAGTGTTTCTGTCTTACATGAAATAAATGAGAGGATCAGACAATTCTTCCTCGACACTGGGGAACTAATGAGCTAGCACTTATAACAAAATATTGTTTATTGTGATGCAGCAAATACCATATTCCATCTTGAATGATTTAGGTTCAATTCTGTGCAAAAAGAAACTGTGACCCCAACGTGTTACCATTAGGCCGCCTTTTAATTTGACGTCACAAACGCCACCATTGCACCTCAAGGTGATTCATAACTAATAAACAGAGAAGTCAAGCAGTGAAACGGTATTTGTAGAAAGGGTTGTGAACTGTGGAATGCACTGGCCCAGAGCAGCAGATTTGAAACAAGGTTTAAAAAGCGGCAGCGTGTGGGAGGAAGGGGAGAGAGAGGCAAGAGAGCCACAGGAAAGCCACACAGCAGCTTTGGGAGTTTTCCCTGACCACAGCATAGTTGCGCACGGCACGGATATTTTTGCTGTTAAATATGAATAAATGCAACGTATGTTTGCCGCTGTTTATGTTTTTATCCTGTTACCGCCATTAGTACATAGGAACAGGGGGAAGCATTCAGACCATCAAGCCATTTCCGCCATTCAATAAAATCATGGCTGATCTGTCTCTTAACTCCATCTATCTGCGATGTTTCAATAAACCTACAAATCCTTGCCTAACAAAAATCAAACAATCTCAATTTGGAAATTGTCAATTGACCCCCAGCTTCAATGGCTTTTTGGGGGAGAGAGTTCCAGATTTCCACTACCCTCTGTGTGAAGAAGCGCTTCCTTACATCATCCGTGAACTGGATAAGCTCAAATTTTACTGTTATGGCCCATTGTGCTGGACCCTCCCACCAGAGGTAAGAGATTCTCTCTCTCTTACACCTATTTGTTTGCAGTTCTGACCGAAGTCCACACCCCAGAACATTAACTGCCCCTCTGATCCTGTCTCTCTAATTTGGATTTTGAGCCCATGCCTCTTTCCCTGATGATTCTTTTCGCCCTGTCTCTGTAATTGCATTTGTTGTAGATCACTGGCAGCAGGCGGCAGAAGCGAGCGGGATATGGGCGCTGACAGGGAATGCTGCTTCTCATGGCTGTCTCACACCCCGCGGGGGTGGCGGGGTTATGAAAGCCTTCATGTGGCATAAAGTCAGAATTGATGATGCGGTGTCTCAAAGTACCACCCTATAATGGAAGAGCCTGTATATGGGGGTATTAGAGACACAACAGGATTTCGGGAACGCGTCTGACTCCAGATCATAAGACCGCCTGTTCTAATCACGCCCGGGTCGCGGCTACTTTTATACCAGATGTGTGTCTGAATAAATCGAAGCCCCTCACAATAAACACTCTCACCTTTCACTTATAAGCGGACGAGATTCTCGGAGTGATGTGTCTGATCCTCTCATTTATGCGTGTGTACAAACTTCAGGAAAAGAAGGAGGTGGAAATGATCTACAGGGAAATCTTCTAAACATACCTTCAAGTCTCACGTTCACCCACAAAGAAGCACAAACTCACATATTCAGACCCAAATTGTGTAATTGGCTCTGTGGCGCAATGAATGGCGCATTAGATTTCTAGTTAAATGTCTTGGTCATAAGTCATTCAAAGGGTAGCGGGTTCGAGTCCCGCTCCAGAGTCGCTGTTGCAGCCAGGTTTCGGTGATGAACTTCTGCAGCTAAACCACAACTTGTTCATTGATGTCTTTCAAGAAATGGGAATCGCCAATTAGGCCGCTTGAATTGTGATTAATTAACATGTCAACTTCAATCTGCGCACCCCTGCAAATATTTTCTTTACTCCACGTGTGTTGTGTCGACAAACCCTGTGCATTCTGTCCTCGGGAGCTCAAACATTCTCTGGGGAAAAGACATTCCGACCTTCTGCAACGGAAAAAAATGATTTAAACCTGCGAACCTCCCCCATATCAATCACTGAAACCCCCGAGCGAAAATCAAACCCCGAGACCAACGAGCCGCTGGAAACGAATCCGTAAATTTCGTTGCCACCCACAGCCGATCAGCCATCCTTTCAGACCGCTTCTGTCCATCCAATCCCGCTTTCTTATACAATGTACAGCAATATCAAGTGGTACATGAAATATTTCAAGTCAACAATTTTAGCCTCACTTCACCAGATTCGGTTTGAAAGTTCGAATTTTACTTTGACTTTTCTGAATTACTTTCCCTGCCGTCCCAGTCATTATTTCTTTCTTTACCCTTTTCTGCTGGTGTTGCAGGTTCGGGGTAATTTCATCCGGGGTGCTATTTTCTTCCAAATGAATGACACAAAGCGCAATTTGTTGTGAGGCCGAAATAGCTCAGCTGGGAGAGCGTTAGACTGAAGATCTAAAGGTTCAATCCCGGGTTTCGGCAGTTTTATGTTATTTTGTGTCTCTTTATTTGGTCCGATTCTCGAACGGAACAATTTCCTCTGAAGTTCTTCATCCGGCACTGAAGGGTCGGGGTTGAATAGAGAAAGAAAGACTTGCATTTCTACAGCGCCTTTCTCCACCACCGGACGTCTCAAAGCGCTTTGCAGCCAATGAAGTACTTTTGAAGTGGAGTCACTGTTGTAATGTAGGAAACGCGGCAGCCAATTTGCGCACAGCAAGCTCCCACAAACAGCAATGTGACAATGAGCAGATCATCTGTTTTTGTTATGATGGTTGAGAGACGTCAAGTGTGGGAATATTTATATCCTTTGTATTTAGCTTTTATTTCTCGATCTCCTTCTGCCCTTTTCTCTGTTTTTTTTCTCTCTCGGTGCCGTGTGAACATTTGATTTGATGCATTTGCCCTAAACTGATGCCTTTTGCACATCTCGGAGCGGTCAGATACGCTCTGTCTGTCTGTTACTGCTTGTGACCATTAACGGGAACAGGCCGCGAGTTAAACCTTTATCAGCAAACCGAAGAAAGACAAATAAACATAAAGATCTGTTATTCCGCCCCAGTGCAAAGGTGCAATGGATATTATTTAAATAAAATTCCCCCTGACATTGTGAGCGTTTTTTTGTAAAGGCATTATTTGCACCACCTCCAACCAACTGAGCTGACGGCCGCAAAGACTCGCCTGGAGTGGGTGCGAGCTCCAGGCTGTGCGGTTTGTGTTTCACTTCTCAGACTGGGTGACAGAGTTACTGTACAAACAATGAACACACCACATCCCTTAAACATTGTTCCGAAATAAAATAGAAATTGCCAAACAAAAACTGAGTGTGTAACTCTAAAGTAACAGAAAAAGAGCACTTAATTCTGAAAAACACTGAGTTCCCCTCCTTCAAATACTGCCCTGATATAGACCCCTAAACTGACAGTCATGAAACTTCTGTGAATCCGGCGTTGTATTCCGAACACGCAGCCTTTTGAAGGGGAATCAGACACGCTCCCGTTGCGCCACAGTGAACGGATTGAAGTCGGGACCATAGGAGGGAGATCGGTGCGGACCGCCGCCCGGGCTCTCGGAGTGCGAGAGACGAAGCAGCAGCAGCCAGACAGCCTCAACAACAGCGCAGGATCCCCGCTCTCTAATCCAGCCGCTGCCGGTCCGGGTCTGAGCCGGCACTTTACTGAACGATCCCGGTGCAGCTCACACACAGTCTCACGAATCCTACCCCTGACAGAGTCACTTCTTTAAACGTTGTTTAGATTTAGAGAATCCTCATCTGACCTCCGATCTGTCAGTTCAGTGTTTTATTTAAACTGATACTTGGAGCTCTGTTTTACAGGGTTCCGGCTGTTTTAGTATTTCTCAGCCCCATTACTCCCATTATTAACACTTTTTGCTGCTAACTGCTGCTTGATACAAAGTGCCCGAGAATGAGGGAATTTCCCTGGAGTCTGGGGAACGGACTCGGATTCCTCGCAACCCAAAAATCCACAAAGTTATTGTCACTGCTGCTGTACAGGATTAAAGGAAGGGACCGAACCAGAAATGGTTTTAATTATCACTGACAAATTAGGGTAAAATTGAAATGATACAGTCTGCTTCTCTGCGGGTCTGACTCACAGCCAGCACCACTGTCTGTCTGTCTCTTTGTCTCCCGCTCTATCCGTCTGATTGAGTGTCTGTCTTATTCTCCAGCTCTTCGTTTGCTGAGTGCAGACCTCCGGACCCGTTTGACTGACTAACTACTGTGACTCAGGGTCTGCCAATTTATGGGCCCAAATGGCCACATTTCTGATTTGCTGCCACCGCTCTTTGTCACGGGCCTGTCGCTGTCTCTCAGGATGTCAATACGCTGAAAGAAAGTTCCCTTCACCGCTTGGCCTGCCCGTGCACCCAGATCTACATTGTTGAAAATGTACAATCAGCTTCTGTAAGCAAAAGGCCTTCCGTTACTTCAGCTGAGGGACTGTCAGAAATGATCGGTTTCAAGAGAGATTCAGAACAGAGAAGAAAAAGTTTCGCCCAGTGAGTTAAATGACCGCGGCAAGACTCGAACCTGCAATCTGATAATAGCACCAAAATCAGATGCCTGATCCAATAGGCCAAGGACATTCCGTGTGCAAGCCGGCTATTTTGCTTTCCAATGCCGGCCCTACTTTCGCAATGCTTGTCTGTCGAGCGGTCCCGCAGGTCTAAATGTATCGACTGCTTTCAAAGCACCAATTCAGATTGGTGTGAATGGGACATGTGCCCCAGGAACAGCGGTGGGAGCAGAGCAAACTTAACGGCGTAAGTAGGTGAAAGCTGACTGTTAGATTAAGGTAATGCCGCAGGAAAGTGACAATGAAATGGAAGGAGGAAAGTAAAGGAGCGCTATTGATTGTGGAAGGAAGAAAAAGCTGGGAGAAGAGGCGGTTTTGAATTATGGAGCATCAAGCTCAGGCATGTGAGAGCGCGGGGTTTTGAAGGAGTAAATAGGTTTTCACCGCAAACAAAATAATAGTTGTTTCATGGAAAAAAGACTGATTTCTCGCCGCGTTCTTTCAGCAGGTGCCGCAGAGAATCGAAGATATAAAGCGAGCTGTGCCGTAACTCGGAATCGAACCGTAGTTGCTGCGGCCACAACGCAGAGTACTAGATACCTAAACGATCACGGCGCTACACATCAGCTGCTGCAAGTCTTCACTGACCACAGCAAAGTCACGCACAGCACTGCTTAGAAAAGAAGGATTTTTGCTAAAGAGGACAAAATAAGCCCGACCAGAAATTTTGGCAGCGATAGGATTCGGCCCCGCATCGACTGGAGTTTTAATCCAGCGCCTCAAGCCGCTCGGAGACACTACCACAAAGATCCGCTTTCGGTTCTGAAGCTGCTGACTGCTGTTTGATCGCCGGCTTTCTTGCTGATTAGCCGAGAAGTCCAGGGGTTGGAAACCTGTGTGAAAGGACATGCAGTCTGAGGGAGCTCCTGTGATGACCCTACCCAGTCTGATCTACAGCCGCAGCACCGGCCGCTTGCAGCTGCGATCACCGAGTGTTTGGAAATGAAATCGAGCGGGATGTTTCTGCGCAGATGTGGAACCTGCTCACAGCGCTGCTGTTTCAAGCTCTCTTCCTGAACCGGTCTGAAAGGATGGCTGATCAGCTGTGGGAGGCGGTGCTGTGCTGCCCGTCACTAATGTCAGTGACTCGTCTGTCAGCTGGCTGCATGTGTCCAGTGTGAAACCTGCCTGAGCGCCCAGCAGACTGACTTTAGTTCGAGCATTTTTTAATTTGTTTTAAAAACATAAGAACATAAGAAATAAGAGCAGGAGTAGGACGTACGGCCCCTCGAGCCTGCTCCGCCATTCAATAAGATCATGGCTGATCATCGACCTGAACTCCACTTTGCCGCCCGATCTCCACATCCCTTGATTGCTCTAGAGTCCAAAAATCTATCGACCTCAGCCTTGAATATATTCAAAGATTCAGCATTCACAGCCCTCTGGGGCAGAGAATTCCAAAGATTCACAACCCTCTCAGTGAAGAAATTCCTCCTCATCTCAGTCTTAAATGGCCTACCCCTTCTTCTGAGATTCTGCCCCCTAGTTCTAGACAATCCAACCAGGGGAAATAACCTCTCAGCATCTACCCTGTCAATACCCTTCAGAACCTTGTATGTTTCAATGAGATCACCTCTCATTCTTCTAAACGCCAGAGAGTATAGGCCCATTCTACACAATCTCTCCTCATAGGACAGCCCTCTCATCCCAGGAATCAATCATGGAGCCTCTGAACATTCGTTGCACCGCCTCCAAGGCAAGTATATCCTTCCTTTGATACGGAGATCAAAACTGTGCACAGTACTCCAGGTGTGGTCTCACCAAGGTCCTGTACAATTGTAGCAATACTTCCTTACTCTTATACTCCAATCCCCGTGCAATAAAGTCCAACATGCCATTTGGCTTCCTTGTTGCTTGCTGTACCTGCATGCTAGCTTTCTGTGCTTCTTGCATGAGGACACCGAAATCCCTCTGAACACCAACATTTGAAAGTTTCTCATCATTTAAAAAATATTCTGTTTTTCTATTCTTCCTACCAAAGCGAATAACCTCACATTTCCATACATTATACTCCATCTGCCACCTTACTGCCGACTCACTTAGTCTATCTATATCACTTTGCAGACTCTTTGTGTTCTCCTCACAGCTTACTGTCCCACCTGGCTTTGCATCATCAGCAAATTTGGATACATTACACTCAGTCCCTTCATCTAAGTCATTAATATAGATTGTAAATAGCTGAGGCCCCAACACTGATCCTTGCGGCAACACACTAGTTGCAGCCTGCCAACATGAAAAAGATGCATTTATCCCTACTCTATCTTTTCTGTCCGTTAACCAATCCTCTCTCCATGATGGTATATTACCCCCAACCCCATGAGCCCTAATCTTGTGTAATAACCTTTTACGTGGCACCTTATCGAATGCCTTTTGGAAATCCAAATATACTACATCCACTGGTACCCCTTTATCTACCCTACAAGTTACATCCTCAAAAAACTCTCAATAATTTGTCAAACACGATTTGCCTTTCATAAAACCATGTTGACTCTGCCTAAACATGTTATGATTTTCTAAGTGCCCTGATACCACTTCTTTAACAATTGATTCCAGCATTTTCCCGACGACTGATGTCAGGCTAACTGCCCTGTAGTTCCTTGTTTTTTCTCTCCCTCCTTTCTTGAATAGCGGTGTAACATTTGCGACCTTCCACTCCGCTGGGACCGTTCTTGAATCTAGGGAATTTTGGAAGATCAAAACCAAAGCATCCACTATCTCTTCAGCCACTTCTTTTAGAACGCTAGGATGCAGGCCATCAGGGCAAGGGGATTGTCGAATTTTAGTCCCATTAGTTTCGCTAATACTTTTTCAATAATAATATTAATTTATAACGTAATTAATATTATTAGTGAAAAAGTTCCTCTCCCTCATTAGACCCTTGGTTTCGAAGAGTTGCCCTGAGCAGGTTGTGAGTTTCCTTCTGGAGAGCGGTTTGCCAATCCAGCTACGAGGAAAAGTGGGTTGTGACTGGAGTCACTTGTGTAACAGGAAGTGTCGGGGCGGCAGTTTCCCTTCCTGAAGGACATCAAGTTTTGCTGCATAATTTCACCGTCCAGCCCCAGAAACAACTAACCCTGGCCTAGAACGTGACTCTGACCAAAAACTAAAGTTGGCGAGTAAAGCTAGACTGCATAGGTCGACTTAACCGAGACAAGACTTCCAATCCCTTATTGATTAGTTCAATCCCATTGATTATTAGTCAAACTAGATGTGCCACAGAACATATTACATTTGAAAGTCTTTCACTTTACCCAGCTGCTTGGTTTTCACGTTGCTTCAGTGAAGCTCCATAAATTCAGGCAAGGTGGGGAAAAAGGCGCGAAATCTCAGTTATGTTAAATTTGAAGTCTACATGTTTTCTGCAAATTCGATAAGCTATGAGAAGCTTATTTTTGACTGAAACAAAAGCGGGGCTCGTCCAGGATCTCTCGCATTTCAACTGTGAAAATCCCAAACCGTAAATCATAACCCGAGATTAACGAGCCGCGGACAAAGTGCCGCTGAGCTCATGAAGCATTGCAATCTCAAAATAGAGCCTATAAAATTAGAAGAGATAACATTTCATCACAATTTGGTTGAAGGGAACAAAAGTTAATAAACTTTTCACCGTCACTCGGTCACCGGGTTCGGCATTCCTTCAATCGGTAGAATAAATTATCGGTTGTTAGAATTGTTTCCACTGGGTTGAATAATTTCTGTGTGAGGAGTGTTCCAGCGTCGAAAACCAGGGGAACGCGCCGACCGAGCTGTGTCTTGATCGCTTCTCGGCAGTCGGACAGTTAGGCCTTCATCTAAAATGAGCTGTCTGGGTCTTTGTAGACGCAGTCTGAGTCTGTGTCGTATTTGTCCAGGTCTGTGTAGGCGATACATTTGTCTGTGTCAGAGCTTTCTTGGTTTGTGTAGGGGCATTGTGTGTCTATGTAGGGGCTGTACGGGACTCTGTAGGAGCAGTTTGTGTCTGTGTAGGATCTGCTGGGTCTGTGTAAGAGTTGCCTGGTTCAGCATTGGATCACTTGGAAATATGTAGGAGCAGTCTTTGTCCGTGGAGGAGCTGCATAGGTCCGTGTAGGAACAGCCTGAGTCTTTATAGGAGCTGTTGCACCTGTGTACGTGTTCCATGTGACTAGGCGCCTTATGGATATTTGCAGGCCTTTTCTGGGTCTGTGTAGGAGATCTCTGGAATTTTGAATCTAGCTGTCTGGGTCTGTGTAGGAGCTGATATCTGGGCCCGTGTAGGTCCTGCCTGGCTCTGTTTATGAGCGGTCGAGCCCTATGTAGCAGCTGCTGGGTTTGTCCAGGAGTCCCTTTGTCTTCGTAGGACCTGACTGGGTCTGTGTAGCAGCGGTCTGAATCTGTGTAGGAGCTGTTGAGGCTGTGTAGGAGATGTCTGGGTTTGTGTCGGACATGTCTAGATCTGTGAAGGAGGTGCTGGATCTGTGTAGGAGCTACTGGGCCGCTGTGGGAGCTGCCTGGGTCTGTGAAATTAGCTTTCTCAGTCTGTGAATGGAGCTGTCTGGGTCTGCATAGGAGCGGTCTAAGCTTTTGTAGGAATTGTCTGGGCGCGTGTGCAACTGCCGTTGTCTGTGCAGGAGGTCCTGGGTCAGTGTAGGTGCTCCCTAGCTCTGTATTTGAGTGTCTGTGTCTGTGTTGCAGTTCCCTGTGTCAAGGTTGGAGCTGTCTGTGTCTATGTAGGAGCTGTCTAGGTCTATGTAGGCCCAGCCGAAGCTGTTTAGGTGCTGTCTGTATTCGTGTAAGCGCTGTCTGGGTCTCCAAAATGAGCTTTCTAGGTCTGTGGTCTAGGCGCTCTCTGGATCTGTGTAGGAGCTGTGTAGGTCTGTGTAGGAGTTTTCTGGCTCTTTTTCGCAGCTGTCTGGCTCTGTGTCTGAGCTGTCTGTGTCTGTGAAGCAAATCGCTGGGTCATTGATGAGAACTGTCTGGGTCAGTTTAGGAGCAGCCTGGGTTTATGTAGGACCTGTCTGTGTCTGTTAAGATGCCGTCTAGATCTGTGTAGCAGCTGCTGGATCTGTGTAGGAGCTGATTGTTTCAGTGTAGGAGCAGCCCGTGTCTGTGTTGCAGCTCCGTTTGCCAGGGTTGGATTTCGCTCTGTCTGTGGCGGAGCACGCTGAGTCTGAGTAAGAGATGACTTGATCTGTGTGTTGTTGTCCAGCACTGCGTCTGTGTCTGTGTCGGACCTGCCTGGGTCTGTGCCGGAGCTCACGGAGTCTGTGTCAGAGCTCGCTCTGTCTGTGCCAGAGCTGTCTGTGGCTACATTGGAACTGTCTGATTCCATGTCAGAACCCGCTTGCCCTGCGTTGGAGCTCGCTGGGTCGGTGTAAGAGATGACTTGGTCTGTGTGGAATTGTCCAGCACTGCGTAGTGGTGTCTGTGTCTGTGTAGGAGCACCTGTGTCTGTGTAAGAGCTGTCTGGGTCAGTGTGGATTTGTCAGGGTCTGCGTAGGAGTGTCTGGCCTAGATAGTAGTGTCTGGGTCCCTGTAGAAGCTTCCTGGGTCTGTGAAGGTGCTTTATTTGTCAGTGCAGGAGCCGTCTGCCTCTGTGTGGGAGCGGTGTAGGTGTGTGTAGGAGCATGCTGGATCTGTGTGTTTTGTCTGGGTCTGTGTAGGAGTTTTTTTTGGTCCTTTTTGGGAGATTGAGGGTGATGTTCTGAAGTGTCTGTGCCTGTGTAGAAGCTGTCTGGGTGAGGATAGGAGCTGAATTTCCACATGTTTCCTTGTTCTTTTCCATAACTACTCTAAACTCAATGATGTTTTGATAACTCTTTCACAAATTCCTCTCCCACTGAATCATACTCCAGTCATCACACTTCATTCCTCGGAAAAGATTTGAGCACTGCTCTCTTCCTTGTTGGGCTGTAAACACCCTGATCAAGAAAGTTATCTTGTATACTGTTCAGGAATTCCTCTTTGCCCTTTACAGTGTTACTAAACCAGTCTATATTAGGATAATTGATGACCCCATTATCACTATTCTAAAGTTCCTGCATCTTTCGGCAATTTGCCTGCACATTTGCTCCCCTCGTTCCTTCCCACTATTTGGTGGCCTTTAGTATACACCCATCAGCGTAATATCTCCTCTATTCTAGCCAGGTAGATTCTGTCTTTGAACCTTCAAGAACAACATTCCTTTATATTCCTGTAACAGTATAATTGATCAATACTGCCACCATCTCCTTTTTCATTCCCTATGTTTGTAGAGCTCATTGCAGCCACGAATATTAAGAGCTCATTCCTCTCCTTGTTTGAGGCTGGTCTCCTTATTGCCACTATATCATACTCCCATGTGGTTACTTGTGCCTGCAGCTCACTAACCTTACTTATCACACTCCGGGCATTTACGCACATGCGCGCTAAGCTTATCTTAGTCAACTTTGCATTCCCCCTGTCTGACCCCTCCTATTTCTGAACTACTCTTTATTCTAATGCTATTTGTGTTCCCCAGTCCTCCGTGCACCTTGTATCATCTCTCTAATGCTTCATCCTCGTTCCCCTCTCCCTGTCAAGTAACTTTAAACCCTCCCCCACCTCACCAGTTAACCTCCCTGCGAGGAAATTGCTCCCAGCCCGGTTGAGGTGCAACCCGACAAACGTGGCATTCCTCCTGCTCCAGAACTGGCTCCAATGTTCTAGGAATCTGCAGCCCTCCCTTCTGTACCAGTTCACTAGTCACGTGTTAACCACTCTTATCTTACTGTTTCTATACTCTGTAGCACGTGGCACTGGGAGAAATCCAGCGATTGCTACCTTTGAGGTCATGCGCTTTAACTTCCTGCCTTGCTGCTGAAACTCTGTCTGTCGGACCTCAGCCCTTTCCCTATCTCCGTCATTGGTTTGAATACGGATCACGACTTCTGTCTGTTAACCATCCCCTAGAAAAATGTTATGCACCCTTTCAGTGATGGTCATTTCCCTGGCATCAGGGAGGCAACACACCATTCGAGACTCATGTCGACGGTTGCAGAAAGGCCTGCCTATCCCTCTGAATATCGAATCCCCAATGACTACTGAAGTTGTTCGCTTTGCTGGGTCCCCCTGCCCCCCCCCCCCCCCCACACACACCCTGTGCATCCATTTGCCCCACGAAGACGTTGAGCAGAATCATCCAACTCTCTCTTCATCAAGCTCTTTGCTCTAGGATGCACTCCCCCGAGGTGTCGTCACGTTCACTGGTATCAGCACGGAAAACCGGGTTGGGAGTGCCAGATTCGCGGGGGATTCCTGCACGGCCTGCCTCTTCCTAACCTGCCGGTTGGCCACCCACTTACTACCCACCTGAACTCTCTGCAGCTGCGGGGTGACCACCTCCTGGAACGTTTTCTGCGGGGAACTGCCAGCCTCCCGAATGCCCTGCAGTGACTCCCGCCGCTCCTCAGTCTCAGAAGCCCTGAGCTCCAGCAACTGGAGGCACTTCCTGCACACGTGGTTAAGCAGGACACAGGAAACTTTCTGGAGCTGCTAAATGCCACAAGATTTGCAGGCAACGGTCCTCAGCTGCGCCTTGACTTTGATTACAATTGGACATGTATTTGAAGGGAATTAATTTCCAGGGTTATGAGTAAAATGCTGGGGTCTGGGTTCAAATTTTACAGCTCTTTCAAAGAGCCGGCACTGGCACGACGGGCCGAATGGCCCCCTTCAGTGCTGTAAGCTTCTCTGATTCTATTCTATTATTCTATATATCTATATATTGAGTTTAGCACCCCTTACTCCTACTCAATATTTAATTATTGATGTATATTAGATTTTATTCAATGCAATTCAGATTCCTTTAATGTTGATATCCTCTACTTAGGTAATTTAAATTTTATCCCTAGATGTAATTAATTACTCTATTTTTGTGTTTTTACTGTTGCTCCTTGATTTAAATTACTGAGCAGCTTCTTCCTCCTCTGCACCGAAGTCCCACTCTCACCAACTTCCCATCACCACTCTGTTTAGCAGATTCACGCAACGCTGTCTTCACCAAGCTCTCTGATCCCAGCAGGTGGAAAACACTTCTCCATTGAAAACACATCATGTTCAAATTATTGTATTATTATTCTATCAGGCCCGAGGTTTATTGTTTAAATATACCAGGAGATCCAAGCTCGTACTGATAAAGCAGAATGACAAGGAGTGTAGTGGAAAATGTGAAGAAACAGTGACAATTCCTTTCTGCTCACTGTGCACACTGAGGGCGAGTTTTGATGAGCAGCAACCGCGGTGGAACCCGCAGTCCGCCGGCCCCTCTTCACCTTAACTGTGAACCCCATTTTATAAATAGTGTGAGATAATTTTAAACACAATAGCTGACAATACATTCAGCTACAATGGAGATTCACGCTTCCCTCTTCTGACAATTGTCTGATTTATAGGCAAAGTTTCCGTGAAATGAATGTACCATGGAGATACCGGCCAGGACACCGGAAGAATTATTTGGGATGTTTTTACGTTGTTGCAGGAAGTACCAGGCAGGTACCAGTAGAGTTCCTTCTTTCCTATATTTGGTTCAATCCGCCATTCACGGATTGGGTGTATGGCAGATCACCCATTCACCACTTCCTTTAATTTCCCCAATTGCCTTCCCGCTCTTCTCAGAGAGATTCTTTCGCTCAACAGGACACCTGCAATCTGTCGGTTCCAACAATCCGGGAAGCTCCACCTCCGATTGGATACAGTGACGCGGGGCCTTCAGGGAGGCCGTGTGTCAGCCGTGGCTCAGTTGGTGACACCCTGAATCAGCAAGATATTGGTTCAGGTCCCAATTCAGAGACTTGAGCACCCCACTGAGGGAGTGCTGCACTGTCGGAGCTGCCGTGTTTTAGCTGAGACGTTAAACCCAGGCCCCGTCTACTCTCTCAGGTGGGCTTAAAAGATCATACGGCACAATTTTGAAAAAGAGCAGGGGAATTGTTCCCGGTGTGCTGGCCAGTATTTATCCCTAAATCCACACAGGAAAACCAGATTAACTGGTCATTTTCACATTGCTGTTCCTGGGAGCTTGCAGTGCACAAATTGGCTGCCGCGTTTCATAAGAACATAATAACTAGGGAAGTAGACGAATAACTAGGGAGGCAGATAGGGCTTGAAACGAAATAAGGGGGTGGGGGGCGGTCCCGGTGGAGAGAAATCTAGAATGCTAAAGATAAAGACAAGGAAGCAGTGCAGGAAAGTGATTGGGGTAAGGATAACCAGATGGTGTCAGGAAGGGACAGAGCGTACAAACAAAAGAGTGCACTAACAAATAGGGTCCGGGTAAGAAAAAATGGTAACAAGACAAATAGGGCCACAGTACAAAAAATTGCTAAAAATGATAAAAAAGACAAATCTAAAGGCACTGCATCTGAATGCACGAAGCATTCGTAATCTTCTTCTTAGGCAGTCCCTCGGAACCGAGGATGACTTGCTTCCTCACTAAAAATGAGTTCTCAGGTGACTGATGAGACCAATGTGGGACCTACATTCTCTGTCACAGGTGGGGCAGACAGTGTTTGAAGGGTTGGGGGGTGGGTGGGGTGCTAGGTTTGACGTGAGCTCCTTCTGTTGTTTGCGCTTGGCTTCCACTTACTCCCAGCGAAGAGACTTGAGGTGTTCGGCGCCTTCGCGGGTGCTTCTCCTTCACTTTGTGCGGTCTTAGTCCAGGGATTCCCAGGTGTCGGTGGGGATGTTGCACTTTTTCAAGGAGGCTTTGAGGGTGTCCTTGACGCGTTTCCTCTGCCCACCTGGGGCTGTCTTGCCGTGTCGGATCTCCGAGTAGAGCGCTTGTTTTGGGAGTCTCATATCGGGCATGCGGACAATGTGACCCGTCCATCGGAGCTGATCGAGCGTGGTCAAAGCTTCGATGCTGGGGATGTTGGCCTGAGCGAGAAAACTGATGTTGGTGCGCTATTCCTGCCAATGGATTTGAAGGATCTTGCGGAGGCAGCGTTGGTGGTACCTCTCCTGGACTTTGAGGTGCCTGCTGTACATGTTCTATGTCTCTGAACCATACAGGAGGGCGTGTATCACTACTGCTCTGTAGACCATGAGCTTGGTGCCGGGTTTGAGGTCCTGGTCTTCAAACAGTCTCTTCCTCAGGCGACCGAAGGCTGCACAGGCACACTGAAGGCGGTGTTGGACTTCGTCATCGATGGCTGCCCTTGTTGACAGTAGACTCCCAAGTTATGGAAAATGGTCCACGTTGTCCAAGGCCTCTTCATGGATTTTGAAATCGGGGAGCAGTACTGTGTGGTGGGGGCAGGTTGGTAGAGGACGTTTGTCTTACGGATGTTTAGTGTAAGACCCATGCTCTCATACGCTTTGGTGAAGGTGTTGACGATGGTTTGGAGTTCAACCTTAGAGTGTGCGCTGAAGCAAGCGCCGTCTGCATATTGTAATTCGATGACAGAGGATGGGACGAACCTGGATCCTCTCTGGAGGCGACGGAGGTTGATCAGTTTTCCGTTTGTTCTGTAGATTAGCTCCACTCTAGCGGGGAACTTACTGAGGGTGAGATGGGGCATTGCAGCCAGGAAGATCGAGAAGAGCTTTGGTGCGATGACACAGCCTTGCTTGACCCCGGTCCGAATGTGAATTGGGTCTGTGGTGGATTCGTTGGTCAGGATCACGGCTTGTATGTCGTCGTGTAGCAGGCGGACGATGGTGACAAATTTTGAGGGCAGCCGAATTTGAGGAGGACACTCCATAATCCCTCGTGATTAACGGTGTCGAAGGCCTTTGTAGGTAGATGAATTAACAGCGCAAATAGATGTAAACAGATACGATATAGTTGCGATTAGTTGGAGACATGGCTGCAGGGTGACCAAGGCTGGGAGCTGAATATCCAAGGATATTTGATATTTAGGAACGACAGGCAAAAGGGAAATGGAGGTGGGGTGGCGTTGTTAGTAATGGATGAAATCAGAACAATAATGTGAAAGGATATTGGCTCAGAAAATCAAAATGTAGAATCAGTCTGGGTGGAGCCAAGTGGCACCAAGGGGCTGAAAACGTTGGTGGGAGTTGTCTATAGGCCTTCAAATAGTACTGGTAATGTAGGGGACGGCATCAAACAGGAAATTATAGATGCATGTAACAAGGGTACTACAGCAATCATGGGTGACTTTAATCTACATATAGACTGGCCAAATCAAATTAGCAATAATACTGTGGAGGATGAAATCCTGGAGTGTGTACGAGATGTTTTTTTCGACCAGTACGTTGAGGAGCCAACTAGGGAACAGGCTATCCTAGAATGGGCATTGTGCAATGAGAAGGGGTTAATTAATAATCTTGTTGTGCAGGGTCTTTTAGGGAAAATTGACCATAAAATGATCGAATTCTTCATTAAGTTGGTAAGTGAAGCAGTCCAATCCGAAACTAGGGCCTAAATCTGAACAAAGGAAACTACGAAGATATGAGGAGTGAGTTGGCTATGATAGATTGGGGAACTTCATTAAAAGGCATGACGGTGGATAGGCAATGGTTAACATTTAAGGAGCGAATGCATGAATTGCAACAGTTATACATTCCTTTCTGGCGGAAAAACCGAAAAGGAAAAGCTGCCCAACCATAGTTTGCAAAATTAAAGCACATTGGTATGTGGCAATACACTGGCATGTATTGAAAATTGGTTAACAGATGGGAAACAGAGGGTAGGAATAAATGGGTCTTTTTCGTGGTGGCTGACGTTGAATAGTGGGGTACCGCAGGGATCAGTGCTTGGGCCCCATCTATTCACAATATATATCAATGAGTTCGATGAGGGAATCAAATGTAATATTTCCAAGTTTGCTAACGACACGAAACTAGGTGGGATTGTGAGTTGTGTGGTGGATGCAAAGAGGCTTCAAGGCGATTTAGACAAGTTGAGTGAGTGGGCAAATACATGGCAGACGCAGTATAACGTGGATAAATGTGAAGTTATCCATTTCGCTAGGAAAAAGAGAAAGGCAGAGTATTATTTAAATGGTGATAGATTAGGAAATGTGGATGTACAAAGGGACCTGAGTGTCCTTGTACATCAGTTACTGAAAGCAAACATGCAGGTGCAGCAAGCAGCTTGGAAGGCAAATGGTATGTTGGGCTTCATTGCAAGAGGATTTGAGTATAGGAGCAAGGATGTCTTACTACAGTTATACAGGGCCTTGGTGAGACCACACCTGGAGTACTGTGTGCAGTTTTGGCCTCCTTACATGAGAAAGGATATACTTGCCAGATTGATTCCAGGGATGGAAGGACTGTCTTATGAAGAGAGACTGGGTCGACTCGGCCTGTATTCACTAGAGTTTAGAAGAATAAGAGGGGATCTCATTGAAACGTATAAAATTCTGACAGGGCTAGACAGGCTGGATGCAGGCAAGATGTTTCCCCCGGCTGGTGGAACTAGAAAGAGGGGTCACAGTCTCAGGATACGGGGTAGGACATTTAGGACTGAGATGAGGAGAAATGTCTTCACTCAGAGAGTTCAAACAGTAGTGGTAATGTAGGGCATAGTATCAATCAAGAAGTTAGAAGTGCATGTAACAAGGACAATACGGTAATCTTGGGGGACTTTAATCTACATATTGAGTGGGAAATGAAATTACCACTAATGGTGTGGAGGACGAATTCTTGGAATGCATGCGAGATGGTTTCCTGGATCAGTATGTGGAGGAACCAAACAAGGAACAGGCTATTCTGCATCTGATACTGTGTAATGAGAAAGGGCTAATCAATAATCTTGTGTTAAAGGGCCTTTAGGGACAAATGACCATAATATGATTGAATTTTACATTAAGTTTGAGAGTGATGTAGTCTAATCTGAAACTAAGTTCTTCAATCTAAACAGAGGAAACTACCAGGGTGTGAGGGACGTGTTGGCCTTGGTACATTGGGAGACTACACTAAAAGGTATGAAGGTGGACATACAATGGCTAACATTCAAGGAAATAATGCATAATTTGCAACAAACGTATATTCCTATAGATCATAAAAACCCTAAAGGAAAAGTGATCTAACCATGTCTAACAAAGGAAATTAAAGCTAGTATTAAGTTAAAGGTTGAAGCTTATAAAGTTGCCAGAAAAAGCGGTCAGCCTGAGGATTGTGATCTTTTTAGAAATCAGCAAAGGGGACCAAGAAATTGATAAAGAAAGGGAAAATGGAATATGAGCACAAACTGGCGAAACATATAAAAACGGATTGTAAAAGCTTCGATAGGCATATGAAAAGGAAAAGACTGGCGAAGGTAAATGTAGGTCCTTTACAGTCAGAGACGGGAGAATTTATAATGGGGAATGAGGAAAAGGGTGAGAAATTAAATAAATACTTTGTTTCTGTCTTCATGGAGGAAGACGCAAAAATCCTCCCAGAAATACAAGAAAATCAAGGGTGTGGCGAGAATGAGGAACGTATAGAAATTATTATTAGTCGAAAAAACAGTACTAACAAGATTAATGAGATTAAAAGTCGATAAATCCCAAGGACCGGATGACCTACATCCTAGGGTTTTGAAAGAGGTGGCCATTGGGATAGTGGACGCATTGGTTGTGATTTTCCAAAATTCTATAGATTCTGGAATGGATCCTGCAGTTTGGAGGATAGCAAATGTAACCCCGCTATTTAAGAAAGGAGGGAGAGAGAAAACGGAGAACTACAGACCTGTTAGCCTCACATCAGTAATTGGGAAAATGCTGGAATCTATTATAAAGGATGCAATAACTGAGCACAGAAACTAATAGTAAGATTGGGCAGAGTCAACATCGATTTATGAAAGGGAAATCCTGTTTGACAAACCTATTGGAGTTCTTTAAGGATCTAACTAGTAGAGTAGACAAAGGGGAACCGGTAGATGTGTATCTGGATTTTCAGATGGCCTTCGATAACGTCCCACACAAGAGGTTGGTCAACAAAGTTAGGGCACATGGAATTGGGGATAATATACTTGCATGGATTGAGAATTGGTTAACAGACAGAAAACGAAGAGTAGGGAAAAATGGGTCTTTTTCAAGATGGCAGGCTGTGAATATTGTGGTACCGCAAGGATCGGGGCTTGGGCCCCAGCTATTCACAATCTGTATCAATGATTTGGATGAGGGGACTAAATGTAACATTTCCAAATTTGCTAATGATACAAAGCTAGGTGGCAGTGTCAGTTGTGAAGAGGATGTGAAGAGGCTTCAAGGGGATCTCGACAGGCTTAGTGAGTGGGCGGGAACATGGCAGATGCAATATAATGTGGAAAAATGTGACGTTATCCAATTTGGTAGAAAAAGCAGAAAGGCAGTGTATTTCCTAAATGGTGAAAGATTGGGGAATGCAGATGCTCAAAGGGACTTGGGTGTCCTTGTACATGAGTCACTGAAAATGAATGTGCAGGTGCAGCCAGCGATTAGGAAGGGAAATGGTATGCTGTCCTTCATTACAAGAGCATTTGAGCATAGTAGTAAAGAAGTATTACTCCAATTATATAGGGCCTTGGTGAGACCACACCTGGAGTACTGTGCACAATTTTGGTCTCCTTACCTGAGGAAGGATATATTTGCCATAGAGGGAGTGCAACGAACGTTCACGAAATTGATTCCTGGGATGGCATAACAGTCGTATGAGAAGAGATTGAGTAAACTCGGCCTGTATTCTCTTGAATTCAGAAGAATGAGAAGGGATCTCATTGAATCATACAAAATTATTACAGGGCTTGACAGGATGGATGCTTGGAGAATGTTTCCCTTGGCTGGGGAGTCTAGAACCAAGTGCCACAGCCTCAGGATAAAGGGTAGGCCATTCAGGACTGAGATGAGAAGAAATTTCTTCACACAGAGTGTGGTGAATCTTTGGAATTCTCTACCCCAGAAGGCTGTGGAGGCTCAATCATTAGGTATATTGAAAACAGAAGTCGATAGATTTCTGACTAGTAAAGGCATCAAGGGATATGGCGATAGGGCCGGTGAATGGAGTTGAGGCAGAAGATCAACCGTGATCTGATTGAATGGCGGGGCAGGCTCGAAGAGCCAAATGGCCTACTCCTGCTCTTATTTCTTATGGTCTTATGTTCTTATGGTGAACCTGTGGAATTCTCTATCACAGAAGGCTGTGGAGGCCAAGTCACTGAATATATTTAAGAAGGGGATAGATAGATTTCTAAACACAAAAGGCATCAAGGGGTATGGGGAGAGAGCGGGAATATGGTATTGATATGAAGGATCAGACATGATTATGTGAATGGCGGAGCCGGCTCAAAGGGCCGAATGCCCTACTCCTGCTCCTATTTTTCTATGTTCCTATAAGAAAAAGGAGCAGGACTAGGCCATACAGGCCCTCGAGGCTGCTCCGCCATTCAATAAGATCACGGCTGAAATTCTACCACAACTTCAGTTTCCCGCCCCCTCTCCATAGCTCTTGATTCACTTAGTGCCCAAATATCTATCGATCTCACTGTTGAAGATAGTCATCGACTGAGCATCCACAGCACTCTGGAGTTTCCCATCTCTGACCTCATTTACCAGCTGCTGACCCTCTTCCACACTTTCTCTGACCCCCATTGACCAGCTACTGACCATCTTCCCCCTCACGCTGAACCCATTTATCTGCTGCTGACTCTCTTCCACCCTCTCTCTGACCCCATTTACCAGCTGCTGAACCTTTTCCCCCCTCATTCTGACCCCATTACTCTCTCCCTGACCCCAATTTCCCCTCTTTCTCTGACCCCCCAATCTGTCTATAACCCCTCATTCTCGAGTCTCCACATCCTCTGACCCCCGTTGCTCCTCTCTTCCCCCGAGGCACAATTCCCCTCCAATCCCATTCTCCAGACTTCCTTTCTTTCCCCCGACTACAGAGGCCCTCGCTGGTTATATATAGGTGCAGCGCAGAATCAGCAGATTATTACCTGAGCTAAAAGCATTAAATTATGATTTCAGGTTACATCGCTTTTTGAGGGCTGATCTGTGAGAGGTGCTTAAAATGTCAAGCGATTCAATAGGGTAGATACCGGGAAACAATTCCCTCTGGTGCAAGAATTATGAACAAGAGGACATATTGTAGAACTCGCTACCACAAGCATTAGTTGAGTCGAATTGCATTCATGTATTTAAGGGGCAGCTAGATAAACAGATGAGGGTGAAATGAATAAAAGGTCATGGTGATGGGATGAGAGGAGACTCGTGTAGAGCAGAAATACCGGCATGGACCAGTTGGGTCGAATGGCCTGTTTCTGTGCTGTATATTGTCTATAATTCTATGCAAGAAGCTTAAAATTAGAGTTCGGTCATTCAGAAGTGAAATCAAGGTGCTCTTTTTCACACGATGGGTGCTGGAAATTTAAAACTCTAACCCACATAAAGCTGCGGATGCTCGGGATCATTTGGAGCTTTCATGGCTGTGATAGATACATTGTTGTAAGGTGAGGATATGAAGGGGTAAGTAGCAAAACCGGGGAAATGGAGCTGAGCTACAGATCAGCCATGATCAAATTGAATGGCGGAGCAGGCCCGAGACGCTGAATGACCTACTCCTGGTCTGAATGCACCTGTGTTCCACGGCCTGACCTTCGATAATATCACTGGAAAGATCAAAGTGAAACTACCGGGAATGGATAATAATAGAAAATAATGAATTTAGCAGAAACTCGAAATCCCACCGCAGCCCGCAGAATCCTGGCGGATGGAGATTTCCACAGAAATTCTGCTCCAAATGTGGCCCAACCGATTTCAATATTGTACAGTACCCTATACATCGGTTATCCCTCTTAAAACTGAAAGAGCTCTGCTTTAACATCACCTGTAACCTATATCGAATGTGGATTTCAGCGAAACCGAGGAAGTTTCGAGCCTGTGTCCATGGTTACATCTTTCTACCTGAGATTTTAGATTTATTTTATGCCTTGTGTTGGTGCAAAGCCCGACCTCTTCCCGTCCTAGAGACATAAATTCCTCAGTCAATTGCCAGCCTAAACTTCCACATTCAAAGGGCTGAGTTTGGAGCACGGGGAGAGGTGTAAACATTGAAAGATGTTTGAGAATTGGTGGAATTCAGTTGGTGCATCGACAGAGGGAACCGTGTGACGTCACAGAGGGGAAACTGAAGCTGCTTCTGTTTAAGGTGTTGCAGCGATGCCGTCAGAGCTCGGCTTTCAGTACATTGACAGATAGAAATGTGAGCAAAATATTATTCCAATCTTTGGGCTCTTTCATTTCAAAACACCTGCAATATCAATTTGGATGTAAATCGTGCAGCACAAACAATACAGTGAAGGGTGTTGACGCGCTGCCCAAATGACGGGAAGTAATGTCAAAAATCCTGCTGTTTCCTGGTCCCACGGGAAGTGTTCCTCAATTATAAATAATGGTTTTCTCTTAATCTCTCATCTCACAGACTCAGTTGTGCCCTGTGTCCAGTGCCAAGAGTCACCATCACTTCTCAGACAGAATGAGAGTTCCGTTAACCGCGTTTCCATTTACCCTGTTACCGCCAATTCTACAGACAGTAATGATTTACTATCCGATTATAGCAGCCGTTGGAATCCCCGGTAAGTGATTATATTCCATTACTAAAGTTGTGAATCAGGGTTAACTGTGTTCCTGCTCTGATCTCGGTAACTGTCCTTTTTTCACTGTTTTTCCTCAAGTCAATTGAAAGGCAAAAAATCAGTGACTGTATTTCCCGCTCTCCCTCGTTCGTTGACTGATCACTTGTTGAATTTTTAATGCTCTTTAATCCCCCATAAAAACTGCAGATTATTTTCTTCATTTAATGTCTTTCAAATTATTCCATTTTAACTGAGAACCCGTGCAGTGTGTGATCCAATTGAATATTTTAATTTAATTGTTTCCAAGCCCAAACAGTTTTTCTCTCTACCCCTTCTTTCCGGTATCACTCGGTAATATCTGACAAGGACTATATTTTACTGAACATTCACTGTGTTGTAAAATGATCCAGTTTCTCCCACTCTGTTCCCGCTGGGGACCGATCCACTGACGGCCGCTCCTGAGCATATAGCTGGGAATCCGGACAGTCAGGACTGGGATTTATTCAGTCCCATTAATCAGAATCTTCCCGCTGTTCTCGCTCTGTTTCCAGCAAAGTGCTGGATATTATTCCTGGTGATCACAATCCATGACGAGGGTGAATTTGTGCTCCATGCACGGACACAGTCTCCCCCTGATCTTCTCCCCTGACCGGTCTCCAGCCTGTCCTCAGACTCCTCTTCACCCACCGGGCAGACATTGTGCTGCCTTCAGCCGGTGGGAGGCAGCTTGTTTTATTCACATCCCTTCCTGCAGCGCCCCAGGTCAGACCGGGAATTTAGTGCACTGAGAGAGCGATTGAAACAACGCAGCGGCGCCCTGTGAAACTGCCCTGTGTGTGTCGCCATTTGAGAAACCCGTATAGGTTTCCACAATTCATATTTTACAAATAGCACCGATTAGATGCCGGATTATTGTCCCTTTTTACTAGCCGGGCACAACACCTGCTGCACTCTTAGCAACCCTGTCCGCCCATTCAAACCGCTTCTCCATACAAATTCATTTTAATTTCCCTTCAGTTTCCGCCTCAACCACTATCCCTGTAACTGAACTCCTCCGCCTACCAACTCCCTTTATGAAGACGCTTCTCCCGCTCTCTGTTCTCTCTGTTCCAATGCCTTCTTTTTAATCTTGTATCTATGGCGCCTCGTTCTTGAACCCACATCTACCGGAATCAATCTGCTTCTATCTACCTTCTCCAATCCTTTCATAATTTAAAACACTTCTGTCATATCGCCCTGTACTCTGTGTCTGTGTGACATTCTTCGACCTCACATTTACAGTTTAGTGTGACAGAGTCCAGGGTATGAAACCGGTGTTGTTTAACACTTACGTTACCACTGACTAAATTTCCACTTCAGTTGGGAAGCTGAAATCTCACATTCAGTCTAACGAGTTCCACCACCCGGTGCTACTAAACCCCTTCCAGGTTTTTTGTTTGAAGAAATGTGCACCGCAGGATAGCTGAATTGGCCCTGGAGGGGCTCCAGCGCAATTTAACCAGACTGATACCAGGGTTTGAAGTATGCAAATATGAGGACAGGTTGCATAACCTTGGCTTGTATTCCCTTGTGTTTGGAAGGTTGAGGGGTGATATAATTGAGGTATTTAAATTGATAAAGGGATTCGATAGCGTAGAGGCAGATAAACTGTGTAATCGAGAACGAGAAGGCATAATCTTCAAATTAGAGCTATGCCATTTATGAGTGAAATCAGGAAACACTTTTTCACACAAGGGGTAGTGGAAATCTGGAACTCGTTCTCTCAAAAATCCTGCCAATGCTCGGTCGATTGTAGCTTTCAAGACTGAGATCGATAGATGTTTTTAAGGTAAGGCTATCAATGGATATGGAACCAAGCGGGGTAATGAAGTTAAGGTACAGATCAGCCATGATGTAATGCAATGTCGGAAAAGGCTTGTGGGGCTGAATGACCTACTCCTGTGTCCCTGTGGTCCTGTGCGTCAAGCACCCCGAGTCATCATCATTTCTGCAATGGGAGTTCCATTAATCGTAAGCCCATTTTCATTGTGACTGAATCCGCTACAGGTACAAATGTTGTCCGATGTTATTCTTGCAGGCCTTAGAGTTTCTAGCAAGTCATTGTAACCGGTTACTGATTGAATACTTTCGAGTCTCGCTGTATTACTGCTCTCCGTGCGGGTCTGGCTATTGTCTGTGTCAGTCCTGAGGTGATTAATTTCCTGACTTGGGTCAGTTTCGGAAATTCCGAGAATATCTGTCCTCCTTTTCCTCCAAACATTAAGGCATGTTTATTGATATTATGTTATTTTAATCTCCAACTGACAATCTTATAATGTTTTACATTGAATGTCTCAGAGTGATGCGGGTCTGAGTGAGAATGAGCGCAGCATTCAAACAGTGGGATGTTATTAGATTGTGAAATTGTTCCAGTTAATCTCTGGTTAGCTTGTCTCCCTCACCTTTAACTGTAACAGCCGTGGCTCAGTGGCTCAGTGGTAGCTCTCCCCGTCTGAGTCAGGCGGTTGTGTGTTTGAGTCCCTGTCGAAAATCTAGGCTGACATTCGTATGTGCTGTCTTTCCCATGGCACTGTTTCGAACAAAGTACCCCTCAGCCAACCTCAGTAAAACAGATGATCTGTTTGTGGGACCTTGCTGTGTGTATATTCACATTTATTTACATTACAAGTTGAGTTGAGAGGTTGTAGTAACTATCTACTGACAGACGGTGAAGGCCCATATTAACACTGCTCGAGTGTAACTTACCAGTGTTATATTACACTGTATTTCGGGGAAATACTGTTGTGTTGTGAAGGAGTTCCTGAAACCACAGTGCTGATGTATTTATTCAGAGCTGCATTCGTGCACCAAGTGAAGTTGTGGTCTGTGCCCGCAAATGTCCACGAATATAATTTTGCTGCCAGTTAAAAAATAATGGTTTGATGAGTAATGAATATGGTGAAATGATTTCAGCTACTTCTATAAGGCTGTATATTTTAGATAAATTCATTACTGAAAGATTTTACTAATTCCAAAGTGTTGGGAACATTCGCAAATATTATCCCCTCACATCCTTGCAGGGTCAAAACCCTGGAACTCCCGACCTAACAGCTCTGTGGGAGCACCTTCACCACACGGACTGCAGCGGTTCAAGTAGAAGGCTCACCCCCACGTTGTCAAAAGCACAGGGCGTTACATCTCATCTCTGATTCGGAGTAACTTCATCCTTCTGTCTCAGTACTGTTCCACTATTCCTCTGTATCCATTGTAATCCCTCTAATCACCGAACACACACACACACGCACTTAACTATATTAAACATATACACGCCTAAAATCATGTGATATAATTTCCATCTAAGACACTATTGTCTAAACCCAGTTCCACAGGAATACAGTTAATTATTTCTACACCACCTGCATCATCTTTCTCAGGTTCTCTGATCAGCACAGTGATGTCTCTGGTATATGTCGTACTCCATCTCGCAGTCTCTGTCTCTCTCTCTCTTTCTAAACAAATTAACTCATGACGCTCTTTACACACTATCCTACACACCAAAGGGATTCGAGTCAAACCCTTCTGAATATTTCTTACATTGTTGATTGATTGTTCTGGAATCTCAGTTCCATATAATGTCGCATATCAGCTGGGAGGTACTTATCGACGGGCTACCACACCAGGGAGCAGATGCTCCATATTGCTGATGCGTCAGATTAATATTACAGATGTATTCGACCATTTCAGAGGTAGGACCTTCCAAATCAGACTTTCTGAAGCTGATTCTCGGCAGGTAATTTGTTGTTCTGGGTTGGACTGCAGCCTCTATTGTCACTTGCACTGGTCTTTGCTGCGGTCTCGAGATCGCCGCCATTACCTCCCTCTGAAGTTGCCTGCATTATTAGAGGTGACACAAGCGAGGTCGGGATTGTGCCCTTGATCCATTGTGCACTTTGGAATGTTCTTTTATTCCTGGGATCACAGAACAAGGTAAGTTTGTTTGTTGCAGCTCACACCTGACCTTCTCCCCCATGTGGTGATTGTTGCAGTTTGCCCAGATGATGTTGCACTGTTCAAGGCGCCAATGAAAAGACCTGGGATTACCCGCGAGGTGAAGTCGGTTGATCAGGTGAACTGTTCATCTGGCGGTTTGTAAACAGAAACTGCTGCTACTTGGTTGACTTCAAACATAAAAATTCCCCTGTTAACATGGTGTTTGACAGCGGTTTTTTCAATGGTCGTTAGTCATAGCCTCCAGTCTGAGAATACAACATAAGAACTCCGAGCCATTTCTGACCCCCGCCTGGTATCTACTCCCCTCTCCTGGCCACGGATCCGAACCCCGCCGGTTGATCTCACCCTCAGTGGTCCCCCTTTAGTATTTACTGCATTCGGCAAGGCTTCATTCTCACTGCTCCTCACACATCATTTATCTCCCAATTTATAATTGAACATCCATGACTTGTTTTCAACTATTTGTTGAAGTCGTTTATTTTCACTTATTTACTCCACTCTCACACATACTTAACATTGCAATTTTGTGAAAATCATTTTCAACTACACAATTCTAGCAGCGGCAATGAGTTCAGTTCCCACCCCCAGATCCTGCAGTAACGTACATTTCACACCAAATACTGTGAAACTGGCTCTTGTGCTGTAACCTAAAAGTTGATTCGTTGTTTCTGTTTGTGTTCCATTTACAGCTAACGTGATGACGATTGTGATCCTGTCCCGAGGAAAGTGCGGTCTCTCCAGATGTATCACCCGCTACCTGGTGGCCATGGCGATGGCGGATCTACTGGTCATTATCATTGATGTGATACTGTATCGGATTAATGATTATTATTTCCCGACTAACTTCCTGTTCATCACACCTGTGTGTTCTTTCCACACTGCCCTGATTCATGCAGCCACAGATATTTCTGTCTGGTTAACAGTCGTTTTCACTTTTGATCGTTTTGTTACCATTTGTTGCCAGAAGCTGAGGACTAAATATTGCACCGAGAAAACTGCAGCCGTGGTTATAGGAACCGTGTGTCTGCTGTTCTGTTTGAAAAATATTCCCTGGTACTTTGTATTTGAACCCAACATTACAATCGACAACGTACCCTGGTCCTGTCATCCAAAACTAGAATATTACACGGTAACTGCGTGGGTAGCATTTAGCTGGATTCAGCGCTGTTTCTCCCCACTGCTCCCAATATTCCTGATGTTGCTGCTCAATGCTCTGACCGTAGGACACATTTTGGCGGCCAGTAGGGTCCGCAGGAGGCTGAGGGGCAGCAAGAATGATGCGAATCACAATGATCAGGAGATGGAGAACCGAAGGAAATCAATTATCTTACTCTTCGCCATATCCGGAAACTTCATACTGCTCTGGATGACGTATGTGATATTTTTCTTATTAGTGCAAATTACAAACCGTTATTATTCAACAGGTTTCAATGACCCGATGCTTATCGCAGATTATACCAGTTACATGCTCCTGCTATTAAGCAGCTGCACAAACACATGTATTTATGCAGTGACCCAGACTAAATTCAGAGAGGAGCTGAAGATTGGGATTAAATATCCACTGAGAATAATATTTAAATTAGTTTAGCAAAGCAAAGTGCGGAGGGATTCCCAGCATTAGATCTGCATTGCATCTCATATTGCATCCTGTGTGCTTTCCATCTTTTACCGGAACCCCATCAGGCTCCATCTCTGCCCCAGGCTTCTCCAGACATAACGCTGGCCAATATCTGACAAGGCCCGCGTTTTCTTTTGTCAGAGTCAGCGAGCAAGGTAGAAGAGCTGGCATTATGTGAAATATAGGTTATAATAGCGGCAGGGTTTAATTAGATTAAATTGGATTCCTGGACACAAAGAAATAAAAGACCCAGCATTGAGGTTTAGGTTGATGTGATAATGAGATGTTGATTGCTTGATGAACGTCAGAACACGAGGGAAACAACAGGGGAGGATGAAAGGAGAATAAGCCTGTCTGTAATTAATATGTAAATAATTTAAGGAAGTGAACGATAACTGGGCTGGATAACTGGAGAATAATAAACAGACCATTAAACCAATCAGCATGTGTTATCTTTGAACTTCTCTAGTTCACGAACACCTTCTCCATCACCTTCGGAACTGCGGATTTTATTGTAACTTAAGCGATGTTGTTTCCTGTACAGAGTCCCCTCGACTGGTGTCAAGGAAGAGTGGTGTTTCCAGTAGTGACTCCTCTGTCCCTGTGATTATGAACAGTGGTGTTTCTAGTAGTGAGTCACCTGTCCCGATGTCTATGAGCAGTGGTGTTTCTAGTAGTGAGTCCCCTATCCCATTGTCTATGTCAAGTGGTCTTTCCAGTAGTGAGACCCCTGTCCCGATGTCTATGAACAGTGGCGTTTCCAGTAATGAGTCCCCTGTCCCAGTGTCTATGAACAGTGGTGTGTCTAGTAGTGAATCCCCAGTCACGATGTCCATGAAAAGTGGTGTTTCCAGTAGAGAGTCCCCTGTCCCGGTGTCTATGAACAGTGATGTTTCCAGTAGTGAGTCCCCAGTCCCGATGTCCATGAAAAGTGGTGTTTCCAGTAGTGAGTCCCCTGTCCCGGTGTCTATGAACAGTGGTGATTCGAGTAGTGAGTCCACTGTCCCGGTGTCTTTGAGCAGTGGTGTTTCAAGTAGTGAGTCCCCAGTCCCGATGTCCATGAAAAGTGATGTTTCCAGTAGTGAGTCCCCTGTCCCGGTGTTTATGAACAGTGGTGTTTCAAGTAGTGAGTACACTGTCCCGGTTATCTATGAACAGTGATGTTTCCAGAAGTGAGACACTATCACGGTGTCTATGAATAGCGTTGTTTCCAGTAGTGAGTCTCCAGTCCCGATATCTATGAACAGTGGTGCTTCCAGTCGTGAGTCACCTGTCCCGATGTCAGTGAACAGTGGTGTTTCCAGTAGACAGTCCCCTGTCCCGGTGTCTATGAACAGTGATGTGTCCAGTAGTGAATCCCAGTCCCGATGTCCATGAAAAGTGGTGTTTCCAGTACTGAGTCCCCTGTCCCGGTGTCTATGAACAGTGGTGATTCGAGTAGTGAGTCCCCAGTCCCGATGTCTATGAACAGTGGTGTTTCCAGTAGTGAGACACTATCACGTTGTCTATGAACAGTCGTGTTTCCAGTAGTGAGTCCCCAGTCCCGATATCTATGAAAAGTGGTGTTTCCAGTCGTGGGTCCCCTGTCACGGTGTCTATGAACAGTAGTGTTTCCAGCAGTGATTCCCCTGTACCTGTGTCTATGAACAGTGGTGTTTCCAGTTTACAGTCCCCTCTCCCGGTGTCTATGAACAGTGGTGTTTCAAGT
Source organism: Squalus acanthias (assembly GCA_030390025.1). Taxonomy (NCBI): domain Eukaryota; kingdom Metazoa; phylum Chordata; class Chondrichthyes; order Squaliformes; family Squalidae; genus Squalus; species Squalus acanthias. The sequence continues at coordinate 39,163,173 of CM059449.1, read as the reverse complement.
AGAGTGTCCCCTGTCCCTGTGTCTATGAACAGTGGAGTTTCCAGTATTGTTTCCCTGTCCCGGTGTCTATGAACAGTGATGTATCCACTAGTGAGGCACATTTCCTGGTGTTGTAGAGTTTCGCAAATATCGCGATTCTAATAATATGAGAGAAGCAGGTTCAATTGAACATTTTTATTGAACGGAATGCTGTCTTGAAAATAAAGGGTACAGAAGCCTGTAAAATGGCCGCTGCGCATCGTGGCAGAAGCTTCCAGAGACACAGTGGGCAGACAAGATGGCGTCGAATATACATTCAGTATGAGATCATACCTGGTACAAATTGAAAAGGCAGGATGCAACCCGTTTGCATTTTGGACAATAGCAATGATATAAGTGCTTGAATCGTTTCATACGCACAGTAAGAATCATTGAACTGGGCCATCGAAAGCCCATCCAGACACATCAATACACAAATACCCCCCCGGCTCAACAATGAGAGAGACATTGACGGGTGATTAAGCCAGTATTCGGGGGGCCCCAAAACCAGTTGAGGAGACGATTCATACACATCCTGGCTGGCTCGACAATGAAGAAGGCATTAACGGATAGTTGGCCAGTTTCAGGTGATACCGAAACCCGTTAAGAAGATAATCGCCCCATGCTGAGAGTTTTGGGCGCCAAAATCAAACAAAGGATAACATTTAGATTTGAGCGGGAGATAAGGCCGACAAAACAGTATAACTACAGAGGACAAATGTCCATCGGTCTCTTGGCTCTTGGCTCTCTTGACTTTTCGCTCTTCGCCCTTGTCGTGCGCTGGTTCCTTTGGCGGTGCTATGCTGGTCGGTTATTCGAGTGTTGGGTGGAGTTCAATCAGAACGAGCCACCTCGACACGGCAGGCAGCAGGGTACACCATCCCGATCGTCGGTAAACGGTGTCCGGACCCATCAGGGCAACACAGCGGTGTGTTCCCGAGCGAGGCCCGAGTGACGAGAAGAAAGACGAGAAGAAATTCCACATGCCGCCACGGTCAGTAAACCCTGACCGCGCCCGAAGATAAACGGCAGAGTCCACCGGTTTGAATTCCACAAACTACTTCATGGCATCAGGGAGTCTGGCTTACCCTCCGGCTGTTTGAGCGGGTAGCCCGAGCCATCCGCGACGAACTTTACCGGGGCCGTCTCAAGTGGACCCATTCGCGGCAGCGAGAGTAAACAAGTCGGGTGCAGAAGCCCTTACAGCCACATGACAGCCAGGCGCTGCAGCGAAACGAGCTGAGAGCCTCATTTTAAGTTTCCGAAGTGAGCCGAGTGGTGAGCATGTTTCCCGATCCTACAAATCCAGACGTAGTTTAGGTATATTAAGGGAGGGTGGTTCCTAAGGTTAATGTATAATGTGTTCCCGCTTTTACGATGTGTCGTGTGTTCCCCATTTCCATAGACCAAGTTTTATAAACGTGTGTATACTGGTACTCTCTTTGATCTGCGCCTATGACATGTATTTCATTATTTTAGACGCCATGCAATAAAGGCATTCATTTCGTGCTATTCAACCAGGTCTATTTGAGTCTTTCTCTGCATTACTGCTCCTTGCATCTAAGTCCAGGTGTCAGAACCGTAAGGGCGAGTGGGTCGAACCACTCACAGGTGCTTATTGCAAAAGTCTGGCTGGAGACCAGAGCAAGCAATAGTACAGGCAACGAAAGCCTCACCTCGCACCAGTCCAAACCCTTACAGTGTATCTGAACAGTGGTGTTTCCAGTAGTGAGTCCACTGTCCCAGTGTCTATGAACAGTGATATTTCCAATAGTGAGTCACCTGTCCTGGTGTCTATGGACAGTGGTGTTTCGAGCAGTGAGACGCTATCACGGTGTCTACGAACAGTGGTGTTTCCAGTCGTGAGCCCCCTGTCCCGATGTCAGTGAACAGTGGTGTTTCCAGAAGTCAGTTCCCTGTCCCGGTGTCTATGAACAGTAGATTTTGCAGCAGTGAGTCCCCTTTCCTGGTGTGTATGAACAGTGGTGTTTCCAGCAGTGATTCCCCTGTACCTGTGTCTATGAACAGTGGTGTCTCCAGTAGTTATTTCCCTGTCCCGGTGTCTATGAACAGTGGTGTTTCTAGTAGTGAGTCCCTTGTCCCAGTGTCTATGAACAGTGGTGTTTCCACTTTACAGTCCCCTCTCCCGGTGTCTATGAACAGTGGTGTTTCCACTTTACAGTCCCCTCTCCCGGTGTCTATGAACAGTGGTGTTTCCAGTAGTGTGTCCCCTGTCCCTGTGTATATGAACAGTGGAGTTTCCAGTATAGTTTCCCTGTCCCATTGTCTATGAACAGTGGTGTATCCACTAGTGAGGCCCCTTTCCTGGTGTATCTGAACAGTGGTGTTTCCAGTAGTGAGTCCACTGTCCCAGTGTCTATGAACAGTGATATTTCCAATAGTGAGTCACCTGTCCTGGTGTCTATGGACAGTGGTGTTTCCAGTAGTGAGACGCTATCACGGTGTCTACGAACAAAGGTGTTTCCAGTATTGAGTCGGCTGTCCCGGTGTCTATGAACAGTGATGTTTCCAGTAGTGAGTCTTCTGTCCCGGGGTCTATGAACAGTGGTGTTTCCAGTAGTGAGACGCTATCACGGTGTCTATGAACAATGGTGTTTCCAATATTGAGTCCGCTTTCCCGGTGTCTATGAACAGCGGTGTTTCCAGTAGTGAGTCCCCTGTCACGGTGTCTATGAAAAGTGTTGTTTCCAGTCGTGAGAACCCTGTACCGGTTTATGATCAGTGGTGTTTCCAGTAGTGAGTCCCCTGTCCCGATGTCTGTGAACAGAGGTGTCTCCAGAAGTCAGTCCCCTGTCCCGGTGTCTATGAACAGCGGTTTCTCCATTAGTAAGTTCCCTGTTCCGGTGTCTATGAACAGTGGTGTTTCTGGTAGTGTGTCCCTTGTCCCGGTGTCTATGACCAGTGGTGTTTCCAGTTGACAGTCCCCTGTCCCGGTGTCTAAGAATAATGGTGTTTAAAGTAGTGAGTACCCTGTCCCGGTGTCTAAGAACAGTGGTGTTTCCAGTAGTGAGTTCCCTGTCCTGTTGTCTGTGAACAGTGGTGTTTCCAGTAGCGTGTCCCCTGTCCCGGTGTCTATGAACAGTGGTGTTTCCAGTAGTGAGTACACAGTCCCGAAGTCTATGAACAGTGATGTTTCCTTAGTGAGTCCCCTGTCCCAGTGTATATGTACAGTGGTGTTTCCAGTATTGAGTCCGCTGTCATGGTGTCTATGGATAATGGTGTTTCCATTAGTGAATCCATTGTCCCGGTGTCTGTGAACAGTTGAGTTTCCAGTAGTGACTTTTCTTTCCCAGTGTCATAGAACAGTGGTGTTTCCAATATTGACTTCCCTGTCCTAGTGTCTAGGAACAGTGATGTTTCCAATACTGAGTTCCCTGTCCCATGTCTAGGAACAGTGGTGTTTCCAATTGTGAGTCCCCTGTCCCGGTGTCCCTGTAAACAGTGGTGCTCCCAGTAGTGTGTCCCCTGTCCTGGTGTCTATGAACAGTTGTGTTTCCAGTGATACATTCCCTGTCCCGCTGTTTATTAACAGTGGTGTTTCCAGTAGTGAGTCCATTGTCCTGTTGACTATGAACAGTTGTATTTCCAGTGATGAATTCCCTGTCCCGCTGTTTATTAACAGTGGTGTTTGCAGTAGTGAGTCCCCTGTCCCGGTGTTTATGAAAATTAGTGTTTCCAGTCATAAATCTCCTGTTCCGATGTCTATGAACAGTGCTCTTTCCAGTAGTGAGTCCCCTGTCTCGGTGTTTATGATAATTAGTGTTTCCAGTCATAAATCTCCTGTCCCGATGTCTATGAACAGTGCTCTTTCCAGTAGTGAGTCCCCTGTCCCCGTGTCCATGAACAGCGGTGTTTCCAGTTGTGAGTCCCCTGTCCGGTGTCTATGAACAGCAGTGTTTGCCGCAGTGAGTCCCCTGTCCCGGTGTCTATGAACAGCAGTGATTCCAGTAGTGAATCCCCTGTCCCGGTGTCTATGAACAGTGGTGTTTGCCGCAGTGAGTCCCCTGTCCCAGTGTCTATGAACAGCAGTGATTCCAGTAGTGAGTCCCCTGTCCCGGTGTCTATGAACAGCAGTGATTCCAGTAGTGAGTCCCCTGTCCTGGTGTCTATGAACAGCAGTGATTCCAGTAGTGAGTCCCCTGTCCCGGTGTCTATGAACAGCAGTGATTCCAGTAGTGAGTCCCCTGTCCTGGTGTCTATGAACAGTGGTGTTTCCAGCAGTGAGAACCTTTCCCGGTGTATTTCCACATTGGTGTTTCCAGTATTGAGTCCGCTGTCCCGGTGTCGATAAACAGTGATGTTTCCAGTTGTGAGTCCCCTGTACTGGTGTCTGTGAACAGTGGTGTTTCCAGTTGTGAGTCCCCTTTCCCGGTCTCTATGAACAGTGTTGTTTCCAGTCGTGAGTCCCCTGTCTCGGTGACTATGAACACTCGTATTTCCAGTAGTAAATCTCCTGTCCTGGTGTCTATGAACATCGCTCTTTCCTGTAGTGAGTCCCTTCTCCCGGTGTCTATGAACAGTAGTGTTTCCAGTAGTGAGTCCCCTGTCCTGGTGTCTATGAACAGTGATGTTTACAGTAGTGAGTCCCCTGTCCCGGTGTAATGAATTGTGGTGTTTCCAGTAGTGAGTCCTCTGTCCCGGTGTCTATGGACAGTGGTGTTTACAGTAGTGATTCCCCTGTCTCGGTGTCTATGAACAGTGATGTTTACAGTAGTGAGTCCCCAGTCCCGGTGTAATGAACAGTGGTGTTTCCAGTAGTGATTCCCCTGCCTCGGTGTCTATGAACTGTGATGTTTCCAGTAGTGAATCCCCTGTCCCGGTGTATGTGAACAGTGGTGTTTCTAGTAGTGAGTTCCCTGTCGCGGTGTATGTGAACAGTTGTGCTTCCAGTAATGAGTCCCAAGTCCGGGTGTCTCTGAACAGTGATGTTTCCAGTAGAGAGTCCCCTGTCTCGGTGCCTATGAACAGTTCTGTTTCCAGTAGTGGTGTTTCCAGGATTAAAACTCCTCTCCCGGTGTCTATGAACAGTGGTGTTTCCATTTGTGAGTCCCCTGTCCAGGTGTCTATGAACATTGTTATTAACAGTAGTTGTCCCCTGTCCCGGTGTAATGAACAGTGGTGTTTCCAGTAGTGAGTCCCCTGTCCCGGTGTCTATGAACATTGTTATTAACAGTAGTTGTCCCCTGTCCCGGTGTAATGAACAGTGGTGTTTCCCGTAGTGAGTCCCCTGTCCCGGTGTCTATGAACAGTGGTGTTTCCAGTAGTGAGTCCCCTGTCCCGGTGTCTATGAACATTGTTATTAACAGTAGTTGTCCCCTGTCCCGGTGTAATGAACAGTGGTGTTTCCAGTAGTGAGTCCCCTGTCCCTGTGTCTATGAACAGTGGTGTTTCCAGTAGTGAATCCCCTGTCCCGGTGTCTATGAACAGTGGTGTTTCCAGTCGTGAGTCCCCTGTCCCGGTGTCTATGAACAGTTCTGTTCCCAGCAGTGAGTCCCCTGTCCTGATGTATATGTACAATGGTGTTAAAGTAGTGAGTCCACTGTCCTGGTGTCTATATGCAGTGCTGTTTCCAGCAGTGAATACCCTGACCTGGTGTCTATGAACAGCGATGTTTCCAGTAGTGAGTCCTCTGTCCCGGTGTCTATTTGAACTGTAGTTTTTCCAGTAGTGAGTCCCCTGTCCGGTGTCTATAAACAGTGACGTTTCCAATAGTGGGTTCCCTATCCCGGTGCCGATGAGCAGCAGGTTTTCCAGCAGTGATTCCCTTGTCCTGGTATCTATGAACAGCCATGTTACCGGTATTGTGTCACCTGTCCTTGTGTCTATGAACAGTGGTATTTCCAGTAGTGGGTTCCCCGTCCCGGTGCCTATGAACAGCAGGTTTTCCAGGAATCGTTCCCTTGTCCTGGTATCTATGAACAGCCATGTTACCGGTATTGAGTCCCCTGTCCTGGTGTCTATGAACAGTGTTGTTTCCAGTAGTGAGACCCCTTCCTCGGTATCTATGAACAGTGGTATTTCCAGTAGTACATCTCCTGTCCCAGTGTCTATGAACAGTGTTGTTTCCAGTCGTGAATCCCCTGTCCTTGTGTCTATGAACAGTGATGTTTCCTGTAGTGAGTTCCCTGTCCCGGTGCCTATGAACAGCAGGTTTTCCAGGAATGGTGCCCTTGTCCTGGTTTCTATGAACAGCCGTGTTATTGGTAGTGAGTCCCCTGTCCTGGTGTCTATGAGCAGTGGTGTTTCCAGGAAGAAATCCCCTGTCCCTGTGTCTATGAACAGTGGTGTTTCCAGTAGTTTGTCCCCTGTCTCGGAGTCTATGAACAGTGGTGTTTCCAGTAGTAAGTTTCCAGTCCCGGTGTCTATGAACACTGGTGTTTCCCACAGTGAGTCCCCTATCTCAGTGTCTATGTAACAGCTATGTTTCCAGTAGTGAGTACACTGTCCCGGTGTCTATGAACAGCTATGATTCCAGTAGTGAGTCCACTGTCCCGGTGTCTATGAACAGCTATGTTTCCAGTAGTGAGTCCACTGTCCCGGTGTCTATGAACAGCTATGTTTCCAGTAGTGAGTCCTCTGTCCCGGTGTCAATGAACAGTGGTGTTTCCAATATTGAGTTCCCTGTCCCTGTGTCTGGGAACAGTCGTGTTTCCAGAAGTGAGTTGCCTGTCTCGGTGTCTTTGAAAGGTCATGATGTGGAGATGCCGGCGTTGGACTGGGGTGGACAAAAATGAGAAGTCGCACAACACCAGGTTATAGTCCAACAGATTTATTTAATTTTACAAGCTTTCGGAGCTGTCGCTCCTTCCTCAGGTAAGTTAGCAGTGAGAGAATCTCCCAGAATTCACAATTTAAACACAGACAAAATCTATTCAAATATTTCTCTACATCAAAGACACACTAAGAGCACAGCCAAGACAATGAGATGTGTCCCAGGGGGTCCAACGTGTCAAACCACCTGCTGGCTGCATATCCTGTCAATTTGTGTTGGTTTCTTGTGTTAGTCTTTCTTTTTAAAAAACACCTGGGAAGACCGGCCATGATGTCAAGTCACGTTCTGTATCATGACATGAACCCGATATCGCGATTGAGGCCATCCTCATGAGTGCAGAACTTGGCTATCAGTTTCTGAAACGGCCAGGTGAGTATTTATACTACTCTATAGTTTGACAGTTAAGCTTAATAGTTTATAAAGTTTAGAAGGTCTTAATTTTGTTGTTATAGTTTATAAGGTCTCTGTTGTTTAGTGGGGATAGCTAGTAAACAGCGGCCCTTGAGTATAACATTTAATTGTAGTGTAATTGGTGGTATTGATTTGACTTAATTTAATTGAAATTTATTAAATGGTAACTCATGGCAGCACAGCTCGGCCCCGTGGTATGCTCCTCATGCGCTATGTGGGAAATCATGGACACTTCTTGTGTCCCTGACGACCATGTGTGCAGGAAGTGTATCCAGCTGCAGCTACTGGCAGACCGCATTGCGGCGCTGGAGCTGTGTTTGGATGCATACTGGAGCATTCGCGATGCTGAGGACGTCGTGGATATCACGTTTAATTAGTTGGTCACACCGCAGGTAAAGGCTGCACAGGCAGGAAGGGAATGGGTGACCAACAGGCAGAGTAGTAGGCGCAGGCAGTTAGTGCAGTGGTCCCCTGTGGCCAGCCCCCTCTTAAACAGATATACCACTTGGGATATTGTTGAGGGGGATGGCTTATCGGGGGAAGGCAGCAGCAACCAACTTCCTCGAAACATGGCTGGTTCTGCTGCACAGGAAGGGAGGAAAAAGAGCGGGAGAGCTATAGTGATAGGGGTTTCTATTGTAAGGTGAATCGATAGGCGTTTGTGCGGCCACAAACGAGACTCCAGGATGGTATGTTGCCTCCCTGGTGCAAGGGTCAAGGATGTCTCGGAGCGGCTGCAGGGCATTCTGGAGAGGGAGGGTGAACAGTCAGTTGTCGTGGTGCATAAAGGTACCAAAGATATAGGTAAAAAACGGGATGAGGTCCTAAAAGCTGAATATAGGGAGTTAGGAGGTAAATTAAAAAATAGGACCTCAAAGGTAGTAATCTCAGGATTGATGCTCACCCATAAGCAGCACAAACTCACGGATTGAGAAACAACCCAGAGATGGAGAATCAAAGATAAATACAACCAGAGAGACCTTCAATACCTGCAGCCCAAGGAAAGACCGGCAGTGTACTTTGGCTCCGTGACTTATTTAGTTGGTTATACTGTGTGCCTAATAAACAGGAGATTTTGGCTTCTACTCCCAGCGGGGCCAAACTTTAATAATAATTTGTTAATTTCAGTTCCAGAATAACAGAGGCTGGTATCTGTATCTATTCAGAATGGCTGTTCGAAATTTCCCTCACTTGTAAAATGTGCCTGCACCACATTAATGTGAGGGCACAATTATGTTCATGGTACTTCAAAACAGATTTGGGGAAAGTGGCCCTGACACTGAGAAACTCTCCCTCGTGTGTCGCTACTTGAAGATCTGGGCGATATTCTATTTAAAAAATTGAGGCTCACGACTTTAACATCGTGGTTTTGGAAGAACAAGACAATAGAACAATAGAGAGACACGGGGTCAGCGACAGGATTGGAACATAATCCAGCAAAAATTCTCATTTCAAGCGGGCCGCCTGGGTGTCATTTTTATAGCCCAAAAATTGCGGTCCGTGGCGTAGCTCCGGAGTCGGCTGCGGACCTGCGGAAAGAACAGCTGATGGCGGCCCTCCTTGGTAAGTTGCTGTCTGACGCTGCGTGCTGGAGGGCAGCGCAATGGCTCGCGGATGTCATTGGGCGCAGCCTGTGCGGAAGGGACCTGGGATCACGTGGGCCTGGTCCTCCAATCAGGAAACAGATTGTCATTCATTCATTTTAATCACGACTATACTTCATTACTACAGCCTGTAAAATACACACAGATTTAGCTTTCATAGTGGGAATCCAATTCATTACTGATAATTCCCACTTCTGAACAAATTCTGTGCACTTTATAGCGAGTTATGAAATGTAAACTTTATTTTTTTTTAATCCTGCAGCTTTAACACACACTTGCTGCTCGCAATTACTTTCGACCTTTGAACCCGCTCTGGACATTAATCTCACTGAAGCAGAGTGTGATCGCGGTGTGTCTGTCAGCGGGTAGGTGACGGGGTTGGGATTACTGTGGGTCGCTTTCAATCGAGTCTGGGGGAGGGTTGCTACGAGGTTTGGAATACATTGCCAGTCGGGAGCGGGACAAATCGAAAGGAGCCAAAAAAGAAAATCCAGTCAGCAGATTTGAGAATCTGTCGATCCGCTTTGGGAAAGTGAATCAGAGCAGAATGAAAGGTGAACTGTCCGACTGCCCAGAAGCGATCAAGGCACAGCTCGGTCGGTGGGTTCCCCTGATTTACGATGCTGGAACACTCCACACACAGAAATTACTCAACCTGCTAAACGAGCAGTGAGGAACAAACACAGCTATTCATACAAAATTGGGCCACAAATTCGGCTGTTGTCGGGTGAGTACGCGTTGTGTACTCACCCGTAAGGCCTTCCAGCATCCGCAGTATTTTGCTATCCTATTAGTGTTTGGGCCACCTGAAGTGCCGGTTTCCTGCATGCACTGCGCATGCGCGGGAAACCGGAACTTCCGTTCTCCTGAAGGGAGGGGTTCAGAAGTCCAACGGGTGCGCCGGAGAGGCTGCGCTACCACAGCCAACTTCAGGTTTTTTTTCTGGTTTCTCCGGGAAGTTAAGTATGAAGAAGCTGCGCTTTTAAAAAGGATGCGCACGGCCTGTTTTTAAGAAGGTAAGTAGTTAATTAATTACAATTTAATCATTTTTTCAACAGGTTTATCTTTTTTAGATACTTTAAAGAAAGGTAAGTTTATTGTTAGCACCGTTAAAAACTATAATTAATCTTTTCAAAAATTTAAATTTTTGTTTAAAGTAGTTAATTTATTTAACTTACAGTTATTTTAAAAATGTGATTTTTTAAAAATCTATTTGAAGTTTAAGTGTGGTTTTGGGGCCGATCTCTATTCATAGATTTGACAGGTCTTCCTGTCAAATCTATGAATGAAAATGCCCTGCTAGGATTGGCTCTCCATGGCCCACGTGATCCCAGGGGACGCTTCGAACTAACTGCACCCCTGGGATACACAAGCATTGCACGCCGGCAGCTGCAGGAGGCCCAGGACCCAAAGTCCTCGTGGGCCCAAAGCACAACTGCAGGCGCAGTGGGCAAGTACGCGCGCGATGCTTGCACCCGCAGGAAGCCGGAAAGCCGAATTTCTGGCCCAATCTCTCTCTCTCTCTCTGATGGGGAGAGTTGACTGACAGCTGGAGGCTGTTGGTGGTTTGATTAATGCAGGAAGTTCCCTCCAAACCGTGTTATGATTGACAGCTGCAAACCACTTGTTTGTCCCAGGACACAAACCAGCGCAGTTATAATTGCCAAGTTTAAACACACAGTTCTGCAGCAGTAATTTGAGAATTTAACTTGTTGGTTGCTGTTGTTCTGCAGCTGTGATGACCCAATGGTTCAGGCGTTGGACGTAAAATCTAATGGGGTTTCCCAGCGGGTTGGAGCTCACAATAATTCCAAACTTCGTTTTCTTTTCAGTCATAGAAATTTGCGGCTCAGAAGGAGAACAATCGTCCAGTGGTGTCTGTGTTGGCCGAAAAAGAGCGATTCAGCTCCCAGCACCCGCTCCACTTTGAAGAATGTTAGACAGTTCAGTACCTGTTTTAAGAATACTAAAGGATTGGTTAGAAAGCTGCACTAATTACCTGTTAAATGAACTGTAAGAAACAAACACAGGTATTCATACAGAATCAACCCACAGATTTACACTGAGGTAAACGCAGCGAGAGGTACAGACAGCATCGGGACACATGGCGGAATAGACAAGAGAGATGGAGAAATACAAAAGGGCCTCAGACTCTAACAGGCAGTGACAGGTAGCTGATAGTTATCAGTGAGTGGAGTCAATTTTAATGCGTGACTTGGCTCTGTGGCTTAGCTGGTCACAGCACCTGTCTTAGAAACAAGCGATGCCGGGTTAGATTCCCAGCGCGGCTTGTTTTGCTCTTTTCTGACGCTCCAGGGGTGAGTTTCTTCTCGTGTGAAAGGGCTACAATCCGTTTTTAATGTAACTGCTGCTGCACTAGTTCCCATTCTGGATTAAGGATCCAGTCGCTGCGGGGCCTGGGGCGAATTCCACCGCTGTCATAATTTCTGGTGGTGCTGATTTTGACCTCTTCACCAAAAATCCATCTTTTCTAAGCTGTGCCGTGCGCGACTTTGCTGTGGTCAGAGTAAAGCGACAGCAGCTGATGTGTGGCGCCGTGATCGTATAGTGGTCAGTACTCTGCGTTGTGGCCGCAATAACATCGGTTCAAAGTCGAGTCACGACACAGCTCGCTTTATATCTTTTGTTCTCTGCGGCACCTGCTCATAGAACGCAGCGAGAAATTAGTTTTTACCATATGAAACAAATATTATTTCGTTGGCGGTGAAAACCTATTTACTCCTTCAAAACCCCGCGCTCTCACATGCCTGAGCTTGATGCTCCATAATTCAAACCCGCCTCTTCTCCCAGCTTTTTCTTCCTTCCACAATCAATAGCCCTCCTTTACTTTCCTCCTTCCATTTCATTCTCACTTTCCTGTGGTATTACCTAATCTAACATTCACTGTCACCTACTTACACCGTTAAGTTCGCCCTGCTGCCACCGCAGATGTTTAACTTCGATGTGTATTATCATGTTATCAGAAAATTGCAGCTTCGAGTCTGCAGACTTGGTTCCAACGTGGATCGAACGTGCTTTATACCCGAACATTTCTAACAATCACTGACCTCATGTAACGGAGATACCTAAATTCCATTTGTTCACAAAAGCTGACTGTACATTTTCAACGTTGCGGATCCGGGTGTGACGGGCAGGACTTGCGGTGAAGAGGAATTTGATGCACGTTTTTGCTCTTTGGATGTCATCTTTTTTATCTCCGTCATTTCACTCCAGCCGAACGAACTGAGGGAAGAAGGAAGAAAGTTCTCTCTCCGATTCGCGATCTCTGTTCCACCTTCATTCGAGAAGGTGAAGAATTCCAATGGCCCGTGTTAATTTTAACAAGATATGAACAATGAAAGGGCCCAGACCAGTGGTTTTGACGAGATTAGAATTCAAAGCCTGTTTTATGTAAGATTCAGTCAAATGCTGGGAAGGTTTATCAGCATCAAACATTGAACACAATAAATAAGCACAATGGATGAGCGGTCCATCGTCTTAACCTCTCGCCTCCGGTCTACGACAACTCAGACATTTCATTTCCTGCTTTGTGCATCCAAACAGAAATACTCCGCAAGAAAGACCCCTTCACCGCTTGTCCTGCCCGTGCACCCAGATCGACAATGCTGAAAATGTACAATCAGCTTCTGGAAGCAAAAGGCCTTTCGTTAGTTCAGGAAGGCAGTAAAAAGACCAGGTAGGCTGGTCACGCCGGTTTCATTCCCGGCCAATACAGAACCTTGTACGGTTTGAATTCGGCACCCGTGGGACCAATTCACAAGCCAGCTTCTCACATCCTTTCAGCGCTAGAGAAAGCAGCACTGACTAATATTCAGGGCAGAGGGTGTTTCAAGAAGATTGACGCTGAATGTAAGTTTATCCCAATTCAGGCGAGCTCATGGGTGCAGTAAAGGTCCTGCATTGACCTGAATCGAACACCGGTGTAAGACGTCCAATGAGACACAGAGCCGAATACATGTCGAAGCGTTTAACTTTACTCAGTTGGAGATTTTCAGTTGCTCCTGTGAAGCTCTGGGATTTCGAAAGAATTGGGAAAAACGACGCGAAATCACATGTTTTTAATGGAAAGTGTTTATGGTTTCTGCAATGTCGATCGGCTGTAAAAGCAGAGTTTTGACTAAAATCTAAGGGCGCTCGTCCGGGATTTGAACCTGAGAAATCTCGCATCTCAGCTGTAAAACCCCAAAGCGAGAATCATACCCCTAGACCAAAGAGCCGCCGACATGTAGATGCGCAATTCATTAAGTATTGGAATCTGATTCTGACGGTACTGAAGTAAGCTGTCTCCGAGAGTACTGTCTAATTAGTCCCACTCTCCATAGTCCTACAAGTGTTTCCCTTTAAAGTATATATTGGTAATTTGAGACATGACATGAGCTAAATGAAGCAGGCTTGGGAGCAAAATGTGAATTTGGACATGACGTTTAAGGTGAATGACAAAAGAACCGAAGACGTCAAACGACGAGGATGGGATTCGAACCCACGCGTGCAGAGCACAATGGATTAGCAGTCCATCGCCTTAACCACTCGGCCACCTCGTCTCCCGTCTCTAGCATTTTCAGCTATTCCGTTTACAGCTTTTTGCATCCAAACAGAACTAATCTGCAAGAAAGATTCCTTCACCGCTTGTCCTGTCCGTGCACACAGATCGACAATGTTGAAAATGTACAATCAGTTTCTGTAAACAAAAGGCCTCCAGTTACTGCAGGTGAGCGACTGTAAGAAATTGTCGGTTTGAAGACAGATTCAGAAGAAAAAGTTTGCCGTCGTCAAAAAGTTGTTGTGGGGAGAAATGTGAGCAAATTCAGGGCAACAGCTCATATAAAGGACTGGATTTAGGAAAAGATGATCATATTGCTAGTGAATGAACCGATGCGCTGTGAGCTGGGTTCGCACCTGCGCAGAGAAACCCAGTGTAACTTCGAACACAACACCTGAACAACTCGGTCATCACAGCTGAAATCACACTCCTATAAAAAGATTAACACACAGAATGATCCGGGACTGTGAGCAAACCCGTTTTCAATCGACACAAAATGATCTGGAACTGACAACAATGCCGCTTGAAACAAATACAGAATGATCCCAGATTCACAGCGCAACCACTTTTTAAACAGACAGAGAATAATGCGGGAATAACAGCACAACTGAAATCGCACTCCTTTTAAAAAGACTGACACACAGAATGATCCGGAGCTGCGAGATGACCCCTTTTAAAGAGGCACTAAAATGATCTGGAACTGACAACAATCCCGATTACGATGAGCAGTGAAATCAGACGCCTTTCCGAGCAGTCCAAGGAAATTCCGTGTGCAATCCGGCTATTTTGCTTCCGAAGGCCGGCTCTGCTTTCGCACAGCTTGTCTGTCGAGTGGTCCCGCCGGTCTAAATATATCGACTGGTTTCAAAGCACCAATTCAGATTGGTGCGAATGGGATATGTGCCCCCAAGAACAGCGGTGGTAGCAGAACAAACTTAACGGTGTAAGTAGGTGAAAGTCAATGTTAGATTAAGGTAATGCCGCAGGAAAGTTACAATGAAATGGAAGGAGGAAAGTAAAGGAGGGTTATTGATTGTGGAAGGAAGAGAAAGCTGGGAGAAGAGGCGTGTTTGAATTATGGAGCATTAGGCTCAGGCATGTGAGAGCGCGGGGTTTTGAAGGAGCAAATAGGTTTTCACCGCCAATTTAAAAAAATGCTGTTAAATGCAGTAAAGTTTGATTTTTCGCTGCGTTCTATTAGCAGGTGCCGCAGAGAACAAAAGATATAAAGCGAACTGTATCGTGACTCGGATTCGCACCGAAGTTGCTGCGGATACCACTATACGATCACGGCGGCACACATCAGCTGCTGCAGCTCTATTCTGACCACAGCAAGTCATGGACAGCACTGCTTAGAAAAGATGGATTTTTGGTGAAGAGGCCAAAATCAGCACCACCAGAAATTCTGACAGCGGTGGAATTCGACCCTCGCCCCGCAGCGACTTAATCCAGAATGGGAACTAGAGCAGCCGCAGTTACATTTAAACGGAGTGTAGCCCTTTCACACGAGAAGAAACTCACCCCTGGAGGGTCATTAGGCCAAAGAAACAAAGGCCTACGCTGTGAGTTGAACCCCGGCGCTCTCAAATTTACTAGACATGCGCTTTGACCAGCTAAGCCACGGAGCCAAATCATGCCTAAAGTTCCCACCTCCGCTCACTGATATCTATCAGCTACCTGTCACTGACTGTTGGAGTCTGGGGCCGTTTTGTATTACTCCATCTCTCTTGTCTATTCCGCCATGTGTCCCGATGCTGTCTGTATCTCTCGCTGCGTTTATCTCAGTGTCATTCTGTGAGTGGATTCTGAATGAATACCTGTGTTTGTGTCTTACATGGAATAAATGAGGGGATCAGACAATTCTTCCTCTGACACTGGGGAACTAATAAGCCAAAAGTTATAACAAGATATTGTTTATTGTGATGCAACAAATACAATATTCCATCTTGAATGATTCAGGTTCAATTCTGTGCAAAACAAACTGTGACCCGAACGTGTTTCCAACACGCCGTCTTTTAATCTGAAGTCACAAACTTCACCATTGCACCTCATGTAAGGGGTTTTGGGGATCGTGCTTGTATCGCAGCCGGTGCTGGTGCGGGGTTAGGATTTCGTTGCCTAATACTATTGCTTGCTCTGGTCTCCGGCCAGCCTTGTTGCAATAAGCACCTGTGAGTGGTTCGACCCACTCGCCCTTACGGTTCTAACGCTGGACTTAGGTGCGAGAGCAATAATGCAGAGAAAACTCAAATAGACCCGGTTGAATAGTACGAAATGGAAATCTTTATTGCATAGCGTCTAAAATCATGAAGTACATGCCATAGGCACAGATTAACGATAGTACAAGTAAACATACATTCATAAAGCTTGGTCTATGGTAATGAAGAACGCACGGCACATCGTAGAAAGGGGAACACATTATAATTTATCCTTAATAAAAAAAAAACACCTTCCCCTATCAATCCCTACACTATATCTAGATTTGTAGGATCGGGAAGCATGCTCACCACTTGTGATATATCGAAGGATTTTAAAGTGAGGCGCTTGGCTCGTTTCGCTGCAGCGCCTGACTGTCACATGTTTGGAGGGGTCTCTGTGCGCCTCTTGTTTATCTTCTCTGCTGCGACAAGCAGGCCAGATCGTCTGTTGTCATGAAGAATTCTGTAGATCTCGAACACGTTTGTAGAATTCAAACAAGAGTCCTCCTGTACCAGTTCGTGGAGTAATCGGTAAAACTCGAAAAATGAGTTTTATATTTTCGGGCACGGTCGGGGTTTACTGACCGCGGCGGCACGTGTATTCTTCTTCTTCTCTTCTCGTCTCATCGTGTCTCTTCGGGCCTTCGGGTCCAGACAACGTTTACCGACTCTCGGGATGGTGCACCCGATCACTTGCCTTTGTTGAGGCGGCTCATCTCGTTTGAGCTCCACCCAACATTCGAAGTCCAGCTCTCAAAAGAGCTTCAGCAGTCAGCAAAGAGGAATCAGAGTTCAGCAGTCGGCAGCAAAAGTCAGCAGAGATAAGAGTCCAGCAAGTGATCGAGCGAGTCCAGAGAATAAGAGCCCGAATCCAGCGAATAAGCGAGCGATGGACATTTGTTCACTATAGTTATAGTGCTGAGTCTCCTTATCTCCCGCCCAAATCTTAATGTCTTTTCTTTGTGAAATATGGGCGCTCAAAACTCCCAGCATGGGGCGATTCCTGTCTGTAATGGGTTTCGGTAGCACCTGTAACTGGCCAACTACCCGATAATGTTTTCCCCATTGTTGATCCAGCCAGGATCGTTTGAATTGTCTGCCTGACTGGTTTTGGGGGCCCCCGAATACTCGTTTAATCACCCGAGAATGGCTCTATCATTGTAGAGCCGTGGGGGTAATTGTGTATTGCTCTGTCTGGATGGGCCTTCGATCGCCCATTACAATGAGCCTTACTTGTGCATGGAAAACGATTCCAGCACTCATATCTATTGCTATTGTTTCGAATGCAAAACAGGTTGCATCCTGTCTTTATCAATGTTTGCTGAGTATTATCCAATCTTATACTGAAATGTTTATTCGAACGCCATCTTGTCTGCCCACTGAAAATTCTGGAAGCTTCTGTCACGATGCGTGGCGGCCATTTTACAGGCTTCTTGTGTCCGTTTTAATCATGACAGCATTTCGTTTAAATAAACTGATTAAACGAACCTGTATCTCTCTCGTTATTTTGAATCGTGATATTTGCGAACTTTACACTCAAGGTGATTCATAACTAATAAATAGATGTGTCAAGCAATGAGACGGTATTTGTAGAAAGGGTTGTGAGACTGTGGAATGCACTGGCCCAGAGCAGCAGATTTAAAACAAGGTTTAAAAACCGTCAGCGTGTGGGAGGAAGGGGAGAGAGAGGCAGGAGAGCCACGGGAAAGATCACCTTGGAAACCACTGGCCCCGAATCTGCTTTAAATCCCCCCACTGTATTTAAACACATTTAATGTCATATTCACACATTGATACATTTGAGCAATATATGAGATTTAACGCGGTCTCTGGCCTAAAATAACTGCTTTATATAATTAAACTCACTCCCTGAATATTTATCTCCAACCTAGAATCGGTTTATAATCTGGAGACAAGTTTTCAGCAGCCGGCGGGCAGGGAGCAGAGGCTGAGGCTGATCTGTGTCATGTGGGAGCAGAACAGAAGATTCCTGCTGTTTATTTTCATTATCCTGCAGAATATTCCATACCGTTTTCGATATGTTACACTCCTGTTAATATTGGAGGGTTATTTTATTGTAATGATCGCTGCGGCTCTTTTCAATTTTATGAATTTGCAGCAAATTGAATATCACGAAACCAGTGAAATGATCATTGCCGAGATTAAAGACTCAGTGCAGAGTCAGATATTTGTGAATTTAACCTGCAAATACGGTGGCCGAGTGGTTAAAGGCGTTGGAGCCGAAATTTCAGGTATTTGCCTGGGAAGGTTCAAAAGTTATTGTATTTTAACGCTAATAAATCCAATTAATTACAAATGTTTAAAGCCTTGGGGGATCATAGAAAAAAACATTTTCCTTCCAAGCTTGCTGCACTTAGCTCATGGCGCGGCTCAAATTACTGATATATACTTGGACTGGAAAACATTGGTCGGACTGTGTGGTAGAGCAGGGAAGTGGAATAATTGGAGAGCTCTTTCAGAGAGCCGGCACAGGCAGGATGGGCCCAATGACTTTCTTCTCTACTTTAATTTTCTGTGATTGCAGTGCTCCAAGGGTTGAAGTGTAGGGAGCTCGCTGAGCAAATTTCATGGATTTAAGTAAGGGGTCCCCCGGCGTCAAATCAAGGACGAGTCCACCATTTTTAAAATACAATTCACCAGTTCCCTCGGCTTGGCGATATTGTAGAAGACTTAAAATAAAAACTGCCAAAAATTCTGTGCAGAGCCTCTGTCCAGTGTATTGCAAGAAACCAGCGATGCTATTATTAAAAGCGGGAATTCAGTCCCAGTTGTGCCGAAACTGTGAGGTAAATATGTAAATCCGTTTGTTTCCAGAAGCCTGCTCTACATTTTCCACATTGTCAATCTGGGAGCGCGGGCAGGATTTATCTTCACTCTGCAGCTCACTCACAAAGCAGCACAAACTCTCGGATTCAGAAACAACCCATAGACAGAGAATCAAAGATAAACACAACCAGAGGGACCTTCAATAGCTGCAGCCTTGCATTAATTTATAATTTGTGAATTTAAGCAACAAATCAACAGAGGCGGGACTCTGTATTTGTTCAGGAGCCAGCAGAGGTTTCAGAAAACTCTAATTTCAATCGGACCGTCTGGGTGTCATTTTAATAATTAACAATACATTTACGTCCCAAACATATCCCCGAACCTGTTGTGATTCAGGAAGCCGAGACAGGGAGTAAACAGAGAAGGAAAATCACGTTGAAATAGACAGGAGGAAGAGAGAAAAGAGCAGTTTCCTGTCAGGAAGCTGCAACAGGCATCTGCTCCATCCTGTCACCCGGGACATCGCTGAAGTCTGGGTCTGTGATTAAACTGTTGTTGTCACTATTTAAAATATCGGATATTCTGGGATTGACATTGGGACGGAGCATTTTGTCTTGAATGTATTCGTGATATTTACCTCAGTGTGAATATTAACAGCAAAGTAAACGTGACAATGCTTTACATAGTTTTACTGGGCAGCCCGTAAACATTTCAAAGAGTTCTCCTCGTGTCCTGTTCAACATGTATCACTAAAAGAGATTATCTGATCACTTGTCATTTTGCTGTTTCAATACACAGGAAGGCCATTGCATGTTTTCTGTTACAATTAATGAAAAAGATGGAGTAGTGCTTCATTCTAATTTCATTCTGTCTCACCACACAGTGAAATATAGGAGAGTGAGAACGCTCATCCCTGTGTGAGCTTTGTTGGCGGTTGTTGTATTATTCGCTGCTCCAGATCTTCTCGCTGTCTTTCAGTCGAGCGCTGGTTCCTCTTCAAAGATTTAAAAAGGAATGTCCATCACTGCGTGAGTAGAACAGTGGGACACTTAAGGATGGGGAATTTGATCACTTGCCGATTCCCCACTAGCTCCCTGCTCTGTATCACCAGAAACACTTCACAACTACAGCTCAGCACAAACATCTGACTGCAGCACTTCACAGCTCAACCCGCCTCTTTAAACTAGAGTTTAGAAAGCTGGATGTTAAAATACCTTCCTTCAGTTACAGGTAGCTAACAAGAGGGAAAAAAACAACCAACTTATCGAGCAGCATCGAAGTCATCCCTCCGCCAGCAATCTGTGCTGATGTATGGGGATGGGCGCCTGCTGGGCACCTGCTGGGCACCTGCTGCCTCGATACATTATCGTCCTAACAGCTCATTAACTGTCTGAGTGGGCATCCTGAAACCCATCGTACAGGGAACCCCCAGCTTCTGCCGCGACACCACAGACTTCTTACAGAAACTCAGCACCCATGGACCAGTTGAACCAGGAACACTCCTCGCCACGATGGACATATTGGCACTCTACACCAGGATGCCCCACGATGATGGCATCGCTGCGACAGCCTCAGTACTCAACACCAACAACAGCCAATCTCCAGACGCCATCCTACAACTCATCCGCTTCATCCTTGACCACAATGTCTTCACCTTCGACAACCATTTTTTTACCCAAACACACGGAACAGCCATGGGGACCAAATTCGCACCCCAATACGCCAACATCTTCATGCACAAGTTCGAGCAAGACTTCTTCGCTGCACAGGACCTCCAGCCAACGCTGCACACCAGATACATCGACGACATTTTCTTCCTTTGGACCCACGGCGAAGGATCACTGAAAAGACTACACGATAACAGCAACAAGTTCCATCCCACCATCAAACTCACCATGCACTACTCCTCAGAATCGGTTTCATTCCTGGACACACGAATCTCCATCAAAGACGGACACCTCAGCACTTCACTCTACCACAAGCCCACGGACAACCTCACGATGCTCCACTTCTCCAGCTTCCACCCTAACCACGTTAAAGAAGCCATCCCCTATCGACAAGCCCTGCGAATTGACAGGATCTGCTCAGACGAGGAGGAACGCGATGGACACCTACGGACGCTGAAAGACGCCCTCATAAGAACGGGATATGACACTCGACTCATCGATCGACAGTTCCGACGGGCCACAGTGAAAAATCGCATAGACCTCCTCAGAAGGCAAACACGGGACACAACCAACAGGGTACCCTACGTTGTCCAGTACTTCCCCGGAGCGGAGAAACTACGCCACGTTCTTCACAGCCTTCAACATGTCGTCGATGACGACGAACACCTCGCTAAGGCCATCCCCACGCCTCCACTACTTGCCTTCAAACAGCCGCCTAACCTCAGAAGTACCATCGTTCGCAGCAAATTACCCAGCTTTCAGGATAACAGCGACCACGACACCACACAACCCTGCCACGGCAACCTCTGCAAGACATGCCAGATCATCAACACAGATACCATCATCACACGTGAGGACACTACCCACCAGGTACATGGTACATACTCATGTGACTCGGCCAACGTTGTCTACCTGATATGTTGCAGGAAAGGTTGCCCCAGAGCATGGTACATCGGCGAGACCATGCAGACACTGAGACAATGTATGAACGGACACCGCACAACAATCGCCAGGCAGGAGTGTTCCCTCCCAGTCGGGGAACACTTCAGCAGTCAAGGACATTCAGCCTCGTATCTGCGGGTAAGCGTTCTCCAAGGCGGCCTTAGAGACACACGACAACGCAAAATCATCGAGCAGAAACTGATAGCCAAGTTCCGCACTCATGAGGACTGCCTCAACCGGGATCTTGGGTTCATGTCACGATACATGATGTAGAGTCATCCAGACTCAAGTCGTCGTTGGCTTGTTCACAGATGTGATTTCCAGTAAAAAAAAGTAAAAATTTTAAAGTTTATCGTTTTCCATACAGACTGCAGCTTTTGACACATTAGACCCCCTGTAACCCCACCTCATTGTCTCAGTTGTATCTTGCTATGTCTTTGATGTGGTGCCTTCCTGGCTGACCTGATTGTTTATCTGCCGAGGTGTGATAAAAGGCAGTCAGGAGGATTAAATGTAGTCGTCTGCCATTGTACGCTTCACATGCATTGTTCTCTATCTATATATGCTTTGTCGATTTGTATTCCTTTACTTCACCTGACGAAGGAGCAGCGCTCCGAAAGCTTGTGATTTCAAATAAAACTGTTGGACTATAACCTGGTGTTGTGCGACTTCTCACTTTTGGGTGGAGCAGTGCGGCGCTTTAGAAGACAGGTACAAAAGGCAAAGTTGTTCCGCTCTCAAGTCCTCTGCTCTGCTCGCAACTGCTTTCGACCTTGAACCCGGTCTGGACATTAATCTCACTGAAGCAGAGTGTGATCGCGGTGTGTCTGTCAGCGGGTAGGTGACGAGGTTGGGGTTGCTGTGGGTCGCTTTCAATCGAGGCTGGAACACGATGCAAGGGGGAGGGTTGCTACGAGGATTGGATTACATTGCCAGTCGGGAGCGGGACAAATCAAAAGGAACCAGAAAATAAAATCCAGTCAGCAGATTTGAAAATCTGTCGATCCGCTTTGGGAAAGTGAATCAGAGCAGAATGAAGGGCGAACTGTCCGACTGCCCAGAAGCGATCAAGGCACAGCTCGGTCTGCGCGTGCCCCTGGTTTGCGACGCCTGAAAATTCCTCACAAGAAATGTTTCAACCCAGTGGAAAGAATTCTAACAACCGATAATTTATTCTACCGATTGAAGGAATGGCTGACGTGGTTACCGAGTGACGGTGAAAAGTTTATTTCCTTTTGTTCCATTCAACCGAATTGTGATGAACATAAGAACATAAGCAGTAAGACCAGGTGTGGGCCAGATGGCGCCTCGAGCCTGCTCCGCCATTCAATAAGATCATGGCTGATCGTCGACCTCAACTTCACTTTACCGCCCGATCTTCATATCCCTTGATTCCCCGAGAGTCCAAAAATCTATTTATCTCAGCCTTGAATATACTCAAAGACTCAGCATTCACAGCCCTTTGTGGCAGAGAATTCCAAAGTATCACAACCCTCTGAGTAAAAAAATTCCTCCTCATCTCAGTCTTAAAAGGCCGACCCCTTATCCTGAGACTATGCCCTCTAGTTCTAGGTAATCCAGCCAGGGGGATCAACCTCTCAGCATCTACCCTGTCAATCCCCTTCAGAATCTTGTATGTTTCAATGAGGTCACCTCTCATTCTTCTAAACTCCAGAGAGTATAGGCCCATTCGACACAATCTCTCATCATAGGGCAGCCCTCTCATCCCAGGAATCAATCTAGTGAACCTTTGTTGCACTGTCTCCAAGGCAAGGAGACCAAAACTGTGAACAGTACTCCATGTGTGGTCTCACCAAGGCCCTGTACAATTGTAGCAAGACTTCCTTACTCTTATACTCCAACCCCCTTGCAATAAAGCCAACATGCCATTTGCCTTCCTTATTGCTTGATGTACCTGCATGCTAGCTTTCTGTGTTTCTTGCACGAGGACACCCAAATCACTCTGAACACCAACATTTGAAAGTTTCTCACCATTTAAAAAATAATGGCCGAGATATTCCGATACGCGCTGTGTACCCACCCATAGGGACATCGGAAATATAGGGACATCGGAAATGCCGGTTTCAGGCATGCACCGCACATGCGCTGAAAACCGGCATTTCCCATCTGTCAAGAATGCTCTTGACAGATCCTCCGCCTGCCCTGGAGAAGGGCCTCTGCGGGCGGAAAGTTCCGCTTTTTGGAGACCTTCCGAAGCTGAAAACCCTTATAATTATTGTGCCAGGTAAAAGCAGGCGGAAGGCCTGCTTTTTTCCAAGATAAGAGTTGAAAAAAATTAGAAAATATTTTTTTCACTGATTTATCATTTTAAAATACTTTTAAAAAGTTAAGTTTATTTTTAGCCCCGTAAAAAACTTTAGTTCTTTTTTTCAAAACTTTAAATTTTTGTTTAAAATATTTAATTTATTGTAATTTCAAGTCATTTTAAAAATACGGTTTTTTTTAAGTTTATTTAAAGTTTTACTATGTTTTTGGGGTGATCTTCATTCATGTATTTGGCAGGTCTTCCTGTCAAGTGTATGAAGGGAGATTCCCTTCTTTGATTGGCTCTCCATGTCCCACCTGATCCCAGGGACACTGCGAACTGCCTGCGCCTCTGGGATATGTGGGCCCTGCGCACTTGGAGTTTAGAGAGGCCCAGGTTCGCAAGTGTGTGCGTCCCGGGAGCCCTCAGGTAAGAGCGTAGCTTTTTCCAAATCGCAGACCTCCGCACATGGGAGGCCTGCGATCAGAAAGTACGGGCCATTCTGATTTTCTATTCTTCCTACCAAAGTAAATAACCTCACATTTCCCTGCATTATACTCCACCTGCCACCTTACTCCGCACTCACTTAGTCTATCTATATCCTTTTTGTGTTCTCCTCACAGTTTACTGTCCCACCTAGCTTTATATCATCAGCAAACTTGGATACATTGCACTCGGACCCTGCATCTAGGTCATTAATATAGATTGTAAATAGCTGAGGCCCCAACACTGATCCTTGCAGCACCCCACTAGTTACAGCCTGCCAACATGAAAAAGATCCTTTTTTCCCTACTCCCTTTTTTCTGTCCGTTAACCAATCCTCTATCCATACTACTGTATTACTCCCAACCTCATGAGCCCTAATCTTGTGTAATAACCTTTTACATGGCACCTTATCGAATGACTTTTGAAATGCAAATATACTACTTCCACTGGTTCCCCTTTATCTACCCTACTAGTTACATCCTCAAAAAACACTAATAAATTTGTCAATCACGATTTAGCTTTCATAAAACCATGTTGACTCTACCTAATCATGTTATGATTTTCTAAGTGACTTGATACCACTTCCTCATCAAGGGATTCCAGCATTTTCCCGATGACTGGTGTCAGGCTAACTGGCCTGAAGTTCCCTATTTTATCTCTCCTTCCTTTCTTGAATAGCGGTGTTACATTTGCGACCTTCCAATCCGCTGGGACCTTTCCAGAATCTAGGGAATTTTGGAAGATCAAAACCAATCTATCCACTATCTCTTCAGCCACCTCTTTTAGAACCCTAGTATGTAGGCCGTCAGGTCCACGGGATTTGTCTGCTTTTTGTCCCATTAGTTTCTCTAGTACTTTTTCTCTACTTATATTAATTACATTAAGTTCCTCACCCTCATTAGACCCTTGGATCCCCACCATTTTTGGTAGGTTTTTTGTGTCTTCTACTGTGAAGACAGATACAAAATATTTGTTTAACGGTTCTGCCATTTCCTTATTCCCCATAATAATTTCTCCTGTCTCGGCCTCTAAGGGACCAACGTTTACTTTTGCTGCTCTTTTCCTTTTTACATACTTGTAGAAACTCTTATAATCTGCTTTTATATTCCTTGCTAGTTTTCTCTCATATTCCTTTGTATCCCTTTTTATCAAATTTTTGTTCAACCTTTGCTGGTTTCTGAAACTCTCTCAATCCTCAGGCTTACTATTATTCTTTGCAACATTATAAGCTTCTTCTTTCAGTCTAATGCTATCCTTAACTTCTTTAGTTAGCCACGGTTGGATCACTTTTTCCCGTGGAGTTTTTGTTTCTCAATGGAATGTATTTTTGTTGAGAATTATGAAATATTCCTTTAAATGCTAGCCACTGCTTATCTACTGCCATACATTTTAATCTATTTTTTTCCAATCTATCTTAGCCAACTCGACCCTCATACCAATATAATTGGCTTTATTTAAGTTTAAGACTCTAGTTTCGGACTTAGGCAAGTCACTCTCAAAATTAACGTGAAACTCTATCATATTATGATCACTCTGCCGCAGAGGATCCTATACTATGAGGTTGCTAATTAACCCTGTCCCATTACACAATACAAAATCTAAAATAGTCTGTTCCCTGGTTAGTTCCATGACATATTGTTCTAGGGAACGGTCCCGAATGCATGCCATGAACTCGTCCTCCAGACTACCTTTGCCACGTTGATTTGTCCAGTCTATATGAAGAGTAAAGTCCCCCAATATTATTATTTTTCGCTTATGGGATCTGGGCATCACTTGCAAGGCCAGCATTTATTGCCCATCCCTAGTTGCCCTTGAGAAGGTGGTGGTGAGCCGCCTTCTTCAACCGCTGCAAACCGTGTGGTGAAGGTACTCCCACAGTGCTGTTAGGTAGGGAGTTCCAGGATTTTGACCCAGCGACGATGAAGGATCGGTGATATACTTCTAAGTCAGGATGGTGTGTGACTTGGAGGGAAACTTGGAGGTGGTGGTGTTCCCATGCTCCTGCTGCCCTTGTCCTTCTAGGTGGAAGAGGTCGCGGGTTTGAGAGGTGCTGCCGAAGAAGCCTTGGTGAGTTGCTGCAGTGCATCTTGTAGATGGTACACACTGCAACCAAGGTACGCCGGTGGTGGAAGGAATTAATTTTTAAGGTGGTGGATGGGGTGCCAATCAAGCGGGCTGCTTTGTCCTGGATGGTGTCGAGCTTCTTGAGTGTTGTTGCAGCTGCACTGTTCCAGGCAAGTGGAGAGTATTCCATCACTCTCCTGACTTGTGCCTTGTAGATGGTGGAAAGGCTTTGGGGAATTACACGCTAATTGCATTACCTTTGTTGCAAGCTCCTACTATTTCTGATTAATATTTTGTCCAACGGTATAGCTACTGTTAGGGGGCCTATATACTACTCCTGCCCGTGTTTTCTGCCCCTTGTTAATCCTTATCTCCACCCATACTGATTCTAATTCCTGAGCTTCCGAGCCGAGATCCTTTCTCGCTACTGGCCTTACGTCATCCTTTCTTATCAGAGCTACTCCCCCTGCTTTTCCATTCTGCCTGAACTTTGATGTTTTCTCAATTTATTGACTGTATTTGAAGGGTTCCGGTTAAAATGTTCAGTGTTTCTGACAGCGGGGTGTGGGTGAACAGCTGTTGAGTGTAACAGGCTCAGGGCTGGATGCAGGAAGCTCTCGGACAGTCTCTCTCTCTCTCTCTGATGGGGAGAGTTGATTGACAGTTGGAGGCTGTTGGTGGTTTGATTAATGCAGGAAGTTCCCTCCAAACCGTGTTATGATTGCCAGCTGCAAACCACTTGTTTATCCAGGACAGAAACATGAACAAAAGTTAATCAGTCCTGGATCATTCTGTGTCTGTTTAAAAGGGAGGCGATTTCAGATACGGCGGCCGAGTGGTTAAGATGTTGGATTCGAAAGTCACGTGGTTTGATTTATCTGAGGCTCGAGCCCTGCTCGCGGCGGATCTGTTCAGAAGTTCGAAATCTGCTTTTTGCTCTTTAATCCTCTCTTTCCTCAGAGCGCTGACCCTGAAATTGCTCAGCATTCTCTCCACTGCTATTTCTCAGAGTAGCAGTATCCGCGTAACCGAGTGGAAAAGGCGTCTGATCTTCGATGCCCCGCGTAATCATATCTGAAGATTGCAGGTTCCAGTCCGTCCGTGCTCGTTTCACACACTGGGCGATAGCTGTTGCTAAATTTTCCCAATCTGTGTCACACCCAAACATCCCTCCCCCAGAGTCCTCAGTCTCTCCTGCATCTCTGCATCCAGTGGCGGAATTACATAGTTTGACGCTGACTTTTACAAAACATAAACGGACCATTGGGCCCACGTGGTATGTGTCGGTGTTTCTGCTCCACACCAGCCTCCTCCCGAGCTGCTTCATCTCCTCCGATCAGCAGAACCTTCTGTTCCTGTCTCCCTCATGTGTGTATCCAGCTTCCCCTGAAATGCATCTATCCGTCTCAAACGCTCCACGTGGCCGCCAGTTCCATATTCTAACCACTCTCTATGTAAAGAAGTTTATCCTGAATTGCCTATTGGATTTATCAGTGACTATCGTGTATTGATGGCCCCTAGTGTTGGACAGCCCACAAGTGGAAACATCTGATATACGTCAACCCTTCCAAAACCGGAGCTCCAACTGCCGACCATTTCCCCACTGCACTGCCTGTAATCGGAAAAGTTCAGCCCCTACTGGGGAGGGCTAATCCTGTCCTGACAAGAAATTGGAAAGTTTACCTGTGCTGTGCGCTGGTTGCTGCGGGGCTTTACTTGATTAAACTGCAGTTCTGTCCCTACAGTGTTCCCCAAGCCTTGAGTCTTCCCGATCTGTACCACATATCTTTAGACTTAGTTGAAGCGTTTATAACCCTACTGGGAGCGGAAGAGAGACAGAAGCAGAGAGAAAGAGAGACAGAAAAAGAGAGAGAGAGACACAGAGAGACAGACAGCGATATTGAGAGTGAGACAAAGCGATAGGCAGAAAGTTTGAGAGAGAGCGACAGAGAGTGCGACAAGAAAAGCGGCAGAGAGATTGAGAGATAAATCTGCATTTGACGAACAATGACTATCCCTGTATAGAGTAATTTGAAACTTTGGCATGTCATCGGCTCTGTGGCGCAATGGATAGCGCATTGCACTCCTAGTTAATGGTGCTGGTGAAAGTCATTCAAAGGTTATGGGTTCGAGTCCCACCAGAGTCGTTATTTAGCCGGGTTCCGGTAGTGAAATGTTGCAGCAAAACCACAACTGGTTGATTGATGCCCTTCAGAGAATGGGGAATGACTGAAGAACAGGCCAGCTTCAATCTGCGCACCTACTTGAAATATTTTATTCATTCCATTGTACTTTCCTGAATTATTTTCCCTGCCGCCTCAGTCAGTATTTCTTTCTTTACCATTTTCTGCTGGTGTTGCAGGTTAGATCAGCTTTGGCCGTTCAAGGAAGCCTGCGAAGTCTATCAGGGGGAAAAACAGAGAGAAAAAAGAGACAGTGAGAAGTAGAGAGATGAATGCAAAGAAAATGAAGGGTTTATGGGTCAAGTTCTGTGACTGTGCGGAGTTTAAGGTGGAGCTTGGGAAAGAGTCCTCCCGTCTCCTGAAATCCACTGACTATTACAAGACTTGAGCACAAAAATCTAGGCTGAGAGTTCAGTGCAATACTGAGGGAGCGCTGCACTATCGGAGATGCCGTCTTTTATCTGAGACGATAAACCGAGACCTGGCCTCTCAGGTGGACAGGAAAGACTATTCCGACGAAGAGCAGGGTAGTTATCCCCGGTGTCCTGGGTAATATTTATCCTCAATCAACATCACTAAAACAGAATATCTGTTCATATCTGTTTGTGGGAGCTTGCTGTGCGCTAACTGGCTGCCTCGTTTCCTACATTACAACAGTGACTACACTTCAAAAGTACTTCATTGACCGTAAAGCTTTTGGGGACATCTTATATAAATGCAAGACCTTTTTCTTTTTATCTTCTATACCCAGAACCAATAAACTTAGAAGTCAAGCAGTGAAACGGTATTTGTAGAAAGGGTTGTGAGACTGGAATGCACTGGCCCAGAGCAGCAGATTTTAAAAAGGTTTAAAAACCGGCAGCGTGTGGGAGGAAGGGGAGAGAGAGGCAAGAGAGCCACAGGAAAGATCACTTTGGAATCCATTGGCCCTGAAACCGCTTTAAATCCCCCCACTGTATTTAAACGCATTTATTGTCATATTGATATATTGATCCATTTGAGCAATGCAGGAGATTTAACGCTGACTCTGGTTTGATATATTTGAACCAAACCGCTGTGTTTAGGCTCTACCCTGAATGTTTATCTCTAACCTAGAATCAGTTTATAATCTGGTGTTGTCCCGAATTCACTGTATCTATTGAGCTCGTAATAAGTAGTCGGCTCAACAACAGTTCAACAATGATGGTTCTTAGTTCAGGGTGTCAAACGTCGGTCGGACTGAATAAGTTGCATACATTCAGTACTTTATTGGTTAACAAGTTGTTTGAATAACTTACAAGGAAAATGACACAGGGCTCACTTCCCATGTGTGCCAGCTTAAAACAATATTACCCATTTGAAAGTTGATCAGCCTTTGCGCTGGTGTCCTACAACAAGTCCCGGACTTGTGGCTCCTCCATTCTCGAGTGTGATTCCTGGGTTCTCGCTGCTAAACTGGCTTTTGGCTCCCTTTTATACTACCTATGTGCCCCCCCCCCCCCCATAAGACCGTTTGCACAAGGTTGCTCTAATCAGTCATGAGACCTCTTGACAGTTAGCTCACAGCTTCTGTGATCATCACAACAGAATGGTCAAGGCGTGCCGTGTGCAGATTCGGCCATTTTGTCTGAGATGTGTCCATCCTAAGCCAATCGGTATCCTTGGTCGTTTAGGGAATTCCAGAGGTCCCTTATTATGTGATTTGCGACTGCTCAACCGTTAGACTAGATTGTCACCCTTATCTTGAGTTCATTATTGTCGTAGACTCGATCATCCTGCAAGCTTGTCATCTCTTGCAGGCCTGTTAACTATGTTATTTGAGCAGCCCTCGGCCCCCAGCTTCAAGGTTTTGTTTATTTGAGATCCCACTGTGGCAGCAGTTTTCGCAGTCCTCGACCATTTTCTAAAGGCAACCATTTTACACAATTCACCAGTTCATATTTCTATACTGTAGTCATCAGTAAGCTATCAGAGGACTGGTCAGGTGGGCAGCAAAGTTGCAAATGGAATCAATCTGAAGAAAGGTGAGATAACGCAATTGGGGAGGGCTAACAAGGCAAGGGAATACAAAATAAATAGTAGGATACTGAGACGTGTAGAGGAACAGAGGGAACTCGGAATGCATGTCCACTGACCCTTGTAGGTCGCAGGACTGGTAGATAAAGTGGTTAAGAAGGCATCCGGTTCACTTTCTTTATTAGCAGACATGATGTGGAGATGCCTATATGCTGTGTCTATATACATCTATATACATCTCTTCACTTCACCTGACGAAGGAGCAGCGCTCCGAAAGCTTGTGATTTCAAATAAAGCTGTTGGACTATAACCTGGTGTTGTGCGACTTCTCACATGTATTAACAGAGACTCAGATTATAAGAGCAGGGAGGTTATGCTAGAACTGTATAAAACTCTAGTTAGGTCACAGCTAGAGTACTACGCACAATTCTGGTCTCCACATTACAGTAAAGATGTGATTGCACTGGAGAGGGTAGAGAAGAGATTTATGACGATGTTGCCAGGATTGGAGAATTTTCGCTATGAGGAATGATTTGATAGCCTGGGGCCTTTTACTTTGGAACAGAGGAGGCTGAAGGGAGATTTAATTGAGGTGTATAAAATTATGAGGGGCCTAGATAGAGTGGATAAGAAGGACTTGTTTCCCGTAGCAGAGAGGTCAATAACCAGTGGGAATAGATTTAAAGAAATTGGTAGAAGGATTAGAGGGGAGTTATGGGGAATTTGTTTACCCGAAGGATGGTGGGGATCTGGAACAAACGGCCTGAAAGGGTGGTAGAGGCAGAAACCCTCATCACATTCAAAG
Organism: Squalus acanthias; assembly: GCA_030390025.1. NCBI lineage: Eukaryota > Metazoa > Chordata > Chondrichthyes > Squaliformes > Squalidae > Squalus > Squalus acanthias. The sequence goes on along the minus strand of CM059449.1, from coordinate 39,132,393 downwards.
ATACTTGGATATGCATTTGACGTGCCAGAACTGGCAAGGCTACGGACCAAGAGCTGGAAAGTGGGATTAGGCGGGATGGCTCTTTTTTGGCCGGCACGGACACGATGGGCCGAATGGTCTCCTTCTGTGCCGTAAATTTCTATGCTTCTATGATTATTACAACCACCTTTCAGAGTAAATTCTGTCTGTCAGTGCTGGTCTGGGTGTTGAGCCCCTGACTCCGATTCAGAGACCAGAGCTGACAAACTCTGATGCAAGATGAGTAAAGGATAGCAGAGATGGGCCGGCCACGGACCAATAGTACTGAGCTTGGTCCTGCCCTCACAGATACTGAACAGACAGTCCCAGTTCCTGCCTGTCGGAAGGATGTTTCTGTGTGAAGACCTTTGAGGACGTGAGTGTGACCAGGCTTCCCACTGCAAGTGCTTCCTTGACCGCGCCCCCTGCTGGTGTGTGGTACTGTGGACATGTATTAACAGCATCAAGTAGCTGTGTTAGTGTGAGGGATTCTCATGGGTGAGCAGTACCTGTGCGGCAGCTTAAAATATATAATTTAGAGGCCTGTAATCTTGCCTCATCAACTCGATACATGGTGTATGTGGCTTACCTGTCCTGCCAGGGTATTTCCTGAAATCCATCTCCTTCTGAATCAGTCACTCGGTCCTGCAGATACTGTGCAGGGAATTCAGCCTGTCCGCGCCTTTGTGACAGTACATGATCATCCAGTGGTCACACGGTGCTCTCCCCGCTCATTGTGCCAGGCTTGGTAGAAGTCTATCCTGTGGTGACACAGTATCCTCCCTGCTCCTTGTCCCAGGATCGGTACACGGCCATCCTGTGGGGTCGGTCCCATCTCCCATCCCTGTGAGCGAGTCCCGTCCCTTCTCCCATGAGTCAGCTCGCGCATCCTCCCCCAGCACATGCTGCCAGGTTACTGACGTCATACACCCCGTGCTGCCGGATTACTTACGTCACACACCCTGTGCTGCCGCGTTTCTGACGTCACAGACCCCGTGTGTCCTGTTTTTGGCGTCACATACCCGTGTGCAGTGTTTCTGACGTAACCCCTCACGTGTTGCAGTGTTTCCGACGTCACAAACCCCGTATTGCCTTGTTACTGACGTCACACAGCCAGTGTTGCCGGGTTTCTGACGTCACGCACATCACAGTTTCGAGTTCAGAGTTCTTGTTCAAATATTATTTGCGGACTGAAGTTTAATTGACATATTGTACAAAAATAAAATGTTGCCTATTAAGTACGAGAGTCTTGTTTCCCATCGATGTTCAGGCTGTGTAACTGTATTGTAAAAATATCCTGTTTTATGCTCCGGATTTTTTAATGTTTTCTATCAGGCCCGGACAAAACGTTTCCCGCTTCCTCTTTAGGATCCCCTGGTGTTTCCAGAATATTGGATTGAATCATAGAATCATATTAAGACCGAATGCGTTATTGTTACATTAAAATAATCATTACATTTGTATTCTGACATTAAAGGTAATTTTAGTTTAGAGAGCGACCCATGTGACTGGGCCCCGGGAGATCCGCTCGGAGATCTCGCTGAGACCCCAAACAGTGCAAGTTGGGAGGAGCGCGGTTTGAGCCTGAGGAAGCTGCTCCCTCTAACCAGATGTCCGTTTACCCGCGGCCGCTGTTTATTCCACACTCGGAGTTTAGCACCATACTGTTTGTGAAAAGTAGCCCGAGGAATGTTGCACTCTGGCGGACTCTGTAGGGAAGAAGACTCTGATCGGGGCGGATTCACGTCACAACTCCACCGACCCTCATACTAGGGGGCGAAAAATTCCTCTTCTGTGTTCCAGCCCAGATCAGGAAAAGGCGAATTCCCAGTCCATAGATTTCGGGCCATTAATATAAGTGCTGGGGAAATGACGATCCAGTGAAGCACCATTTCTGGATTGATCTTCCTGGGGGAGCTCGAGTAAAAGCGGGCTTCCCCTCCCCCTTCCATGGGCGCTCCGTTTACCCCGGGTTAACCTGTTTATTTTGAGCGGGTTAACAGCAGACACGGGACTGGCTCATGTCCGGATGTGACGTTCGCGGGTTGGAAGTTCCGTATCTTTTCTGTCGGTGAATATTGCCCAGAGCTCAGTGATGTTTCTCCAGTGTGAATTCGGTAATATTGTCTTATCCTAATATTATCGCTGCTGTGGACTCCTCAAACTGTTGTAAATTTGGCGGTGATTTCAGTCTGGACCTGCTGTGATCTGTGGGGATTGTCCATTTCCTGAGAGGAATGAAGATGCAGTGCAGGGACGGCAGAAAGTCCAGGGTCCAATTCCCGCACTGAGTCCCACTGATAGAGCCGGGCTGGGTAACTCACGTGGAGAATATTCCCTCTGGGTCACGGTAGCAGATCTGTTCCCGGCCCGAGCGGTACAACTGCGGAAAGTGAATGTGGCATTTTAAACTCCGATATTGTAACAAGGGGAGGCAGACGTTTACAACTATTAAAGACGGCCTCTGAGAGCCACAATGATTGGATCGATGCGGGATCTTCTGTGGACTGAACCATATGGAGAAGCATGGGCCCGAGTTCTATCGCTGGCCTGTTTTGAGTCAGTTTCTCTTAGCTCAGGATTGGCGGGGACACTGCACCAGATCTCAGTGCTGCGGTCTGGAGAAGCGAAGGTCAGTGAGACTTCCTGCTCCTGGGAGTTTTCTATTGACCTGGGAAACGGTGCTGGAGGGTGATCTCCTCTCTTCACTTGTTGGAGTCAGTTCATCAAAACATTCTCTATATAAATGTTTATAATTCGACTAAAAACCTCAAACCGGGAAAGCAAATCCCGACCCCCGGCAGGCCGGAATGGAAGTGGTCAGGAAAGTTCCTTAGGGTTAAAGATCCCACAAATAATGAGTGTCCAGACTCACACATGAAACAAATTATCACTTTGGGATGTGGCAGAGGCTCCTGGGCCCTTGGAACTAGATCCCAGCACAAGCCCGTCCCTTCCGGGCAGAAGAACATTGGAGGGAGGGAGGCTCCTATTTCTTATGTTCTTTTGTTCTTATGGGAGTGCTCACAGTCCCGGATCATTCAGTGTGTTAGTTTTTTTTTAAAAGAGAGCGATTTCTGCTTTGATGACCGAGTTGTTAAGGTTTAACTAAACCTCGACCAGGAATTTGAACCCGGGACCTTTCCCTTTTCAAACAGTGAAATTCTCTAAGCGAGAATCACACCCGAGACCAACGAGCCGCCGATGTGCTCTAATTTGCATGTAGTTTCCCTGCGCTGGTGCGAACCAAGCTCGCTGAGGACCTGTTCATTAATTTGAAATATGTTTATCTTTTCCTAAATCCAGTTCTTTTTTTGAGCAGTTTCCTTGAATCTGCTCACAATTCTCAACATAAAAAGAGGCTTAACAGCATCAGCGGCCGCGTGGCCTAATGGATAAGGCGTCTGACTTCGGTGCGAGTCCTTCAGTTATCAGAAGATTGCAGGTTCGAGTCCTGCCGCGGTCGTTTAATTAACTGGGCGACACTTTTTCTGTTCTGAATCTGGCTTCAAACCGACCATTTCTGACAGTCCCTCACCTGAAGCAACGGGAGGCCTTTTGCTTACATTAAGCTGATTGTACATTTTCAACATTGTAGATCTGTGTGCACGGGCAGGATAAGCGGTGAAGTGGATTTTCTTTCAGTGTATTTCTGCTTAGATGCAAAGAGCAGGAAATGGAATGGTTGAGAGCAGTCCATCGGTCAGACGAGGTGGCCGAGAGGTTAAGGCGATGGACTGCTAATCCATTGTGCTCTGCACGCCTGGTTCGAATCCCATCCTCGTCGTTATTGCGTTACACGATTGATGCTGAGAGCATTTTACTGAATTTTACCTAAAATAGGCTCAAATTAATGACTGGGTTCCCACCAGCGCAGGGCAACTTGAAACACAGCATCGGCGGCTGGTTGGTCTAGGGGTATGATTCTCGCTTTGGCAATTTCACTGCTTAAAATGTGAGAGGTCCTGGGTTCAAATCACGGGCGAGGCCTGCCACATTTAGTTAAACTCTAACAACTCGGTCATCAAAGCTGAAATGGCTCTCCTTTTAAAAAGACTAACACACTGAATGATCCGGGACTGTGAGCTCTGCCGTTTTAAACAGACACAGAATGATCCGGGGCCGTAAGCCCGGGATTGTTGCTATCACAGAGACATGGTTGGGGGAGGGGCAGGACTGGCAGCTCAATATTCCGGGGTATAGAATCTTCAGGCGAGAGAGGGGGGTGTAAAAGAGGAGGGGGTGTCGCAATATTAATCAAGGAGTCAATTACTGCTGTAAGGAGCGATGATATCTTAGCAGGTTCCTCTAATGAGGCCATATGGGTAGAACTTAAAAACAAAAAGTGGGCAAGCACTTTGCTGGGAGTGTACTATAGGCCCCCAAACAGTCAAGGAGAGATAGAAGAACAGATATCTTGGCAAATCTCAGAGAAGTGTAGAAATAATAGGGTAATAATAGTAGGGGATTTCAATATTAACTGGGATAGTCAGAGTGTGAAAGGCTTAGAGGGTGCAGAATTCTTAAAGTGAATCCAGGAGCGCTTTTTGAGCCAGCACATAGAAAGTCCTACAAGAGAGGGGGCGGTACTGGACCTAATTCTAGGGAATGTAGCTGGGCAAGTGGTAGAAGTGTCAGGAGGAGAGCATTTTGGTGACAGTGATCATAATTCGGTGAGATTTAAGGTAGTCATGGAAAAGGACAAAGATGGACCAGAAATAAAGGTTCTAAATTCGGGGAAGGCCGATTATAATATGATAAGGCAGGATCTGGCCAATGTGGACTGGGATCAGCTATTTGTAGGAAAATCCACATCAGAGCAGTGGGAGTCATTCAGAAAGGAAATAGAGAGAGTACAGTACCAACATGTTCCCGTAAAGGTCAAGGGTGGGACCAACAAGTCCAGGGAACCCTGGATGTCAAGGGATCGACAAGAATGGATTAGGAAAAAAGGGAGGCTTTTGGCGGATACAAAGGACTAAAAACAGTGGAAGCCCTAGAGGAGTATAGAAAGTGCAGGGGGGTATTTAAAAAAGAAATTAGGAGAGTGAAGAGGGGGCATGAAAATACACTGGCGGGCAAAATAAAGGAAAATCCCAAAGTGTTTTATAAGTATATTAAGGGCAAGAGGATAACCAGAGAAAGAGTAGGGCCCAACTGCGTGTAGAGCCAGAAGATGTAGGTGAAGCTTTAAATGAATATTTTGCATCTGTGTTCACTATGGAGAAGGACAATGTAGGCATAGAAATCAGTAAGGGGGATTTTTGATATACTTCAACAAATTAGCATTGAGAGGGAGGAGGATCTGGCCAAAGTGGACTGGGATCAACTACCTGTAGGAAAATCCACATCAGAGCAGTGGGAGTCTTTCAGAAAGGAAACAGAGAGAGTAAAACACCAACATGTTCTCGTAAAGGTCAAGGGTGGGACCAACAAGCCCAGGGAACCCTGGATGTCAAGGGATATACAAGAATGGATTAGGAAAAAAGGGAGGCTTTTGGCAGATAAAAAGGACTAAAAACAGTGGAAGCCTTAGAGGAGTATAGAAAGTGCAGGGAGGTACTTAAAAAAGAAATTAGGAGAGCAAAGAGGGGGCATGAAAATACACTGGCGGGCAAAATAAAGGAAAATCCCAAGGTGTTTTATAAGTATATTAAGGGCAAGAGGATAACCAGGGAAAGCGTAGGGCCCATTAGGGACCAAAGTGGCAATCTGTGTGTAGATCCCGAAGATGTATATGAGTTTTTAAATGAATATTTTGCATCTGTGTTCACTATGGAGAAGGACGATGTAGGCATAGAAATCAGGCAGGGGGATTGTGATATACTTGAACAAATTAATATTGAGAGGGAGGAGGTACTACCAGTTTTAGCGAGCTTAAAAGTGGATAAATCCCCAGGCCCAGACGAGATGTATCCCAGGCTGCTGTGTGAGGCAAGGGAGGAGATTGCAGGGGCACTGACACAAAATTTCAGAACCTCTCTGGCCACAGGGGAGGTGCCAGAGGACTGGAGAACAGCTAACGTAGTACCATTATTCAAGAAGGGTAGTAGGGATAAACCAGGGAATTACAGGCCAGTGAGCCTAACATCAGTGGTAGGGAAATTATTGGAAAAAATTCTGAGGGACAAATTAGTCTCCACTTGGAGAGGCAAGGATTAATTAAGGATAGTCAGCATGGTTTTGTCAGGGGGAGATCATGTCTAACCAATTTGATTGAATTTTTCGAGGGGGTGACTAGGTGTGTGGATGAGTGTAGTGCAGTTGATGTAGTCTACATGGACTTCAGTAATGCTTTTGACAAAGTCCCGCATGGGACACTGGTCAAGAAGGTAAGAGCCCATGGGATCCAGGGCAATTTGGCACATTGGATCCAAAATTGGCTTAGTGGCAGGAGGCAGAGGGTAATGGTCCAAGGTTGTTTTTGTGACTGGAAGCTTGTGTCCAGTGGTGTACCACTGTGATCGGTGCTGGGTCCTTTGCTGTTTGTAGTGTACATTAATGATTTAGATATGAATGTAGGAGGTATGATCAGTAAGTTCGCAGATGACACGAAAATTGGTGGAGTGGTAAATAGCGAGGAGGGAAGCCTCAGGCAACAGGACGATATAGACGGGTTGATTAGATGGGCAGAACAGTGGCAAATGGAATTTAACCTAGAAAAGTGTGAGGTGATGCATTTTGGGAGGACTAACAAGGCAAGGGAATACACAATGAATTGTACGATCCTAGGAAGGACAGAGGATCAGAGGGACCTTGGTGTGCATGTACATAGATCCCTGAGGCAGCAGGACAGGTAGATAAGGTGGTTAAGAATGCATATGGGATACTTGCCTTCATTAGCCAAGGCATAGAATATAAGAGCAGGGAGGTTATGATGGAGCTGTACAAAACGCTAGTTAGGCCACAGCTGGAATACTGTGTGCAGTTCTGGTCGCCACACTATAAGAAGGACGTGATTGCATTGGAGAGGGTGCAGAGGAGATTCACCAGGATGTTACCTGGGCTGGAGCGTTTCAGCTATGAAGAGAGTCTGGACAGGCTGGGGTTGTTTTCCTTAGAGCAGAGAAGGCTGAGGGGGGACCTGATTGAGGTGTACAAAATTATGAAGGGCATAGATAGGGTAGATAGAAAGGAACATTTCCCGTTAGTAAAGGGATGTAGCTCGGAACAGAGAGTTAAGCTGCGAGTTTGATGAGTGAGGGAGTGAATCATAAAAGTTAATCTCTTTTTTTAAATAAAATCTAGTCTTGTGTGCTTGCAATTAGCATTTAACTTAAATTTAAATTGACTGTTTCAAGTTTGAAGTTTCTTCCCACTTGGGCAGGGCAACGCATGCTCTGTGCTGGAGAGCAGGTGAGAGTAATTAATTAATTAACTGGTCTAATCTGGTTCTGTATCTGCCAGAGAACTCACTTATTTAAATCTCAGCAGTTTAAATAAGGGAGGCTTCAGTGCAGTTTGTCATGGAGTGCAGCTCGGAACAGAGTGTTAAGCTGCGAGCTGGTGAGTGAGGGAGGGGGGGAGGGAGGGAGGGGAGGGAGGGAGGGAGGTGTTCCTTTCTTTTTCTGTCTATGTCAGCTTCCAGGAGAGCAGGAGCTAAAAAGCTGCACAAGAGGGGACAGAGAACAAACGGGAGTTCGGCTCTGTGACACCCCCCAACCGCATCTGGAGAAAAATAAAAGTGCGGTTTAAACAGAGTGCTGCGAGTTGGGAATTGGTTCTTACTTTACACCAAGGAAAGAGTCCGAGAGCGGGAGCAGTCAAACAACAACAACTGCGAAACCACTAAAGTGACATCATAACCAGGGAAGGAGCTGAGTGGTAAGTAGGACCTGGTGAGTATTTCTACAGTCCAGTCGTTAAAGTAAAAGTAAGGTCTCTAGTTTAGAGTAAGTAGTGTTTAAATGGAAGTAAGGTCCCTAGTATATTTAATATTCTTTAATTTAAAGGAAGTAAAGGGAGTAAATTAAGGGTAGGACAAGGCAGGGCAGCTCGGCAGCGTGGAGCGCTCCTCCTGTGCTGTGTGGGAAGTCAGGGACACTTTCGGTGTCCAGGGCGAACACATGTGCAGGAAGTGTCTCCAGCTGCAGCTACACGAAATCAGTGTTTCGGAGCTGGAGCTGCGGCTGGAGTACAGTGTGGAGCATCCGCAAAGCTGAGATCTTCATGGATAGCACATTTAACGAGGTGGTCACACCACAGGTAAAGAGTGCACAGGCAGACAGGAAATGGGTGACCGCCAGACAGAGTAAAAGAACTAGGAATGTAGTGCAGGAGTCCCCTGGGTCCATCTCCCTCTCCAACAGATTTTCCGTTTTGGATACTGATGGGGGAGATGGTTTCTCAGGGGAATGCAGCAAGAGCCAAGTCCGTGGCACTACGAGTGGTTCAGCTGCACAGGAGGGGAGGAAAAAGAGTGGGAGAGCAATAGTGATAGGGGATTCTATCGTAAGGGGAACAGATAGACGTTTCTGTGGCCGCAGACATGACTCCAGGATGGTATGTTGCCTCCATGGTGCCAGGGTCAAGGATGTCACTGAACGGCTGCAGGGCATTCTGATGGGGGAGGGCGAACAGTCAGAGGTCGTGGTTCACATTGGTACCAATGACATAGGTAGAAAGAGGGATGAGGTCCTGCAACAAGAATTTAGGGAGCTAGGTAGCAGATTAAAAAGCAGGACCTCAAAGGTTGTAATCTCTGGATTACTCCCGGTGCCATGTGCTAGTGAGTATAGGAATAGGAGGATAGAGCAGATGAATGCGTGGCTAAAGAGTTGGTGCAGGAGGGAGGGCTTTAGTTTCCTGGATCACTGGGTCTGCTTCTGGGGAAGGTGGGACTTGTACAAGTCAGACGGGTTGCACCTGAACCGGAATGGGACCAACATCCTTGCGGGGAGGTTTGCTAGTGCTGTTGGGGGTGCGGTTTAAACTAACTTGGCAGGGGGATGGGATACGGAGTGAAGCTATAGTAGGGGGTGATGCACAGCCAAATATAGAGGAAAAACAAGTCAGCCTGAAAGGCAGAACAAATATGTAACGCCACAAGGGAGTATGGCAAGGCTGGATTGCATTTATTTTAATGCCAGCAGTCTTGCGAGTAAGGCAGATGAATTGAAGGTGTTGATGGACACATGGGATTATGATATTGATGCTATCACAGAGACATGGTTGAGGGAGGGGCAGGACTGGCAGCTCAATATTCCGGGGTATAGAATCTTCATTCGAGACAGAGGGGGGTGTAAAGGAGGAGCGGGTGTCGCTATATTAATCAAGGAGTCAATTACTGCTGTAAGGAGGGATGATATCTTAGCAGGTTCCTCTAATGAGGCCATATGTGTAGAACGTAAAAACAAAAAGGGGGCAAGCACTTTGCTGGGAGTGTACTATAGGCCCCCAAACAGTCAGGGGGAGATAGAGGAACAGATATGTAGGCAAATCTCAGAGAAGTGTAGAAATAATATGGTAATAATAGTAGGGAATTTCAACTTCCCCAACATTAACTGGGATAGTCAGAGTGTGAAAGGCTTAGAGGGTGCGGAATTCATAAAGTGCATCCAGGAGAGCTTTTTGAGCCAGCATGTAAAAAGTCCTACAAGAGAGGGGGCGGTACTGGAACTAATTCTAGGGAATGTAGCCGGGCAAAAGGAAGAAGTGTCAGTAGGAGAACATTTTGGTGACAGTGACCATAATTCGGTGAGATTTAAGGTAGTCATGGAAAAGGACAAAGATGGACCAGAAATAAAGGTTCTTAATTGGGGAAAGGTCGAGTTTATTATGATAAGGCAGGATCTGGCCAAAGTGGACTGGGATCAGCTACTTGTAGGAAAATCCACATCAAAGCAGTGGGAGTCTTTCAGAAAGGAAATAGACAGAGTAAAACACCAACATGTTCCCGTAAAGGTCAAGGGTGGGACCAACGAGCCCAGGGAACCCTGGATGTCAAGGGATATACAAGAATGGATTAGGAAAAAAAGGGAGGCTTTTGTCAGATACAAAGGACTAAAAACAGTGGAAGCCTTAGAGGAGTATAGAAAGTGAAGGGGGGTACTTAAAAAAGAAATTAGGAGAGCAAAGAGGGGGCATGAAAAAACACTGGCGGGCAAAATAAAGGAAAATCCCAAGGTGTTTTATAAGTATGTTAAGGGCAAGAGGTTAACCAGGGAAAGAGTAGGGCCCATTAGGGACCAAAGTGGCAACCTATGTGTAGAGCCCGAAGATGTAGTTGAGTTTTTAAATGAATATTTTGCATCTGTGTTCACTATGGAGAAGGACGATGTAAGCATAAAAATCAGGCAGGGGGATTGTGATATACTTGAACAAATTAGTATTGAGAGGGAGGAGGTACTAGCAGTATTAGCGAGCTTAAAAGTGGATAATTCCCCAGGCCCAGACGAGATGTATCCCAGGCTGCTGTGTGAGGCAAGGGAAGAGATTGCAGGGGCTCTGACAAAAAAATTCAGAACCTCTCTGGCCAAAGGGGAGGTGCCAGAGGACTGGAGAACAGCTAACATAGTACCATTATTCAAGAAGGGTAGTAGGGATAAACCAGGGAATTACAGGCCAGTGAGCCTAACATCAGTGGTAGGGAAAGTATTGGAAAAAATTCTGAGGGACAGAATTAGTCTCCACTTGGAGAGGCAAGGATTAATTAAGGATAGTCAGCATGGTTTTGTCAGGGGGAGATCATGTCTGACCAATTTGATTGAATTTTTCGAGGGGCTGACTAGGTGTGTGGATGGGGGTAGTGCAGTTGATGTATTCTACATGGACTTCAGTAAGGCTTTTGACAATGTCCTGCATGGGAGACTGATCAAGTAGGTAAGAGCCCATGGGATCCAGGGCAATTTGGCATATTGGATCCAAAATTGGCTTAGTGGCAGGAGGCAGAGGGTGATGGTTGAAGGTTGTTTTTGTGACTGGAAGCTTGTGTCCAGTGGTGTACCGCAGGGATCGGTACTGGGTCCTTTGCTGTTTGTAGTGTACATTCATGATTTAGATATGAATGTAGGAGGTATGATCAGTAAGTTCGCAGATGACACGAAAATTTTGGAGTGGTAAATAGCGAGGAGGGAAGCCTCAGGTAACAGGACGATATAGACGGGTTGGTTAGATGGGCAGAACAGTGGCAAATGGAATTTAACCTGAAAAGTGTGAGTTGATGCATTTTGGGTGGACTAACAAGGCAAGGGAATACACAATGAATGGTAGGACCCTAGGAAGGACAGAGGATCAGAGGGACTTGGTGTGCATGTACATAGATCCCTGAAGGCAGCAGGACAGGTAGATAAGGTGGTGAAAAAGGCATATGGGATACTTGCCTTCATTAGCCGAGGCAGAGAATATAAGAGCAGGGAGGTTATGATGGAGCTGTACAAAACGCTAGTTAGGCCACAGCTGGAATACTTTGTGCAGTTCTGGTCACCACACTATAAGAAGGACGTGATTGCATTGGAGAGGGTGCAGAGGAGATTCACCAGGATGTTACCTGGGCTGGAGCCCTTCAGCTATGAAGAGAGACTGGACAGGCTGGTGTTGTTTTCCTTAGAGCAGAGAAGGCTGAGGGGGGACCTGATTGAGGTGTACAAAATTATGAGGGGCATAGATAGGGTAGATAGAAAGGAACTTTTCCTCTTAGTAGAGGGGTCAATAACCAGGGGGCATAGTTTCAAGATAAGCGGCAGGAGGTTTAGAGGGGATTTGAGGAAAAACTTTTTCACCCAGAGGGTGGTTGGAATCTGGAACTCACTGCCTGAAAGGGTGGTCGAGGCAGGAACCCTCACAACATTGAAGAAGCAATTTGATGATCACTTGAAACGCCATAGCATACAAGGCTACGGACCAAGTGCTGGAACATGGGATTGAAATAGATAGGTCTTGATGGCCGGCGCGGACACGATGGGCCGAAGGGCCTCTTTTTGTGCTGTATAACTCTATGACTCTATGACTCTAGAAAACTGACTGGTGTCTCTCAGTTCCCTCTCACTGAGGGAGTTATCTGTACACTGATTGGTGTGCTCAGTCACTCTCCCTCGGGGAGATATTTGATCACTGACTGCTGTCTCAGTCCCCTCTCTCTATGGGAGATATTTGTACAGTGACTGGTGTCTCTCAGTCCCCTCTTCCTCGAAAAGATATCTGTACACTGACTGATGTCTCTCAGTCCCTCTCTGTCGGTGAAATATCTGTACACTGACTGGTGTCTCTCTATTCCCTCTCACTCAGGGAGATATCTGTACACTGACTGGTGTCTCTCAGTCCCTCTCCCTCAGGGAGATATCTGTCCACTGACTGATGTCTCTTAGTCCCTCTCCCTCAGCGAGATATCTGTACACTGACTGGTGTCTCTCAGTCCCCTCTCCCTCAGGGAGATATCTGTACACTGACTGGTGTCTCTCAGTCCCCTCTCCCTCAGGGAGATATCTGTACACTGACTGGTGTCTCTCAGTCCCCTCTCCCTCAGGGAGATATCTGTATACTGACTGGTGTCTCTCAGTTCCTCCCCCTCAGGGAGATATCGGTACACTGACTGGTGTCGCTCAGTCCCCTCTCTCTCTCTCAGCGAGATATCTGTACACTGACTGGTGTCTCTCAGTCCCCTCTCCCTCAGGGAGATATCTGTACACTGACTGGTGTCTCTCAGTCCCCTATCTCTCAGCGAGATATCTGTACACTGACTGGTGTCTCTCATTCCCCTCTCCCTCAGGGAGATATCTGTATACTGACTGGTGTCTCTCAGTCCCTCTCTCTCAGCGAGATATCTGTACACTGACTGGTGTCTCTCAGTCCCCTCTCTCTCAGGGAGATATCTGTACACTGACTGGTGTCTCTCAGTCCCCTCTCTCTCAGGGAGATATCTGTACACTGAGTGGTGTCTCTCAGTCCCCTATCCCTCAGGGAGATATCTGTACACTGACTGGTGTCTCTCAGTCCCTAAGCTCTGGAAATCCCTGCTTAAACCCCTCCGCCTCTCTGTTGTAGCAAAAAGTATTTTGCTGATTAAGATTGGCTGTCATTTTGCTTGACCAAAGGCCGCGTGACTGGGCAAATTCCATAATCAACGATCGAATGTTTGCGGCACCAAGCTATTTTCAGATAAGGAGGTAGACAATGAGATGCTACAAAGCTACAATCAAGACATCCTGAAAGGAGGCATTGCAGACAGAACACAAGTCAACGACCTTTGCACAACGCATATTGTGTTGCTGATCACCTCTGCAAAATTCGCAACCCTCTCAGACATTGTTTAAGTGGCCTCGAGTCTCACAAGAAGATGAAGACGTTAAAAACTGACGATAGCCAGTGGACTCAGGACACTATGGAAGAATGCCAACTTGACCAACTCCTCCGACGTACCGGAGAAAGAAGGTAAAGTCCCTTTGCAGCACCCGGACTGATTTACTGAGAATAATAAAAGAGAATGACCAAAAATATATCTTCACTGCAGTGGGAAGAGGAGGCTCGGCCATTCATCTCGCCTACAAGGACCTGCTGCAGTGGGACGAGGAGGCTCAGCCAGTCATCTCGCCTACAAGGATCTGGTGCAGTGGGAAGAGGAGGCTCGGCCAATCATCTCATCTATGAGGACCTGCTGCAGTGGGAAGAGGAGGCAAGGCCAATCATCTCGCCTACAAGGACCTGCTGGAGTGGGATGAGGGGTGTGACTTGCTCAGTCGGCCCAAAGAACCGACAATCAACACGAACTGACCATCTTTGGGTGATCGTATGTATATTCTATCCACAACATATATTCGTGGTGACGGGCATTGTTTTGCAACAAGTGTATTTTTATCATTGTATTGTACCCTTTGATCTCTGATGTCCCAATAAAGTTGTCGGAATCCATGTTTGTGTCAATTACTCACTTGAGATTCTCGGGTCAGAATCTTAAACCTGTGATGTCCCGAAAAGAAAGGTCTTACACTCTGCTTTCAGACGCCTCTTAAAACCCAGCTCTTTGACCAAGCTTTTGGTCACATAGAAACATAGAAGATAGGAGCAGGAGTAGGCCATTCGGCCCCTTGAGTCTGCTCCGCCATTAGATGAGATCATGGCTGATCATCCAAACTCAGTACCCTGTCCCTGCCTTCTCCCCATATCCCTTGATACTTTAACCTTAAGAAATATATGTAACTCCTTCTTGAATATATTTACTGACTTGGCCTCAACTGCCTTCTGTGGTAGAGAATGCCACAGGTTCACCACTCTCTGGGTGAAGAAATTCCTCATCTCTGTCCTAAATGGCTTACCCCTTATCTTTAGACTGTGACCTCTTGTTCTGGACTCCCCTGCCATCGGGAACATCCTTCCTGCATCCAGTCTGTCTATCCCTGTTAGAATTTTATAAGTTTCAATGAGATCTCCTCTCATTCTTCTAAACTCCAGCAAGTATAAGACCAATCGACCCAATCTCTCCTCGTACGTCATCCCTGCCATCCCAGGTATCAGTCTGGTGAATCTTCGCTGCACACCCTCCATGGCAAGAACATCCTTCCTCAGATAAGGCGACTAAAACTGCACACAATACTCAAGGTGTGGTCTCACCAAGGCCCTGTACAGCTGCAGCAAGACATCCTTGCTCCTGTACTCGAATCCTCTCGCTGCGAAGGCCAACATACCATTTGCCTTCTTAACCGCCTGCTGCACCTGCATGCTTACCTTCAGCGACTGTTACACAAGGACACCCAGGTCTCGTTGCACTTCCCCTTCTCCCAATCTATTGCCGTTCAGATAATAATCTGCCTATCTGTTTTTGCCACCAAAGTGGATAACCTCGCATTTATCCACATTATACTGCACCTGTCCTAATATCTCCTTTAGGGGCTCGGTGTCAAATTTTGTCTGATTCACGATGCCGTGAAGCATTTGGGACTTTTTACTATGTTAAAGGCGCTGAATAAATACTAGTTGCTGTTGTTCAAAGATATGTATGTCAGTATGGGAGAGTTTTCAATTAAGTACGCACAGCATATAATTTAATGTTTTAAATGTGTTCTTCAAGTTGGCATTTATATAATTTAAAACATTAAGTATGAATGAAATGGCCTAACTATAACTCACAACATTAGAATTATAAATCCAAGCAATATGTCTATAATCTAAGGCAGCCTGTGTACAATGTCCCTTGGAGGCGGTGCAACGAAGGTTCACTAGATTGATTCCTGGGATGAGAGGGCTATCCTATGAGGAGAGACTGTGTGGAATGGGCCTATACTCTCTGGAGTTTAGAAGAATGAGAGGTGATCTCATTGAAACATTTAAGATTCTGAGGGGGATTGACAGGGTAGATGCTGAGAGATTGTTTCCCCTGGTTGGAGTGTCTAGAACTAGGGGCATAGTCTCAGGATAAGGGGTCGGCCATTTAAGACTGAGATGAGAAGTTTCTTCACTCAGAGGGTGGTGAATCTTTGGAATTCTCCTCCCCAGAGGGCTGTGGATGCTCAGTCGTTGAGTATATTCAAGACAGCAATAGATAGATTTTTGGATATTAAGGGAATCAAGGGATATGGGAATCGGGCGGAAAAGTGGAGATGAGGTCGAAGATCAGCCATGATCTTATTGAATGGTAGAGCAGGCTCGAGGGGCCAAATGGCCGACTCCTGCTCCTAATTCTTATGTTCTCATGTAACTGGATATAATTACCTCTCAACAGAGCATATTTCAGCAATATTGTACTGATGAGCTAACATTATTAGTGGAATCTATACATATGTGTGCGTGTGTCAACATGCAGGTACAGCAAGCAATTAGGAAAGCAAATGGTATGTTGGCCTTTATTACAAGGGGATTTGAGTATAAGAGTAAAGACATCTTACTGCAATTATATCGGGCCCTGGTGAGACCACACCTGGAGTATTGTGTACAGTCTCCTTACCGAAGGAAGGATATACTTGGCTTAGAGGGAGCGCAACGAAGGTTCATCAGACTGGTTCCTGGGATGGAGGGATTGTCCTATGAGGAGAGATTGAGTAGACTGGGCCTATATTCTCCAGAGTTTAGAAGAATGAGAAGTGATCTCATTGAAACATACAAAATTCTTCAGGGCTTGACAGGGTAGATGCAGGGAGGATGTTTCCCCTGGCTGGAGAGTCTAGAACCAGGGGTCACAGTCACAGAATAAGGGGTCGGCCATTTAGGACTGAGATGAGGAGAAATTTCTTCACTCAGAGGGCGGTGAATCTTTGGAATTCTCTGTCCCAGAGGGCTGTGGAGGCTCAGTCGTTGAGTATATTCAAGGCGGAGATCGATAGATTTTTGGATATTAAGGGAATCCAGGGATATGGGGATAGTGCAGGAAAGTGGAGATGAGGTAGAAGATCAGCCATGATCTTATTGAATGGGGGAGCAGGCTCGAAGGGCCAAATGGCCGACTCCTGCTCCTATTTCTCATGTATGCAGCTTATCTATAAATTGAAATGGCATATCTAAAATTTTAGAAAACAAGTCTAACTTTAAACAGTGAATGAATAACTTAAGACTGTGTCTGCAATAAAACAGTTTGAACCTGTTTAAAGTAGCATTCCTGTACTGGAAGCAGCCATTGTAACTCACCACATCCATCATTTAAACCAGCGTGTGCCTATCGATCGATACCATCTCATTTCAAAATACTTGCTCCAGTGTTTCTCCCTCTTCATATGCCCAGGTTCAAGGTCACGGGACACTGACCGGTTCAATGGGAACAGGAGCGAACGGATGACTTTCAAAGATCGCTCTCCTTAGAGCAGAGAAGGTTGAGAGGAGATCTGATAGAGGTGTTCAAAATCAGGAGGGGTCTGGACAGAGTAGAGAGAGAGAAACTGTTCCCATTGGCAGAAGGGTCGAGAACCAGAGGACACACATTGAAGGTGATTGGCAAAAGAACCAAAGGCGACACGAGGAAAAACCTTTTTTACGCAGCGTGTGGTTAGGATCTGGAATGCACTGCCTGAAAGGGTGGTGGAGGCAGACTCAATCATGGCTTTCAAAAGGGAATTGGATAAATACCTGAAGGAAAACAATTTGCAGGGCTACGGGGTAAGGGCGGGGGGTGGGACCAGCTGAAGTGCTCTTGCAAGGAGCCGGCACGGGCTCGATGGGCTGAAAGGCCTCCTTCCATGCTGTAACCATTCTATGATTCTACAATTATTTATACCCTGGCCAATGTGGACATCATAAGCAACACACTGAGGAATAAATTTTACTTGTTAAATTGAATTTGATAACTTATACACAGGGAAACAACAATTGATTGTGAAATGGAACTGAAATCAACACACCATGAATAATGTTACAGATAATTGTTGGATTGGAACGTAGAAATCAACATATATATGTCCCACATCCGTGACCTCCACCACCGAGAAGAACAAGGGCAGCAGGTGATTGGGAACACCATCACCTCCAAGAACCCCTCCAAGTCACACACCATCCTGACTTGAAAATATATTGTTGTTCCTTCATTGTCGCTAGGTCAAAATCCTGGAATTCACTCCCTAACAGCTCTCTGGGAGTACCTTCACCACATGGACTGCAGTGGTTCAAGAAGGCAGCTCACCACCACCTTCTCCAGGGCAATTAGGGATGGGCAATACATGCCAGCCTTGCCATTGACCACCACATCCCAGGAACGAATAAAAAAAATATATAACTAATACACAGGGAAATGAATCTTCGTTCACTCCTTAAGTTGGATATGTTAACCAGAACACAGGGGAATAAAGTTACAGTTAATTATTAAATGAAATATGTTACCCAATACACTGGGGAATCAGTTCACTGGGGCCACTCAGTTCCGCTATCTCAGCCCGTGAGGGGACTGGGAATGGCGGAAGGGAGGGGCAAAGTTTCGCCCCCCTCTCCCGGTGACCCTGCTGTACTGAGGGGGGAAGTGGAGGGTTCAGGGTGGAGATCAGAGCCAGTTATTGGTCATTTTAAGAGCGCCGCACTGTCGGAGGGGCAGTACTGAGGGAACGGCACACTGTCGGAGGGGCAGTACTGAGAGAGCACTGCACTGTTCGATGGGCAGTACTGAGGGAGCTCTGCACTGTCGGAGGGGCAGTACTGAAGGAGCTCTGCACTGTCGGAGGGGCAGTACTGAGGGAGCTCTGCACTGTCGGCGGGGCAGTACTGAGGGAGCTCTGCACTGTCGGAGGGGCAGTACTGAGGGAGCTCTGCACTGTCTGAGGGGCAGTACTGAGGGAGCGCTGCACTGTCGGAGGGTCAGTACTGAGGGAGCGCTACACTGTCAGAGGGGCAGCATTGAGGGAGCGCCGCACTGTCGGAGGGGCAGTACTGAGGGAGCAGCACACTGTCAGAGGGGCAGTACTGAGGGAGCGCTGCACTGTCGGAGGGGCAGTACTGAGGGAGTGGCGCACTGTCGGAGGGGCAGTGCTGAGGGAGCGCTGCACTGTCGGAGGGGCAGTACTCAGGAAGCACCGCACTGTCGGAGGGGCAGTGCTGAGGGAGCGGCGCACTGTCGGAGGGGCAGTGCTGAGGGTGTGCCACACTGTCATAGGGGCAGTACTGAGGGAGTGCTGAACTGTCGGAGGGGCAGTAGTGAGAGAGTGCTGCACTGTCGGAGGGTCAGTACTGAGGGAGTGCTGCACTGTCGGAGGGGCAGTACTGAGGGAGCGCTGCATTGTCGGAGGGGCAGTACTGAGGGAGCGCTGCACTGTCGGAGGAGCAGTACTGAGGGAGTACTGCACTGTGGGAGGGCAAGTACTGAGGGAGCGCCGGACTGTCGGAGGGGCAGTACCGAGGGAGCGCTGCACTGTTGGAGGGGCAGTACTGAGGGAGCGCCGCTGTGTCAGAGGGGCAGTGCTGAGGGAGCGCTGCACTGTCGGAGGTGCCGTCTTTTGGATGAGACATTAAACCAAGGCCCCATCGGGTCTCTCAGGTGGACGTAAAAGATCCCATGGCACTATTTTGCAAAAGAGCAGGGGAGTTATCCCCGGTGTTCTGGCCAATATTTATCCCTCAATCAACATCACTGAAACAGATTATCTGGTCATTATCACATTTCTGTTTGTGGGAGCTTGCTGTGCGCAAATTGGCTCCCACGTTTCCTACATTACAACAATGACTACACTTCAAAAAGTACTTAATTTGCTGTAAAACGCTTTGAGATGTCGGGTGGTGGAGAAAGGCGCTATAGAAATGCAAGTCTGTCTTTTTTGTAGTTTTGCAAAAGGGGTTCGGGGAGGGAGAGACTCCGTAAAAGGGGTTCGGGGAGGGAGAGACTCTGTAAAAGGGGTTCGGGGAGGGAGAGACTCTGTAAAAGGGGTTCGGGGAGGGAGAGACTCTGTAAAAGGGGTTCGGGGAGCGAGAGATTCTGTAAAAGGGGTTCGGGGAGGGAGAGACTGTGTAAAAGGGGTTCGGGGAGGGAGAGACTCTGTAAAAGGGGTTCGGGGAGGGAGAGACTCTGTAAAAGGGGTTCGGGGAGCGAGAGATTCTGTAAAAGGGGTTCGGGGAGCGAGAGACTGTGTAAAAGGGGTTCGGGGAGGGAGAGACTCTGTTAAAGGGGTTCGGGGGAGGGAGAGACTGTGTAAAAGGGGTTCGGGGAGGGAGAGACTCTGTAAAAAGGGTTCGGGGAGGGAGAGACTGTGTAAAAGGGGTTCGGGGAGGGAGAGACTGTGTAAAAGGGGTTCGGGGAGGGAGAGACTGTGTAAAAGGGGTTCGGTGAGGGAGAGACTGTGTAAAAGGGGTTCGGGGAGGGAGAGACTGTGTAAAAGGGTTCGGGGAGGGAGAGACTGTGTAAAAGCTGAGTTGGGTTGTTGGGAGGGGTGCGGAGGTCTGGGTGGAGGGGAGGTAGACCTGATTCGGGCGCTGGGAAGTGGGATGGGGGGAAAGCAGAGAGACATTCGCCCTGCAAACCCCCCTGGCTAATGATTTACGATCAGCTCCCAGACTCGCTCGACCCTCAGTTCGGTTCGACGGTTCCCCCTTTTCATTTCCTTGTCCTGTTTGTTGGCTTTGACTGTCCGGCGGTGTCTGATCTCTCCGGGTTTTGGCGTTGGCGGTTCCACATCCCGTCCGCCGCCACGCGCTCCTCGGCTCTTAGGGGCTGGGGGCGTCGGGTTCGGCAGGGCTCCCGCTGGGTCCCGCGTCATCGTCGCCTTCTTGCATCTTATCCTTGTAGCCTCTCTTGAAAAAGCCAACCTGCGAAGAGAGACAAATAAATAAATAGATCATCGGAGCCGGGAGAATGCATCCATGCGGCTCCGTCAGATCCTAACGCTGGCACTGCATTCCCACCTCCCAGCCTCACAGAGGCGCTGCAGTCCCTCCTCCCAGAGGCACTGCAGTCCCTCCTCCGAGCCTTATGGAGGCGCTGCAGTCAGTCCGTCCTCCAAGCCTCACAGAGGCGCTGCAGTCAGTCCTCCCAGCCACACAGCGGCGCTGCAGTCAGTCCTCCAAGCCACACAGAGGCGCTGCAGTCAGTCCTCCAAGTCACACAGAGGCACTGCAGTCAGTCCTCCCAGCCTCATGGGGGTGCTGCAGTCCCTCCTCCCAGCCTCATGGAGGCGCTGCAGTCCCTCCTCCCAGCCTCATGGGGGCGCTGCAGTCCCTGCACCCATCCTCACAGAGCCGCTGCAGTCCCTCCTCCCAGCCTCATGGAGGCGCTGCAGTCCCTCCTCCCAGCCTCATGGGGGCACTGCAGTCCCTGCACCCATCCTCACAGAGCCGCTGCAGTCCCTCCTCCCAGGCTGATGGAGGCGCTGCAGTCCCTGCTCCCAGCCTCATGGAGACTCTGCAGTCCCTCCTCCCAGCCTCATGGAGGCGCTGCAGTCCCTTCTCCCAGCCTCACGGAGGCGCTGCAGTCCCTGCTCCCATCCTTAGAGGCGCTGCAGTCACTCCTCCCAGGCTGATGGAGGCGCTGCAGTCCCTCCTCCCAGCCTCACAGAGGCGCTGCAGTCACTCCTCCCAGGCTGATGGAGGCACTGCAGTTCCTCCTCCCAGCCTGATGGAGGCGCTGCAGTCCCTCCTCCCAGCCTCACGGAGGCGCAGCAGTCCCTGCTCCCATCCTTACAGAGGCGCTGCTGTCCCTCCTCCCAGCCTCACGGAGGCACTGCAGTCACTCCTCACAGGCTGATGGAGGCGCTGCAGTCCCTGCTCCCATCCTTACAGAGGCGCTGCTGTCCCTCCTCCCAGCCTCACGGAGGCACTGCAGTCACTCCTCACAGGCTGATGGAGGCGCTGCAGTCCCTGCTCCCATCCTTACAGAGGCGCTGCTGTCCCTCCTCCCAGCCTCACGGAGGCGCTGCAGTCACTCCTCCCAGGCTGATGGAGGTGCTGCAGTCCCTGCTCCCATCCTAACAGAGGCGCTGCAGTCCCTCCTCCCAGCCTCCTTCTCTCTCTCCCCCCAGTCACGCCCACTTACCTTATAAAGGATTCCGGCCGCGATAGCCAGTAGGACCAACCCACCAATCGTGCTCCCCACAATGATCGGCAGCGGGTTGAACTCTTCCACAATCTCAACCCTCGTGTTGACCTGCAGACGGCAGAGAAAGAGGCCATGTTAGCGGTGGGGGGGAGGAGCTGGTTGGGGTTTGTCCACCAGTGGCTCGAGCCACCCCTGACCCTGGGGAGTTGCGCCCCGGGACTGCTCCCCCCAACAGCGAATTAAAACCGTCACGGCTCCCGAGCTGAGCTTCCGAACCCCCACACACCCCCGTCTCTGCTCCGTCACCAAGACCGCCTACTTCCCAACCTCGGGAACATCGCCCGTCTCCACCCCTGCCTCAGCTCATCTGCTGCTGAAACCCCTCGTCCGTGCATTTGTCCCCTCCAGACTCAACCAGCCCAACGCTCTCCTGGCCGGCTTCCCACCTTCGACCCTCTGCAACCATCAGCTCATCCTAATCTCCTACTTGCCCTGTGTCCTAACTCGCACCGAGTCCCGTTCACCCATCACCCCCTGTGCTCCCTGACCTACACTGGCTCCTGGTCCGACAACGCCTCGATTTAAAATTCTCATCCTTGTTTTCAAATCCCTCCTTGGCCCTCGCCCCCCTCTCCCTATCTCTGTAACCTCCTCCGGCCCTACAACCCTCCGAGATCTCTGCGCTCCTCCAATTCTGACCTCTTGCGTGTCCCCCGATTTCCATCGCTCCACCATTGGCGGCTGTGCCTTCAGCCGCCTGGGCCCTGAGCTCTGAAATTCCCTCCCTAAACCTCTCCGCCTCTCTCTCTTCCTTTAAGACGCTCCTTAAAACTGACCTCTTTGACCGAGCTGTTGGTCCCCTGTTCTAATATCTCCTTCTGAGGCTCGGGGTCTGATTTCCGCTCCTATGATGCCCCTCGGGAGGTAGTGACCGCGTTAAAGGCGCTGTGATATTGCGAGAGGTTGTCCGCCTGCCATTCTCCACAGCGGCTGCTCCCACTCTTCCCGTCTTCTGCTGCGATCGAGGCGCGCGTCTACCTTCACCGAGCACGGTGGTCACGGGCGCAGGGAGGGAGCTGGCCGTTCATGTTGGGGGGAGCGGGTGGGGAGGAGGAGCGGGCGGGGAAGGAGTCACTCACCGTGGCCCACTGGAAGTGATTGGTGGCCTGCGACACGTGGATGTACTTGTTCTCATCGTATCCCACGGCCGCGTAACTCGCCAGCGTGAACTCCCGGGCGTGCGCCTGCAACACAAGAAAGTCGGCATCGTAACCCCGCCGGAGACGGGAAACGAATCGGAGCATCCTACACGGGGAAAAATACTCTTCACCGACTCAGACATCAGGAATTCCCTCCATAAACTCCCTGGACCCACCTCCTGACTCCCCAAAGCCTCTCCACCATCTACAAGGCACAAGTAAGGAGTGTGATGGAACACTCTCCACTTGCCTGGATGAGTGCAGCTCCAACAACACTCAAGAAGCTCGACACCATCCAGGACAAAGCAGCCCACTTGACTGGCACCCCATCCACCACCTTAAACATTCACTCCCTCCACCACCGGCGTACCGTGGCTGCAGTGTGTACCATCTACAAGATGCACTGCAGCAACTCGCCAAGGCTCTTTCGGCAGCACCTCCCAAACCCGTGACCTCTTCCACCTAGAAGCACAAGGGCAGCAGGCGCATGGGAACACCACCACCTCCAAGTTCCCCAACAAGTCACACACCATCCTGACTTAGAAATATATCGGCCGTTCCGTCATCGTCGCTGGGTCAAAATCCTGGAACTCCCTCCCTAACAGCACTGTGGGAGCACCTTCACCACACGGACTGCAGCGGTTCAAGAAGGCGGCTCACCACCACCTTCTCAAGGGCAATTAGGGATGGGCAATAAATGCTGGCCTTGCCAGCGACACAAACATCCCATAAACGAATAAAAATAAACCTCTCCGCCTCTCTCTTTCCTCCTTTAAGACGCTCGTTAAAACCTCCCTCTTTGACCAAGCTTTTAGTCACCTGTCCGAACATCTGCTTCTGTGGCTCGGCGTCAAATTGTTCTCTGACTCAGGCTCCTGTGAAGCACCTTGGGATTTTTTTTAAGGCGTTAAAGGCGCTGGATCAATATATCGTCTTGTTGTAAAAGTAAAAGGCTTGCATTTCTCCAGCACCTTGCACCACCTCAGGACATCCCAAGGCTCTTTACAGCCAATGAAGTAAATATTTTGAAGTGCAGTCACTGTTGTAATGTGGGAAACGCGGCAGGCAATTTGCGCACAGCAAGCTCCCACAAACAACACTGAGATAATGATCAGATAATCTGATTTTAGCTGATGGTTGAGTGATAAATATTGGCCCAAGGACTTGAGGGACCTCCCCTCCCTGCTCCTGTTCCAATAATGGCCGTGGGATCTATTAAGTCCACCTGAGAGGGCAGACGGGTCCCACAGTTTAATGTCTCATCTGAAAGATGGCACCGCTGATAGTGCAGCGCTCCCTCAGTACTGCCCCTCCGACAGTGCAGCGCTCCCTCAGGACTGCCCCTCCGACAGTGCAGCGCTCCCTCAGTATTGCCCCTCCGACAGTGCAGTGCTCCCTCAGGACTGCCCCGACAACAGCACAGCACTCCCTCAGTACTGCCCCTCCGACAGTGCAGCGCTCCCTCAGTATTGCCCCTCCGACAGTGCAGTGCTCCCTCAGGACTGCCCCGACAACAGCACAGCATTCCCTCAGTACTGCCCCTCCGACAGTGCAGTGCTCCCTCAGTACTGCCCCGACAACAGCACAGCACTCCCTCAGTATTGCCCCTCCAACAGTGGATGGCATCCTCCTGTTTTTATGTACAGAATCAGCCACAATCTGATCGAATGGCACGGAATAGGCTTAAGGGGCTGAACGGCCTCCTCCTGTTCCTGTGTAACGGGCTCTAGGGGCTGAATGGCCTCCTCCTGTTCCTGTGTAACAGGCTCTAGGGGCTGAATGGCCTCCTCCTGTTCCTGTGTAACAGGCTCAAGGGGGCTGAATGGCCTCCTTCTGTTCCTGTGTAACAGGCTCGAGGGGCTGAACGGCCTCCTCCTGTTCCTGTGTATCAGGCTCGAGGGGCTGAACGGCCTCCTCCTGTTCCTGTGTATCAGGCTCGAGGGGCTGAACAGCCTCCTCCTGTTCCTGCGATGCTCTGATTCCTGACCTGATCGCCGTTGACCCAGCGAACCACTCCCCCGATGGTGAAAGACGGTCTCTGGCGGCTCCTCAGTTGTTTGATCCGACAGACGAACACTCGACACGCGGATATGTTGCAGCTCTGCGGAGAGAGAGAGGTTTAGCACGGGAAAGCGAGAGGTGGGATCTGGGCGTTAAACCCCGGGGATGGTTGCCCCCTGTCCCTCGGGGTATCAGTGCCCGCACGGTACGGGGAGTCGGGGCTAGGGGGGTTTTATCGGGGATCACTCTACCTGGGAGTTGTTACCATCCAGATTCATTTTGTAGTCCTGTCCGGACAACGGATCTTTCTCCTGACATTGCGCTTTGTTAGGCTGGAAAGAGAGAGAGAGAGACATAAATATACAGAGAGAGGGAGGGGAAGAGAGAGAGAGAGAGAGAGGCATAAATATAGAGAGAGAGGGAGGGAGAGAGAGAGAGAGAGAGGCATAAATATAGAGAGAGGGAGGGAGGGAAGCATAGAGAGTGAAAACACACACTCACACTAACTCTCACAAACTCTCCCACTCTCACAGTCTCTCTCACACTCACTCACACACTCACACACTTACTCACTCTCACATTCACTCACACACATTCACACACACACTCGCAAACACTTTCACTCTCAGACTCACACATACATTCACACACTCACTCTCAGTCACACACACTGACACACACACTGTCACACACACTCACTCTCAGTCACACACACTGACACACACACTGTCACACACACACATTCCCACACTCACACATTCACAGAGACACACACTCACTCACTCTCAGAATCACACTCACTCAAATACTCTTACACACTCTCTCATACACACACTCTCGCTCACACACAATCACACTCTCGCTCACACACTCACTCACTCACACACAATGACACTCTCACTCTCACACATACACTCACTCTCACATGCTCACTCTCAGACATACACACACTCTCAAACACTCTCAGACTCACACATTCACACACTCACTCAGTCACACACTCACACACTCACAAACACACTCACTGTCACACTTACACACTCACTCTCACACTCTCTCACAATCACACTCACTCACACACACAATCACAGACTCACTGTCACTCACTCTCACTCACAATCTCACACACATACACTCACACACACACACAGACAGACACACTCTCACACATATTCTCTCAAACACACACACACACTCTAACACACACATTCTCACACACACACAGACACACACTCTCACTCTCTCACATACACTCACAGACATTCACACACTCCCTCTCTCTCACTCACACACACTCTCTCACTCACACACTCTCTCTCACTCACACACATTATCTCACACACTCTCATGTGGACCTCCGCTTCTCCGTGTGTGTCTGTGTTTCGCTCCGGTTCCCTGTTAGATGTTGAGACTGATGATAGCCGCTTGCCCACTCACCACGGTGCTGTTCACCTGCAGCTCCTCCCAGGTCAGGCCAGGCCCAATCTTCACCGGCACACCGAAGGTTATATCAACAGGAAGGCTCCTCAGTCCTACATTCTCCACCTGCCGCACAAAACAAAACCCATCCATTCACGTCAAGCAACTCCAACTAACCGTTTCCTGACCCCAGGGGTCACTGCTCTGTCGCTGCGACCCCTACACCGTGACAGGCCTCAGGCCACAGACCGAGTCCTGGCTTCAGTGTTTGATGGATCAGATTCTTGCTATGGTGATTACCAGGCCCTGGCTGTTATTATGGTGTATTACTAGGCCACACACAGGTGCTGCTTGTTGTTATGGTGCATTACCAGGCCTCGCACAGGCCCTGGTTGTTGCTATGGTGATTACCAGGCCTCACACAGGCCCTGGTTGTTGCTATGGTGCGTTACTAGGACTCTCACAGGCCCAGGATGTTGCTATGGTGATTACCAGGCCTCACACAGGCCATGGTTGCTGCTATGGAGTGTTATTAGGCCTCGCACAGGCCCTGGTTGTTGCTATGGTGTGTTACCAGGCCTTGCACAGGGTCTGGTTGTTGCTATGGTGTGTTACTAGGAGACACACACGCCCTGGTTGTTGCTATGGTGTGTTACTAGGCCTTGCACAGGCCCTGGTTGTTGCTATGGTGATTACCTGGCCTTGCACAGGCCCTGGTTGTTGCTATGGTGATTACCAGGCCACACACAGGCCCTGGTTGTTGCTATAGAGTGTTATTAGGCCTTGCACAGGCCCTGGTTGTTGCTATGGTGTGTTACCAGGGCTCGCACAGGCCCTGGTTGTTGCTATGGTGTGTTACTAGGAGACGCACACACCCTGGTTGTTGCTATGGTGTGTTATCAGGCTTCGCACAGGCCTTGGTTGTTGCTATGGTGATTACCAGGCCTCACACAGGCCCTGGTTGTTGCTATGGTGTGTTACTAGGACTCCCACTGGCCCAGGATGTTGCTATGGTGATTACCAGGCCTCGCACAGGCACTGGTTGTTGCTATGGAGTGTTACCAGGCCTCGCACAGGCCCTGGTTGTTGTTATGGTGATTACCAGGCCTCGCACAGGCCCTGGTTGTTGCTATGGTGCGTTACTAGGACTCTCACAGTCCCAGGATGTTGCTATGGTGATTACCAGGCCTCACACAGGCCATGGTTGCTGCTATGGAGTGTTATTAGGCCTCGCACAGGCCCTGGTTGTTGCTATGGTGTGTTACCAGGCCTTGCACATGGCCTGGTTGTTGCTATGGTGTGTTACTAGGAGACACACATGCCCTGGTTGTTGCTATGGTGCGTTACTAGGCCTTGCACAGGCCCTGGTTGTTGCTATGGTGATTACCAGGCCTTGCACAGGCCCTGGTTGTTGCTATGGTGATTACCAGGCCACACACAGGCCCTGGTTGTTGCTATAGAGTGTTATTAGGCCTCGCACAGGCCCTGGTTGTTGCTATGGTGTGTTACCAGGGCTCGCACAGGCCCTGGTTGTTATTATGGTGTGTTACTAGGAGACGCACACACCCTGGTTGTTGCTATGGTGTGTTATCAGGCCTCGCACAGGCCTTGGTTGTTGCTATGGTGATTACCAGGCCTCACACAGGCCCTGGTTGTTGCTATGGTGCGTTACTAGGACTCTCACAGGCCCAGGATGTTGCTATGGTGATTACCAGGCCTCACACAGGCCATGGTTGCTGCTATGGAGTGTTATTAGGCCTCGCACAGGCCCTGGTTGTTGCTATGGTGTGTTACCAGGCCTTGCACAGGGTCTGGTTGTTGCTATGGTGTGTTACTAGGAGACACACACGCCCTGGTTGTTGCTATGGTGTGTTACTAGGCCTTGCACAGGCCCTGGTTGTTGCTATGGTGATTACCTGGCCTTGCACAGGCCCTGGTTGTTGCTATGGTGATTACCAGGCCACACACAGGCCCTGGTTGTTGCTATAGAGTGTTATTAGGCCTTGCACAGGCCCTGGTTGTTGCTATGGTGTGTTACCAGGGCTCGCACAGGCCCTGGTTGTTGCTATGGTGTGTTACTAGGAGACGCACACACCCTGGTTGTTGCTATGGTGTGTTATCAGGCTTCGCACAGGCCTTGGTTGTTGCTATGGTGATTACCAGGCCTCACACAGGCCCTGGTTGTTGCTATGGTGTGTTACTAGGACTCCCACTGGCCCAGGATGTTGCTATGGTGATTACCAGGCCTCGCACAGGCCCTGGTTGTTGCTATGGAGTGTTACCAGGCCTCGCACAGGCCCTGGTTGTTGTTATGGTGATTACCAGGCCTCGCACAGGCCCTGGTTGTTGCTATGGTGCGTTACTAGGACTCTCACAGTCCCAGGATGTTGCTATGGTGATTACCAGGCCTCACACAGGCCATGGTTGCTGCTATGGAGTGTTATTAGGCCTCGCACAGGCCCTGGTTGTTGCTATGGTGTGTTACCAGGCCTTGCACATGGCCTGGTTGTTGCTATGGTGTGTTACTAGGAGACACACATGCCCTGGTTGTTGCTATGGTGCGTTACTAGGCCTTGCACAGGCCCTGGTTGTTGCTATGGTGATTACCAGGCCTTGCACAGGCCCTGGTTGTTGCTATGGTGATTACCAGGCCACACACAGGCCCTGGTTGTTGCTATAGAGTGTTATTAGGCCTCGCACAGGCCCTGGTTGTTGCTATGGTGTGTTACCAGGGCTCGCACAGGCCCTGGTTGTTATTATGGTGTGTTACTAGGAGACGCACACACCCTGGTTGTTGCTATGGTGTGTTATCAGGCCTCGCACAGGCCTTGGTTGTTGCTATGGTGATTACCAGGCCTCACACAGGCCCTGGTTGTTGCTATGGTGTGTTACTAGGACTCCCACTTGCCCAGGATGTTGCTATGGTGATTACCAGGCCTCGCACAGGCCCTGGTTGTTGCTATGGAGTGTTACCAGGCCTCGCACAGGCCCTGGTTGTTGCTATGGTAATTACCAGGCCTCGCACAGGCCCTGGTTGTTGCTATGGTGTGTTACTAGGAGACGCACACGCCCTGGTTGTTGATGTGGTGTGTTACTTGGCCTCTCACAGGACCTGGTTGTTGCTATGGTGATTACCAGGCCTTGCACAGGCCCTGGTTGTTGCTATGGTGATTACCAGGCCTCGCACAGGCCCTGCTTGTTGCTTTGGTGTGTTACTAGGAGACGCACACGCCCTGGTTGTTGATGTGGTGTGTTTCTAGGCCTCGTACAGGCCCTGGTTGTTGCTATGGTGATTACCAGGCCTCGCACAGGCCCTGGTTGTCGATATGGTGTGTTACTAGGCCTTGTACAGGCCCTGGTTGTCGATATGGTGTGTTACTAGGCCTCGTACAGGCCCTGGTTGTTGATATGGTGTGTTACTAGGCCTCGTACAGGCCCTGGTTGTTGATATAGTGCGTTACTAGGAGATGCACAGGGCTTGGTTGTCGATATAGTGCGTTACTAGTCCTCGTACAGGTCCTGGTTGTCGATATGGTGAATTACTAGACCTTAGACAGGCCCTGGCCACATAATGGCTGTTGCTATGGTCACACAGAGTTGAAAGGGCAAAGCTGTGCACCATATGGGAATAATTACCTTGTAGCTGTGTTTAACAAGTTTGTCATCCGGCTTGTCAGTGGTAAAGTTAATGTACTGCGTGGATTCTATCCTGCAACAGATGAAGACACAGCATTACAGCAAGGAATGGCTCAAAATTTAATTTAGCTTTAAGTTAAGTGCTTTAGATACACTGTCCTTTCCCCCTCTGGGACCGGGTATCACAGTGCGTTAGGTACAGTGTCCTTTCTCTCTCTGGGACCGGGTGTCACAGTGCGTTAGGTACAGTGTCCTTTCCCTCTCTGGGACCGGGTGTCACAGTGCGTTAGATACACTGTCCTTTCCCCCTCTGGGACCTGGTGTCACAGTGTGTTAGATATACTGTCCTTTCCCCCTCTGCGACCGGGTGTCACAGTGAGTTAGATACACTGTCCTTTCCCCCTCTGGGACCTGGTGTCACAGTGCATTAGATACACTGTCCTTTCTCCCTCTGGGACTGAGTGTCACAGTGTGTTAGATACACTGTCCTTTCCCCCTCTGGGACCTGGTGTCACAGTGCATTAGATACACTGTCCTTTCTCCCTCTGGGACTGAGTGTCACAGTGTGTTAGATACACTGTCCTTTCCCCCTCTGGGACCTGCTGTCACAGTGTGTTAGATGCACTGTCCTTTCCCCCTCTGGGACCGGATGTCACAGTGTGTTAGATACACTGTCCTTTCCCCCTCCGGGACCTGGTGTCACAGTGCCTTAGATACACTGTCCTTTTCCCCTCTGGAACCGGGTGTCACAGTGTGTTAGATACACTGTCCTTTCCCCCTCTGGGACCGGGTGTCACAGTGCGTTAGATACACTCCCCTTTCCCCCTCTGGGACCGGGTGTCACCGTGTGTTAGATACACTGTCCTTTCCCCCTCTGGGACCGAGTGTCACAGTGTGTTAGATACAGTGCCCTTTCCCCCTCTGCGACCGGGTGTCACAGTGTGTTAGATACAGTGTCCTTTCCCCCTCTGGGACCTTGTGTCACAGTGCGTTAGATACACTGTCCTTTCCCCCTCTGGGACCGGGTGTCACAGTGCGTTAGATACACTGTCCTTTCCCCCTCTGGGACCGGGTTTCACAGTGCGTTAGATACACTTTCCTTTCCCCCTCTGGGCCCTGGTGTCAGAGTGCGTTAGATACACTGTCCTTTCCCCCTCTGGGACCGGGTGTCACAGTGTGTTAGATACACTGTCCTTTCCCCCTCTGAGACCTGGTGTCACATGTGTTAGATACACTGTCCTTTCCCCCTCTGGGACCGGGTGTCACAGTGCGTTAGATACACTGTCCTTTCTCCCTCTGGGACCGGGTGTCACAGTGTGTTAGATACACTGTCCTTTCCCCCTCTGGGACCGGGTGTCACAGTGTGTTAGATACACTCTCCTTTCCCCCTCCGGGACCTGGTGTCACAGTGCGTTAGATGCACTGTCCTTTCCCCCTCTGGGACCGGGTGTCACAGTGCGTTAGATACACTGTCCTTTCCCCTTCTGGGACCGGGTGTCACAGTGCGTTAGATACACTGTCCTTTCCCCCTCTGGGACCGGGTGTCACAGTACGTTAGATACACTGTCCTTTCCCCCTCTGGGACCGGGTGTCACAGTGCGTTAGATACACTGTCCTTTCCCCTCTGGGACCGGGTGTCACAGTGTGTTAGATACACTGTCCTTTCCCCCTCTGGGACCGGGTGTCACAGTGTGTTAGCTACACTGTCCTTTCCCCCTCTGGGACCGGGTGTCACAGTGCGTTAGATACACTGTCCTTTCCCCTTCTGGGACCTGGTATCACAGTGTGTTAGATACACTGTCCTTTCCCCCTCTGGGACCGGGTGTCACAGTGCGTTAGATACACTCCCCTTTCCCCCTCTGGGACCGGGTGTCACAGTGCGTTAGATACACTTTCCTTTCCCCCTCTGGGATGTGCTTGTTAAAATGAATTTGGCTGCTGTCTGAGAGCGTTTATTGAAGACTTATGATCGGGAAGAATTCTCACCCTTTGATAATCATGTTCACCTCGTATTTCACTCCAATGGTCTTAGAAACAAAACTGTCTTTAATATTTCGCTTCCCATTGTCGCTGAAAGGGAGAAATTTCAGACAGAATCAGTCCTCCAAATATCACATTCTTAAAACTTAAACAAGAGCTGCATTTGTACAGTGCCTTTCATCACCTCAGGACGTCCCAAAGCGATTCACAGCCAATGAAGTACTTTTTGAAGTGTGGTCACTGTTTTAATGTGGGAAACGCGGCAGCCAAGTTGCGCACAGCAAGCTCCCACAAAAAGCAAAGTAATAATGACCAGATCATTTGTTTTTAGTGATGTTGTTTGTGCCCCAGTGCACCGGGGAGAACTCTCCTTCTCTATTTGCAATAATGGCACTGAGATCTTTAACATCCCACCTGAGAGAGCAGACAGGGCCCTCAGTTTAACGTCTCATCTGAAAGACGGCCCCCCCAACAGTGCAACGCTCCCTCAGTACTGCCCCTCCGACAGTGCAGCACTTCCTCAGTACTGCCCCTCCGACAGAGCAGCACTTCCTCAGTACTGCCCCTCCGACAGAGCAGCACTTCCTCAGGACTGCCCCTCCGACAGTGCGGCGCTCCCTCAGTACTGCCCCTCTGACAGTGCAGCGCTCCCTTAGTACTGCCCCTCTGACAGTGCAGCTCTCCCTCAGTACTGCCCCTCCGACAGTGCAGCGCTCCCTCAGTACTGCCCCTCCGACAGTGCGGCGCTCCCTTAGTACTGCCCCTCCAAAAATGCGGCGCTCCCTCAGTACTGCCCCTCCGACAGTACTGCGCTACCTCAGCACTGCCCCTCCAACAGTGCAACGCTCCCTCAGTACTGCCCCTCCGACAGTGTAGGGTTCCCTCATTACTGCCCCTCCGACAGCGCAGTACTACCTCAGTACTGCCCCTCCGACAGTGCAGTACTACCTCAGTACTGACCCTCTGACAGTGCTGCACTCCTTCAGTACTGACCCGACAGTAGAGTGCTCCCTCAGTACTGCCCCTCCGACAGTTCAGCCCTCCCTCAGTACGTCCCCTCCGACAGTGCAGCACTCCTTCAGTACGTCCCCTCCGACAGTGCAGCGCTCCCTCAGTACTGCCCCTCCGACAGTGCAGCGCTCCCTCAGTACTGCCCCTCCGACAGTGCAGCGCTCTCTCTGTACTGCCCCTCCGACACTGGAGCGCTCCCTCAGTACTACACTGGGAATGTCGGCCTGGATTATTGAGGCTCGAGTTTCTGGAGTGGGGCTTGAACCCACGACCTTCCGACTCAGAGGCGAGAGAGAGGTTGAGACCCACTGGGCCACGGCTGAAGCTTTCGTAATGGCCAATTGTGTGGAAGGACTCACAGGTTGGTGAACAGTCTGCCGGCCTGGCGAGGTTATTGTTCCCTATTTCCCCGCCACCTCCACGGACTGAAGCATCTCGATAAGCAGCGGTGGGGAGCGGGTGTGGGGGGTTCCTCCTGTGCAGCACGGAAGGATCCCACAATCCATCCAGTGAGGATACTGGGCAGGAATGGGACAACACACAACTGGCAGACGGGTGTGTCTCCCCCCTCACTAGCTGTCAAACCAGCCTTCGGGTGCCGGAGCGAGGATCTCAGGGAGCGCCGGGCTCGAACCCGGGACGTCCCGACTCCCAGGCAGGAGCGATTACCCCTGAGCCCAAGGCTGAGGGATGTGGGGCGGGTGTTGGTGTCAAGCTGAGGGAGGTACCTGGTGGCGTTGATGCTGATCACTGCACTCTGTTTCCATTCCACGTCCTCCGCGACGTCAAAGGTT